>JARFJB010002375.1:3103960-3636460 GCA_036346205.1 Vesta saturnalis | reverse complement strand
TGTGCGTGTGTGCGTGTGTGCGTGCGTGCGTGTGAGGGTGTGAGCGTGTGTGCGTGTGTGCGTGCGTGTGTGGGTGTGTGCGTGTGTGCGTATGTACGTGTGTGCGTGTGCTGTGTGGGTGCGTGCGTGTGTGCGTGTGTCTTGTGTGTGTGTGTTTGTGTGCGTGTGTGCGTGTGTGCGTGTGTGCGTGTGTTCAAGTGTGCGTGTGTGTGTGGGCTTGTTTGCGTGTGGGCGTGTGTGTGCGAGTGCGTGTGTGCGGGTGTGCGCGTGTGCATGTGCGAGCGTGTGCGCGTGCGCGTGAGCTTGCGTGTTCGTGTGTGTGCGTTTGCATGTGCGTGCGTGCATGCGTGCGTGCGTGCGTATGTATATGTGTGTATACATGTGTCCATGTGTCGATTTGTTCGTGAGTGTGTCTGTATATTCTATGAACATTTGGTTATATGGTAATCACAAATAATTTATTATTATTGCATTATTTCATAGAAGACGACAGAATGCACTGTCTCGAAAACCATCAAAGTTATTTAAAAAATCGATGAATCCTTTACTTTTATGGAGAACTAAACTTAGGTAAGTTTTCTTAATGAAAGTTTTCTGTGGGGCATTAAATAAATGCTAAAAAATAGATACTGGTAGAAAAATAGTAATATCCACTCTTGTCATTATTTAAATAACCTTCAAGTGTACGACAAAATGTATATACAAGTGTTTTAGGGAATTAGTTATTTTTTACATAAGTTATTCCATTGAGTAAAAAATCATGTCAACGGTTATTCTTATAAAAAAATGCCATTTAAATCTAGATAAGCCTTACAATTAATTTAATTATTTTAAATATATGATCTGTTTATATAATAGTAGATTATATTACAACTGAGTGAAATCAGCCATTATAAGCAAGTGCGATTTTGCGCGAGTGCGACAAGTTCTCACGTGTTTATAATGGCATTACACTCACGTGTGATATACGAGGTTTTGTCCAACAGTTGCATTTTTTTAACGAAAAATTTGAAGAGATTATTTAAATAAAAAAGAGTCAAGCAGCCAGTTCTTGGTTGTCATGGTCGGTCGACCGGTTGTCTTACGTTGTTGATATAAAATTTAGTCACTCGTGAACAAAATTTGATTTTAGTCACTGAAAACTAACGTATAAAACACGTGAAAAACTGCAACCGTTGGACAAAATATACAATGTTAAAAGTTGAATGTTGAATTAATACCCACATGGGTATTCATTTGCATTGACGAGCTTGATTTATGTCATTTAATGACTTTAACACAATAGATAGAATTTCTTATCAGGTAGTATTACATAATATTTATTCTTTACACAATCAAAGAATTAATTAGCGTATATTTTGAGAAATTTTAAATTACTTAGAAGTACTTAACATACAGGATTTACTTTTTGGTACATTTAATACGAGGAAGGAATAATAAGGTAGGAATTGCGACTGATGGACCCTTTACCTATAGATTTTCTAATGTAATATTACCTCTGCATGTATTAGAAGGATTTTCTTGTTTAAAAATTGAAATGAAATAAAGTATAATGGATTATCCTATGATAATAGTTTTCATTAACTGATAGTGACTCAAAACTTTACTTGATGTTTTTTTTTCTGAATAAAGTTCATCATTGAATACCGTCATTATGTACCTAGTAGAGCTAAAACAAACTGTTCACAGAGTAACAACATATCGACATTTTGTTAAATCTATTTAATTTCGTAATTAGAAAAAGTTATTTTAGTAAAGGTGTTCAACTTTTAGTTATTAAGTTTACCCTTAGGGTAAGATAATCTCCTTCTTTTCGTGTAATTTTTCAAGAAACTTCTTAAAGTGTTGGCGAATTATATGGATTTACTTAAAAGTTTTTATCCTCTTAATACTGAAAACGCAGCAACAATTAAGCAACTTTTTTCCCTACTCAACTGGTAGTTGACGACGATGTAGCTGTCGGCGCAAACTACAAATACTCTTCAAAGATAATCACATTATTTGTGAACACGCATTTCACTGTACCCGTAGGGTTGGTGGTATTGATTGACGATTGTTCGTCTGCTTGTTAAGGCCAATTCCCTTGCGTCCTCACTCGCTATCTTCACAGGTTGCCCTCTTAACGCTCTCTAACGTGCCTCCTTATGCACCCCTATGTTATAGACTGAGATGTGTAATCTCACAATCCTTTCGACATCTCTCTTAGAACGTACGCATGTGAGAGCAACAGGCTCCTTGTTGTAAACTCTATTTCTCTCTCAGGATACCGTATACACACTGTTGCGTTCCATTACCTGCGTATCCTAAGGGAGAGCCTACATCAGTACATCCTTGACGCGCCTGATTGCCTTGGGACTCTGGATTCCCAAGGCGTAGCTTTTGTTTATGCAATCGAAATTGGTATACCGTATAATTGATGATGTTAGCTATTTTTAGGTCCCTTCTTTTGTTCGGCACTTTTAAAATCGCTTCTCTTTGATTTACGAGAGATCAATCCTCGAACGTTAAAAATAGAAAATCAATTAAGTTAAAAGACCTGTTTGCTTACAATTACTAAATTAATTACAAATTATATTCTGAAATTTTGAAAATAAAATGAGATAAGTTGAGGGACAAAACTGCAAACGAATCTTTTCATAATGGTACAAAGGCTTTGCGTTAAAACGGTTAAAAGTGTTTGAAATAAAGCGTGTCTAATAAAATATTCAAGAGAAGGTTTTACTTTATTTAGCGCGAAATCTTATAACGCGAATTGAGACGTTCAAGACTGGGGGTTGGTGTCTGCAAAAGCGATAGAAAAGAGTACTTTAGGCGTTTCTTTTTAAAGCAACTCGCCTCTCTTACACTGAACTTATTTTCTTTCTTATTTTTTCGTTGTGTTCGTGTGTGAAGAAGCTGGTGTCAACATGGGATTTTCTCGCACGAAGTGGAGAATTGCCGAGAGCGAAAATACTATTCATTTTTATAGGGGTATACGACGAGTAAGTCTAGTTCTTTACAACATTGGCATTCTTTGTAAGCACGTAATCCTCGCTTCTCTAAAACAGCCAGTTCGTTAGACTCCCAGCTCATTGCAGAACGTGGTTTGCGAGATACAATCAATGAATTAATAATACCTATATTTTTATATGTTACGTTTCTTGAATCTATATTAGTAGGGTTTATGTAAACATAATTAAGTATTTTAACAGTAAAGATGATCATTAAGGATTGTTGATGTGCTCTTTTGTTTCTTAGTAGGAATTAATTGTCGGAAGACCGTAAAAAGTCAATGATTTACTTATAAATCTACTTAACTTGGTGTAATTTTAAGGTACAACAATTTAACTGCCTGAAAATTTAGGAAATTCCAACCTAAAGTGAATTAACAGTAATCGGCAAAAAAGTGGTTGTTCGAAATATTGAGAAATATTCGTGTGTGTCTGTGCAAGATGATTCTGTATGTAAACTTTTATATTAAAAGCTTATACCTGTTGGTGGAGCGATGCTAACATAAGTCTCTAGAAATTTAATACATATTTGTGTTTAGGAAAATTTAATTAAGAGTGTATTACTGTTAATAAAAATTATAATTAAAATGTAATAAACCTTTAAATGTATTTTTATTTCTCACTTTTCATTTAGGTTCCCGTTTTAAACACAAATCTTTTGTTATGATATATGACGAATTCTACATTACAAATTAAGCCCCGAAAAGTATCACATGAATTTGACAGTAAAGGGTCACCACGAGAGTGTTAATGGGTTTTGAATTGCTTTTAAATGCCATTTTGGAATTTCACTTGCACATTTCTTAATGGGTTTGAATTGCTTTGTAATGACAAGTTCCGATTTAATAAGTCGTTTTCAAGGCCAGATAAAGTAATTTGGGGTTTAATTAATTACATTATAATGTGATTAAATTTTGTTAACCCTCTATTGCATACTGTTGCCTGAAATACACAAACCTTATTTATTGGCTGTATAAGGTACGGGGCGTTTGTTGTTTTTGACGTTGCAAAGTATTAGAAAATCTTTTGGAAAGTGGAGTGGTAAGTATACTTTCATTTTATAATATTTTAGTTTATTACATATCGGTACCTGAAGTGTTCTGTACGATATTCGGATTGGGTATTAAAAGCAACTGTATGCAACACCGTGTGGTTGTCTCTGTGGATTATGAGCAACAACATGTAACTTCGTTCACCTATATTTTTTTCTTTCAAAATATTCAAAAGGAGAGTTTTATATACAGGGTGTTCCATAATTGTTTATTTATAAAAATATTAATTTTTTAGATCTGCTCATCATGGATCCTGGATTATTTTACGGAAAGACAGTTGTTACACCAAAGTTTCCACCAGAGGAGAGTGAAGACGAATGCTTAGAAGATAGTGATGATGAAGAGCACGTCCCAGATGAACCAATTTGATCGGGCAAGACTCTAAAATAATTACTGAAAAAAAACGTATAACTTTTTTATATCTGTTGTCTGTGAAAACGATCAGGGAGATGAAGACGATCAGAATAGTGAAGAATAGTGTAGATGAAAGTGTTTAAGAATTTTGCTTAGCTGTCCAACGTTTATTCAACCTAGCTAACATTTCGGTAGATGAGGTTGAACAGTTTTTTGGCATTGTATTTTACATGTCTACGTTTGGGCTTCCTTGATTTCGAATGTATTGGAATTAGACATGTCGAATCGATGTAGTAGTTTCCGTAATGTTAAACCGATGGGAACAAATCAAAAGATTTCTTCATTGTAATGACGATACACACATTCCAGCTGGACAACCGGGTCACGATAAGTTGCACAAAATGAGACCATTTATAACATCTTTACAACAGAAACTAAATAAAATACCAATGAATGAAAATCTTAGCGTGGACCAACAAATTATTCCTTTCAAAGGACGTAGCACATTAAAACAATATAACCCCCAAAAACAAAGAAAATGGGGTTTTTTGCGTATGTGACAACAAAGGGATAATTTATAATTTTGAAATTTATGCAGGATATGCCCGATATTGGCTTCAGTGGGAATTTTGTGCTACGAGTAGGTTCAGTTATACCAAAATCAAATTATATTATGATACTTGGTTTTGTGAATTGGCTTTACCAGTTCAGTTGGAAAAAATGGGCATACATATCGTAGCAACCGTTAGATCTATTCGAACACGTGGTTGCTTATTTTCTCAAGATAGTGAAATGAAAAATAAAGGGAGAGGAACATTTGAAGAAAAGGAAGTATATCTAGATGGCGTCCGATTGAAGAGAATCAAATGGTATGATAATAAAGCAGTAACCCTACTTAGTGCCTTTTGTTCATCTCAACCAGCTTCTAATGTGAAGCGTTGGGACAGGAGGCTTTAAACCTATGTAGAGATTCCCAGACCAACCATTGTTGCTACATACATTTGATAGACTCCTTGCTGGCACTATATAAAATGAAGATCCGATCCAAAAAATTGTACCAGCGTTTTATTTTTTATTTTATGGTATTGGAACTAGTCAATTCGTGGTTACTTTATCGTAGATATTGCGAATAGATGAATTTACCGAAATGAAACCAGTTGAAATTATTTCAATTTAAGACAAGGGTTGCCGATTGTCTCTGTAGAGCAGGAAAGACTCTTAAAAAAAGACCTGGTAGACCAATCAGTAGTTTGGAAATGCAACAGCAAGGGAAAATGAAGCGAAGTCCAGCTCATTCTCTTGATTCAGTTGTCGTTAGGCATGATAATATTAGACAATGGTCACATTTTGCCGAAAAAATGGATGCTGCAGAATACCAAACTGCTCAGGAACTCCGAAAGTGATCTGTTCTAAATGTAGCCAAAATAACAATCAGGTTTTTCTGTTTTACGCCGGCAAAAACTGCTTTTTTAATTTCCACTCACAATAACGTGATTTCTCATAATTACATGTTGTTGCCTACAGGCAAAAAAAACCTAGGTTTACAGCCCTGTAGCAAAAATTTTACATGCAGTATATATTTCTACTATTTAGTTGTTAATAAGGTGAAATTTAATCTAAAATAAATTTTGTCTTGTTGCTTTAAAATTCATGCAATATAGGGTTAGATATGTTTTTTGATTGTGGAATTTTTCGTTGTTAGTCTTTGTTCGTAGAGGGTACTCTGTTCTAAAAATTTGAAATTATTTTGGTCAGGTATCTAGATTCATAATATATTAATTAATCATTTTGTGCTTAGAATTAGGAGGTAATCAATTTTTATCCTCAGTGCCTTCATTACAACAGTAGTTTTTTGACGTCGGAATCACATAATCAACCTTCTCCCAGAATAAATCAAGTAGAGCTTGCAAAATCGGAGTGCGTCTCAGGATCTTCGCTATATCGGACTCTTTTTGTCAACAACCGCCCTGCTTATTCTGACCAGCTCCCGCCATTACCCAACCTACTGCTATTAAGTGCGCAACTTCTCTTGCATGTAAGTTAAAAATACCGTTTAGACTACTTACACAAACACTAAACAAAAGCACAAACTTCGGACCGTTAGCCACGGTGTTGTTTTCTTCGACTGTCGGTAGATAGCCGTAATAGCCTTATCTATAGGCCATTACAAAGCATCCCTACTACTTTCACGAACCAGTTTCCTGTCGATTTAAGATCCTGAATTATAAACATAGACACACGCGCTCTCGCATTCACGTACCCACTACACGCTGTCCTAGGAATTATATACAAAATGTGTGTTTGAAACTACCAGGTTCAGATTACGACCACTATTTTCGATTAACCTGTTCCCAAAGTGTACAGTATTTCTAGTTTAGTAAGTTTCAAGTTTAAATTCAAAGATTATTTCCTAAAAGTATAGTCTGCACCGTCTGTTTAAAGATTTATAATTCATAAAATTTAATTTCGGCTGGTAAAACATTGCGAATTTTACTGAGTACATAAACGATCTTTGGTACAGTTTGGGCGGAATGGTTGTCAGATCTTTACGTCGAATGTTAATAAGCTTTGAACGCCGGTATGAAACATGATTTTATTTTGTAGATATATATGGAGGAGTTTTACTTTTTAGCATTTGGAAGAACACTACAGAGGCTTGGGGAAACGCCTTTTCTCCATGTTGAGTCGGGAAAGGCTAATTAGTATATGCAAAACGCCTAATGCCAGTTAGATCAACTTGCACATCACATAAATTCGATTAAATATCGAACCAGAGTCAATTAGAATGTCCGCCCCAATATTAACCGTATCTTAACCTGCCAGATCCAGCCCCTAACACCCGCACCTTGCCGTCCAGAGAGGAAACTTTCCTACCTAGAAAGTCGTTTATTTTATTATTTTATAAGTTTGAAATTTTATTTATGTTTCATATTGTTAAAGGAGTATTTTTTTCTTAACTGAGATTTTTCAAGTTGAAGTATTTAGTAGAATTGTAACCATTAGGATAATATACGTCTAAAACTAGTTTATAGGACAATGGTGGAACGTAGTTATTTTTATAAAAGGACCCATACCCGTGTTTGACATACTAATTGCATTAATTAATATAACTGGCGTAAGTGTAGCTGTGGTCATTACCACAATAGTAAGTTTTCAAATACATCTACGTACTTGGTTGTGAAAGCAATCTTATTCTTTGTGTTTTTATATTGTATTTACTGACACCGAATTGAGTGTTATTCTATACTGACGAGAATTTTTATCAAAACGTATAGAGTTTGTATAATTTATTATGAAGTACAAAACTATCTAAAATTTGTCTGATTAGTTGTAATCCCACAGCGTTTGGTTCTGATTGGTTATCCAGTTACGTGAACCACCTTGAGCCAGATACAATAGGTTGTCACCATAAGTACTTAAAACAGAAAGGAAAGCAACGTGTTTCATTCCCTTCCTGGCCGCTCGCGCTTTCCACGGTCATTCAGCCACCGCGATGTATTCCCAGCATACTTATATACATTACGTATATTTGTATAGTGGGATTAAGGATAGATGCGGTCAGGATAGAATCGGAAGGAATGGAGTTAGAGATTTGAGGGGGGAAATATTACTCCAGCATCGCCTAAGTAGCGGCACAGGCTGTGCATATATGCAGTGACAATGCCGCTACATGTGTATGAGGAAAATTCCCTGAAAAAACCTCGTACAAGGTAGACGGTAACTATGATCAAACTCATTACCTCCCGAACGCTAAGCAGACTGTGTTACCACAGATCCAACTAGCTCGGTATAAGTACTTAAAAAAATATGAATTGGTGTATAGTTGTTTGTCCTACATTCTAGTTGATTCAAGGACTGTTGATTATTCGATACTCAATTATAATGTAGGATGTTTATCTCAAGCAGATTCGAGGGTTATAAGGAACAAACTTTACTCCAAAGTTAATTTAGAACAAACAAAATTGTTTCAGCTGAAGTGCTACATTTTAAATGTGTTACATTGAAGAAAGAGTTTAAAAGTACAGTAATATTAACATATGAAATTATTTTGCACTACAGCTTAATTCATTGGAGACATAAATTAAGATACTTACTGTAAATTGAAAGCTCTTTTCTTTATTAACATGTCGTAAGAGATACATCTACAGCGATAACCAGATTTGCATAGGTGTAAAACCAACTGTTCGTGTTAAATAATTAAAATAAAGATAAGGAAAAACTGTACGTAAACTTACTAAATGGAACAAAAGGGTATATATTCGTGTATTCAATAAACAAAACAATATCTGCTGGTTAACTTCAGCATAAACATAAATTCAAATGAAGTTGTACTTAACTTTTCCCAAAATTTTACGATAATAAAACCAAATCTAAATACGAACCTTAGGCCATACATAAAATATAACCTGTCGTCATGTAGAATTATTTGAAAATAAAAATTGAGATTAAAACTGAATAAGTTCAATCTAGCACCTAAAATTAATGACCTATGTCAACAAAATAAGAATAGTGCAGATTCTAAAACTTCAATAACTGAAGTCGTGTGTTTTATTTTTAATAATAACTATAGTCAACTTTCGTGAACGTTATTAGAGCTAGCTTTACTTTAATGCTTGTAAATGAATTTATCGTGTGTAGTGTATCGCATATGTACTTACGCTTTGCAAAATGAACATATAAGATAAAATATTATCTTAAAACGATTTTGCTGCAACAAAATTCCAGATGGTGTCTTTACCATAGGGTAATGCACAACATAAACGTAAAGGTACCGTAACATCAACACTTTTAAGAACTTAGACGTAAACGTAATGTATCCCTGGCGCAAAGCAGGCAAACCATATTTGGTTTCATGATAAAGGCAGAGAATACTAAAACGGCGACGCCAACGTTTCGTGCTTCAAAATTTAAAGGCCTACCTGATGTGTTTTGTTGAATTCTATTGTCATAGTAAATTTGTATTTTAGCCGCTCGTAATAAAGAGGAACAATTGCATCTATTGTTTTGACGTTTGTATAATCACTAAAGTATTGTTCCATTAGTTTGCGTGTTTTTGGATTTTCGTTTTGTCAATTTTTGTATAACATGAATTTTTCCAAAGAAGCAATGATCGATATGATCTTTATTTACGGCGAAGCTTAAAGAAATGCTTTGCTGGCTATCCGTTTGTACTGTGAACGATACCCAGAGAGAAGACGGCCGCTGAAAGAATCGTTTATGAATGTAGCTGAGAGATTTATAAGTTCTGGAAGTGTGTGTTATCCCAAGCGCGCAAAAACAAGCCCAAATGAAGCAATTGAGTTTCAAGTTGTGGCGTTTCTTATAGAAAATTCGCAATTTAGTACCAGAGAGCTAAGTACACACATAGACCTAAATAGAAATACACTTCGTAGCTTTATTAAAAAAAAACAAATTGCATCCTTATCATATCGAGCAACATCAAGATTTGAGTGTAATAGATTTTCAAAATTGTGAATCTTTCTGCCAATGGTTAACTACTAAAGTCAATAAAGAACCAAATTTTGTTAATAACATTCTATTTACGGATGACGCAACTTTTCACAATAATAGCAATATTACACATAACTATCATCACTATTCAGATACTAATCCACACATCTTAAGAGTTGATGGTCACCAGCATCGATGGTCATTTTATGTGTGGGGTGGTATAATCAATTTTAATGTGGTTGGTCCTTTTTTCTTTGATGGGAGTCTTACTGGAGAAAGGTATTTACAGTCCTTGGAAAATGATTTACCCAAGCTTTTGGAAAATATCGAGGTAGATAATATTCGTACGATGTGGTTTCAACTAGATGGCGCCCCTATACGCTACACAATCAACGTTAGGCAATATCTCGATAGAAATTATCCGATGAGGTGGATAGGACAACGTGGTGTGCAAAATTGGCCAGACAGATCACCGGACCTTACGCCCCTTGAGTTCTTCCTTTGAGGCTACGTTAAAGAAAAAGTTTACTAACATCCTCTCACCACAAACGAAGATATGAAAAGTAGAATTAGATCTGCGTTTCAATCCATTTCGCCTCTAATGTTGTTGCGAGTGAATCTTTCGTTTACCGAGCGAATTGCAAAGTGTTTAGATAGGCGTGGTCAGCGTTTTGAAGATTTAATTTGACTTATGGTTTTATTCGTTTATGTTTACTTGTTCAACTTATTTTTAGGTGTAGTGAATTGTTCTATTGTTTAGTTATTAATTAAGTTTTCCTATCAGTTAAAGAATTTATTTGCCATTCGTATTTCCTTATTTGTTTTATTTTTTCTTCTGTATGTCAATATTTTCAAATAAAGAGTCAATATCTGAAGAAAGGTCCGTCTTATGGCTATGAAACCTGTTGTGAATTAGTATCTCCTTTTCACGGGTAATCGAAATGTGAAAAAACATACTGGGTGTAGCATTTGAAAAAATTGAGAAAAATTACATTACAGGTATAGTTTTGTATATTTTTACATTTTTCGAAAAATTTCCCAGTTTGTTTATTGGTAGACTATTATTAATAGTCGGTGGTATAAACAGATTTACAAAATCGTGGTGACAACGCTCGCATCTGGTTCCAAAGTTAACCCTATTTTGGTACTAAAGTGACGATATCTGCAGAACGGTTATTGATACAGATACAAATTTCTATACTTTTATTCTAAATGTAACAGTGAATCCAAAAATGCAAAAATATATAGGGTGTTCTATAAAAAACAGGTTTGGGTTGGCATGTTTTTGTCAATCACCCTGTATATAACTAAACATTTTTAGAATGTATGTCCAATGATCGTGTATTACCACACTAAAATTGGTTTTGATATCTCTAATAGTTAAGGAGTCCACGCAGTAGACACCCACCCTGTATAATTAACATGACCGCTATGTTGTGCAATGTTATTCAAGCTGCACGTTTTCCCCACGCTTCCTTCAATACGAAAAAGGACCATAAATATCCAGTCTTCCCATTTTTACGAGATTTACTTACGGTGAGGGATTAAGCATGTTTGTCTCCTCACACGGTATCATGAATTTCCGATTAAAGTATGATAAATTACTCCAGAAATACAATGCAAGATAATTATTTTCAGGAAGCAACCCAACACACGATGCAAACTGAAATGAGGCTTGAGGTGAGGACTCGCAAAACTGAAATCGATGAGACTAAATACCAACAACAAATCGTAAAATATACAGCGCTATCAAAAATGACGCATAATACTGATAATAAAATATCAGTCTATAACACTAAAGTTTAATTATTGAAAGAAGAGTTGCTACAGTATAATATAAACTGTTGAGAAACTGTTAAGAAATTATGTGAGTTGTGAACAATTGCATCGTTTTACGTTCTAACTTTAAAATCATAACGCCATTGATAACACTTAACCCACAAGTTTTTCATAATTGAAAGTAAACATATCTACACGTAAGACATCACCGATTACTCGCATTTACAATATAAATTTCACAATCCTGGTCTTATGTAGTACACATGATCTGAATGTTTTGTTTAATTCTGAACACACTTTCAATCGCCACGTGATTAAATCTACGTCTTCAGAACAGAACATGTTAGGTTTTCTTATCAGAAATTGTAGAGACTTTTCAGCCATCAATGTTTTAAAAAGTTATATTATAGTCTGGTATGCTCTCAATCGGAATATGCTGTCATTGTACGTTACCCTTATTTTTACACGTCAACCACTAGCACAAACCTCTTGTTAAAATTAGTTGAATTTCATAAGAGCATACGCTGCCTTGTGAATGATGTACCGGGTGTCCCCTAGCAAACCCTTGCTACTTTTTGATAAAACTTAAGATGGCGTAATCAGATTTTTTGTAACTGTTTTAGTTTGGGAGATACAGGGCGATTTTGAAAAGTGTGTCGTTTTGGACCCCCTCGATATCTCGGTTATCTTTAAAGATATCAAAAAGATTTAAACGCTATCTTATACATTTTTTACGCCAAGTTCAGTGGAGTGCTTAATTTTTTTTTCGGGGGTACCGTTTTTAAGATATGGGCCAAACTTATAATTTTTTAAATGAGACACCTTGTATTTTTTAAGCTCAATAAATCCCATTTTTTTTTCTCATTTCAGTGATATATATCACTTGCCACTTTTCATTTTTTTAAACATATTGTTTTAAACATTTTAAAATATAACGACATATGATTCTTAAATGGAACACCCAATATATATTTTAAGTTTAATAAATTGTATTGCAATTCTATAAAAGTCATATATTGATCCAGCACTTGCTATATTTAGTAATTATTAATGTATTGACTTTAATTTCTGTTTAATTATTAGGTATTAGTAGTGAAAAAAACGTAACAACAATAATTATACAGGTTATTATTATATGTATTTGTATTTTGTATATTAGATTTAAATAAATAAAATAATAAAATCATGTGTATCTTACTTGCCCTTTACTTATATACCTAAGCTAGGTTTTGCTGGTTGTTTATAATTTGGAGGTGTTGATCAATTCCTAAGAAAAGAACAGGTGGCTATGCCAATCGAAATAAGAGATAGTTAAATCTAGTATACCTATCATAGTGTATATGCCACTATTAAATAATTACATATTTATTATCTCTAACGTTTTATTAATTTATTTTGCTATGGCAGATAATCAACCCTTTGAATATTATAAAAAGTATGATATGCTTAAATGTTATATAGCATGCAATGAAAATTCAGAAGAGGCTTCCGAATTATATTTTAATCGGTAAGATTGTTATAAAGTAAATATTATAACACCAATATTAAAGAATCATACTTTTAGATTTCCTGAGAGAAGGCAGCCAAACAAGGCAATTTTTTTACGAATTACATATAATATATTAAATTTTGGTTCATTTATAAAACCCAGACAACATAAGTATAGTTTAAAAGAAAATCAAGAAAATGAGGAAATTAACGTTTTGGCACATGTATCCGTAAATCCTCGAACTTCCTGCAGGAAAATCGAAGATAGTGTTGGAGTTTCAAAACTAATGCACAGCGTATATTAAGAAAACATAGTTTTGTTCCTTATAAAGATCATGTAGTCCAACAACTGCTTCCAGGCGATTTTGAACGCCGCATGAATTTCTGCAACTGGTTCCTGCAAATGTGTCGCGAAAATGTTAATTTTGCAAGACAAGTAATTTGGTCTGATGAGGCGCACATAACAAGTGCAGGAATTTTTAATCGACACAACTCAAGATATTAGTCAAAAGAAAACAATTACTTAATTTTTTAACAGCAACAACAAGGTCGTTTTGGGTTGTCTGTTGCGTGCTTTGTTTTTGGAACAAAAATAAGGTATCAGTTTTTTGACGGAGGTTTGACATCTATTCGCTACCAACAAATTTTAGAAAATATGTTGCCCGAATTACTTGAAGACGTTCCACTAGCCAACTGAAATCAAGTTTATTTTCAACAGGATGGGGCCCACGCACATAATGCACATATTATTAGACCATTTCTAGATGAGCATTTTCCCAATCGGTGGATAGGCACACGTGGCCCTGTAAATTGGCCTCCAAGGTCACCAGACTTGTCCATTTTAGACTTTTTTTTATGGGGGCATATTCAAAACGAAATTTATTCAAGGAGGTACGAAACCCTCCTTCAATTACAAAATGCTACACACCACACCCTTAGGAATTTACAAAATAAACCCTTATATATATATTAAGTACTTTAAATAGAATATTTAAGGTTTGCCAAAAATGTGTAGAAGAAAATGGCAACCATTTTGAACAATTTAGAATATAGTGTTGTTTTTAATATTTAAGTTTAATAATTAAGTTTAAGTTGTTTAGTTTAATTTCGTTGTAAGATAATAAAGTTCCAAGAGTTGTAAGATAAATGTGTTGTGTAACTAAGTAGCTGTATTGATAAAATTAATTAAAAAATATATTGAATGTTTCAGTTAAGAACCATATGTCGTTATATTTTAAAATGATTACGATCAATATGGTTAATAAAAAAAAAGTGGCAAGTGATATATATCACTGAAATGAGAAAAAAAGGGATTTATTGAGCTTAAAAAATACAGGGTGTTCCATTAAAAAAATTATAAGTTTGGCCCATATCTTAAAAACGGTACCCCGAAAAAAAAATTGAGCACGCCACTGAACTTGGCGTAAAAAAAATGTATAAGATAGCGTTTAAATCTTTTTGATATCTTTAAAGATAACCGAGATATCGAGGGGGTCCAAAACGACACACTTTTCAAAATCGCCCTGTATCTCCCAAACTAAAACAGTTACAAAAAATTTGATTACGCCATCTTAGGTTTTATAAAAGTAGCAAATGTTCGCGACATCCGCAAGTTTCTATCTTTTATAACAACCGAGATACCCCGCAATTACAACGAATTTCGGACACCCGGTACTGCACATATTACATTTATTCTATCTTTGGAATTACCCAATACATTAAGGTGTCCATTTATGTAAAAAGAAAATATGGAAGATGGACGCATCATCCGAAAACTCTGACTCGTACCAAACACTCCTCAGTAAGGGGAAGGAGAGAAACCAATTTCTTTCAAATTAGATACAAAATTATGAGTTTTTATAGTCTTAGTCTAAGTGACTAGAGACTTTACGTCGGTTTTTAAAAGAACATGGTTAATAAAATGGCGAGCTAATTTGTATTTAAAAATTATTATTAATTTATTAAATATATACATAAACAAAAAATTTACCTAGGGAAGGATTTGAACCTACGACATGTACTTTGCTAGCGCACCGCTCTAATAATAATTCGTAAAGCACCTGGGCAATTCATTCAAATTCATTTCAAAATTATGTTTTGTCATTAAAAGCCCTGTTAAAGTGCTTACAATAATGCCAGTTTTTTTGCTGGTTCAAATTTTATTCATGTCCTTGGCGGGCTTTAATCCCAGTAAACACATTTCCACAATTTTCAATACGCAATCAGGACGTTGTTTTTGAAAACATTTAATGAGTTTTTCAACATCTGACCAGAGGGGTTCTTTTTAGCATTTGTCCAACGAAACGCTTGCGAATCTTCAAAGTGTTGAGCCCATTTATCTAAGTAGGCTATACAAGTAGTATAAAATATTATCACTGACGTTTTAAATTGAGTTACGGCTAGGTCTTCTTCTTTATTTATCAAAGCTACGAGTATACTACTCGATTTGGTAAAAGACTTTAATTTTCCGTTCTATTACTGGTTGCTTTAAATTTAATACATCTATGTATACTCCTACCATAGAGGCTTTTTCAAATTCCACTTCGCACATTCATAAAATGTATGAAGCTTGTGAGTGAAGAAACCATAGCCAAACTTCGAAAATATTCTTTTGAAGCTATTAACGTGGAACGTTTTTCTTGAGAGAAAAAGAAATTCTGTAACTGTTTGAATGGTTTGAATATTACGCTAACTGTATCCCAACAGTTTTTGGTACTCAACATTAACAAACACAAAATTCCTTTAATTATGTAACTCGAACAATATAAATGCAGGTATAGCCATAGCTTTTCACAATACTGGCTTCGATATCAATAGGCAAGAAGTTTCCTGATGTTTGAATACAGTTATGAAAGATGCGCAGCACAGTTCACCCCAACTAAAGGTCTTCTAAGTAACCGCTGAACCTTATGAAAGACGTCATATTTTGCTGGTCTTCTAAAAATACAATGTGTATTGTCAACATACATCACTATTACTTTTGTTGTTAATTCGTATTTGTCAACCGTTTTAATAATGTATTCAGATATAATATCTGAAGTTTCAGCTGGAAGCTCTTGAATTTACAAAAGCTTTACTTGAATGTCTTTGTCTTTCATGAAATAAATGATGAATTAAACTCTGCTATATCTAAATTTTAGGAAGAATAAAAATTACTGTTTTGAAAAAAAAACTGAATTTCCAAGTTATATTTTGTTGAACTGCATTTTAGATATATCATATTCAAGAAACTGTTTTAGTCTCGATTTATGGTTTTACAGTGTTACAGTAGTAAATTGAGAGCCAAGCTGTCTAAAAGCTTTATTTATAAACCGTATTGAATTGATGTTCAAAAACTAAATGCTATGGATATCCAGTATCATTTGGATCTAAAGTGCACCAATAACCAGGCCAATAGTCAACTAGGTTTGAACTAAATTTTATAGTTTTGCACTGTTGATTATAGAGATCAAATATGTCCAAAAATAATTTAATCATATTTAATAGCACTAATGTTTCAAATACAATATAATTCCACCATTTCTTTTTTTTATAATTATTTAATTATAAATTTAATTTAATTTGTCATACGCTGATTATTTACTATTTTGTTGGCATAATTTGATTTGTTTGTCTGTTTATATTTGTAACATATAATGTGTCCTTTGTATCTAATATCAAAGCTCTTAAGCGTCTACCCAATATTAATAGTATTACAGAATGTGCAGTTCCATTTATAAATACCCGACTTCAAAATACCGTTAATTGAATTTTTCGCTTTAAATAAACATTTTAGTTTTAACAGCTACTTTGTACTTATTGTTCTTTTGTAATATGTGATATACTTTTTCTGATATTTTTCCAAAATATGAAACTGAAAGTAATGTACTAATGATTTATATTCAGCTAACTTATGTGTTTTATGGCATGAATCGTTTGGAATAAAATAAATAAATAAACTAAACCAAATAATAACAAACAATTTAAGGCACATTCTATTAAAAATTCTTTAGAACTCATTAATAAACTACAAAACATAAAACTACATCATATGCTTGTAAGTTTTGATGTTACTAGTATGTTTTCTAAAATCCCCCCTCAAGAATGTATGCGTTTATTACACAATTTTTTATTTAATAATCATGTTGAATTAGTTACAAGAATGGAGTTAATAATTCAATTATTGCACCTCTGCATTAATGAAAATTATTTCATATTCAATAATAAGATTTATCTACAAAAAATGGTTTACCTGAGAGCAGTCCAATATCGCCCATTTTAGCTAATATCTTTATGGATAATTTAGAAGGCCAAATTTTTTAATTAAATATTTTGATAAGATTATATTTCGATTTCGGCATGTTAATGATATTTTAGTATGTTTTGATAGTTCATCAGATTTTATTTATGAGATTTTAATTAATATTAACAATCTACATCCTAACATAAAATTTACACTAGAGAAAGAACAAAATAAAGCCATTAATTTCCTAGATTTAAACATAAAAATTAATACATAGAACAAGTTTCAGTTTCAGTTTTTAAGATACCAAAACTTCTTTAAGTGTAAATTTTCTTCTTGCCTATTGAAGTTATTAGAATGTTTATACATCTCAATAAATACACTACGTAAACGAACATAATAATCAGTTTGTCTTGTTTAGCAAGAAAGTAAAAATTGGCAAACAAAAGAGATCAGGGAGGAAAACTACATTTGGATGGAAAAGAAATTTTGAACATTTAAAAAAATACTGGTAAACCAAAACCAAGAATATACACAGCCTAACACTAGCAACGAAAAAGTCGACGGGAAACCGACATGGGAGGAATTCACAAATGCAGTAAATAAACTGAAAAATAATAATGCGCCAGGTACGGATAAAATCACGATAGGACTAACAAAATATGCAGATGAGCTAATGTTACAAAATCTATTCGAGTTAATAACGTTAATATGGGAAAACGAGAAGATGCCCCATGAGTGGACAATATCAGTTATTACTTCTATGTATATAAAAGGAGACAGAACAACACCAAGCAATTACAGACCTATATTCCCGTTGAACACGGTATATAAAGTGTTAGCTAACATGATTAACAACCGACTACAGAAATAAGTAACAAGAAAAACAGGACAGTATCCGACGGGTTTCAGGGAGGGAAGGTCCGGGTAAGAACATTCCCATACACGCAGTGTTCTTGGACTTCAAAGAAGTATATGATTCAGTGAAGAACCAAGTGATACAAGCAATGCAAGACCTATTCATGCCACAACACCTAATAACACTAATCGGAATGACACTAGAAACAACGAATAACAAAGTACGTTGCGATCATCATTATTCTGAAAGCTTCCTAGTAATGTAGTACTCCGTCGGGGTGACCCCCTATCGACAACACTATAATAAGGAAAAGTAATATTGATTCAACCAGAAACATTAATAAAAACTCACATCAATGTCTTGTCTACGCTGATGATGTCCTCCTGAGTAGAACAAAGGAGGAGTTAAAATCTCTGTCCAGTAACTTCGCGGAAAATGCAGAAGATGCTTTGGCTTGGTAATCAACCCAGGTAAATCAATATATATATATATATATATATATATATATATATCACTAGGAAATAAATTGAAACCGGAAAATTCAGTACTTAGAGATAAGAACGGCAGATCAGGACGCAGTCAAACTCAAGCTAGTGAATAAAATTACTTAGCTGGGAGTTGAGTTCATAAGTGAAGGAAGTTATGATGCAGAAAGATACAAAAGAATAACAGCAAGATCAAGAGGTTTAGGTTCATGTAACTCAGTGCTTAACAACAGAATTGTCTCAAGGAAAACAAAAGTACAAGTGTGTAAAACCATAGTACGCCCTGTACAGAATTATCTCAAGGAAAACAAAAGTACAAGTGTATAAAAGCATAGTACGCCCTGTAGTGACTTTTGCCAGCGAGGTGTAGGCAACTACATTACAAAATGAAGCCAAGTTGGAAATATGGGAAAAGAGAGTGTTACGAAGAATCTTCGGAGGAGTCTACGGATATGGAGAGTGGAGACGAAGAACGATCAAAGAATTAGAATAGTGCTATAAGAATCTATCCATAATAGCAGTAGTGAGCCAAAATAGGTTAAGGTGACTAGGCCATGTGGTCAGAATAATAGAAAGTGATCCCGTGAGTGAAGTGTTTAAAATTGTGGTGTAGGGAAAAACAGACGAGGCAGGCCCAAAAAGATGTGGCGGAACTGTATCAGAGAATCACAAAATACCGTTAATTGAATTTTTCGCATTAAATAAACATTTAAGCACATTAGTATTAGTTTTGAAAGCTACTCTGTACTTCTTGTTTTTTTGTATATGTGAGCTACTTTTTCTGATATTCTTCCAAAGTAAGAAAATGATATTTATTTTCTTTCGGTTCTGTGTTAACTGGGCAAATGTTTTTGATAGATATTCTGTACTCTTGATTTTTGCTTGTTCAATTTGTTTTATAATTGATACTTCTTTATTGAAACTTCTTTGGTTTAATGGCAATGACATTGCTCTATCTACTAAGGATATACAAGGTGTAACATAAAGGTTGGGAACTAATTAAACCGTAGATTTTTTAGTAAAAAAAATAGTTTTTTCTATAATAACTTTCGAAAAGTAGAAGATAATGGAATGAAATTTTAAACGTAGCTTAATTTGATAATGCCCTCTAACTGAAAACAAATTTACTTCGTCAGTTACTCATCGGCGTGCGTATGGATTGTACCGTAAGGTTTTCCGATAAAAATTGTTGTACGCCACTGTTAAAAATATTTTTAATATTTCTTTAAGATTTAATTACGCTCCTGCGA
Source organism: Vesta saturnalis (assembly GCA_036346205.1). NCBI lineage: Eukaryota > Metazoa > Arthropoda > Insecta > Coleoptera > Lampyridae > Vesta > Vesta saturnalis. The sequence goes on along the minus strand of JARFJB010002375.1, from coordinate 3,616,530 downwards.
TTTATTTGTATCTTTTGTCATTTTCCCGTAATTGAAACTTTTGTAAATACCATTTTTCCCACTGCAACATAAGAAAATGAAAATAAGAAATACATTATGCAGTATACTTTGACTCATACACCGAAAATAGTTTTCAGATGTTATCATACAAAACATCATTGTCACTTAAGACCTTTAGCTTTCCTTAAACGGTGATACTTTGGTGTAGATCTGTTAAGAATGGACTACTCATTTCAAGAATTAGCAAATATGCGTGTTATTTATGGCGGTACCAGCTGGAATACTGTGTTAGCTGTACGTCTGTATGTTGAACGTTTTTCTGCTTGACGCATTCCAAGTCGGAAGACTATTTCAAAAATGTATGCGCACTTAGGTGAAACTGGCTCGTTAAAGCTTTTCACTTTCAGCGGAATACCTCGACATGTAAGGGCAGTACAAAGTCAGTCATATGGCTGTTCAACGAATCCTGCATGATAATTTGTTATACCCACACCCTCTGCAAACAGTGCAGGTACTTTCTGCCGAGGATTATGCACCACGTCTTAGATTTAGTACCTGGTTTTTAAATAAGTGTAATCAGAACTTGTTATTCCACTCATCCCATTTATTTATCGACGAAGCTGGATTTACAATGCATGCTATAGTTAATTTCCACAATAACCATCTCTGGGTTGATGAAAATCCGCATGGATTTTCTTCAGAACGGATTACAATTTGATTATTGATTATTAGAAAAAAACCCAATTGAAACACGCCAGAACATGTGGTTTATGCATGATGGCGCTCCAGCTCACTTTAGGCGAGAAGTGAGAGAATACCTACATGAAACTTTCCGGAATAAATTTTAGACTATTATTTGTGGAGGCACTTCAAAAACATAGTTTATTCCATGCCCATTCCTCATGTGCAGACTCTTCGTCAAAGAGTTGAAATGGATTGTTAGCAAATTCGAGAGATGAATGGCATTTTTGGCCGAGTAAGATAATCCATGAGAAAACGCATCGAAAAGTGTATTGAAGTTAGGGTGTTACATTTCTAGAACCTTTTGTAATCTTTTAAATTATTATAAGTATTTTTGTTATGAACGAATAAGTTCAAAGGTAAATATGTAATTAAAAATTATTATTAATTTTATTAAATACATAAATAAAAAGTTTACCTCGAGTAGGATTTGAACCTACGACCTGTACTTTGCTAGAGTACCGCGCTACCAACTGCGCCACCAAGGTTCAAGCCCCAATCGATGTAAATTTTGTCTTTATGTATGTAGAACTGAATTAATAATAACTTTTGTAATCTTGTTTGTTGTTTATTAATTCCTATTTCCTAGTCAATAAATTCTTTCAATTCTTAAGCCATTAGTATTTTTTATTATTGTTAAAATAATGTGATATTTAGTATCATTTTCAATGTAAAAATCTTTTTTTTGGTGCTTATTCAACCATTTTCGGTGACTGACTGGCATACTTGATAATGTTTTTGTTATTTTCATTTTCTTATGTTAGCATTGGGAAAAAATGGTGTTTAGAAAAGTTTTAGTTACGGCTAAAATTCGTTCCTTCTAATGTTCGAAAGTTATTAGAGAAAAACTAAATTTTTTAGCGCGTTGTAGTTTGGAACCTTGTCATATTTGGTTTGTGGATTTTTATGAGATCGTATAGTTTTGGTGCTTGTGTGTTCTTGTACAAAATTTGCTGCTTTCTAAATCTGTAATGCAGATTTTGAAGTTTTGTAAATTTTGTTACAAATAAAATCATTAATTATCTTCATACAGCTATGTTTTGAAATAATTACTAACGTATTACCTTTATCAGAAATTAGATTATTTTTGTTAATTTTATTCTTAACTATTTTTAGCTGTATGTTTAGTCCTTTTTCAACGAAAACCCTTAAATTAGCAATTTGAAATTTGGCATAGTTAATAAACACAAAGTTACCGCTACACAATATGCTTGTAAGTTTTGATGTTACTAGTATGTTTTCTAAAATACCGCCTTAACAATGTATACGTTTATTAAATAATTTTTTATTTAGTAATAATTGAACTAATTCAATTATTCGATCTTTCTGTTAATCAAAATTATCCACATTCAATCACGATATTTATCCACAAAAAAAATGGTTTACCTATGGGCAGTCCAATTTCGCCTCATTTTAGTTAATATCTTTATGGATACTTTAAAAGATCAAATTTTTGAATTAAAGATTTCTGACAAGATTGTACTTTGGTATCGTATGTTAAAGATATTTTGGCATTTTTTGATAGTTCATCAGATTTCATTGATGAGTTTTTAATTAATATTAACAATTTACATTCTAACATAAAAATTTACTATTCAGAAAACATGGACATACAGACATTACAATTTCAAACGATTTATGTCACAATAAAACACATACGTTAGCTGCATATAGATCCTTAGTACATAGACTAATGCCATTACCATTAAACCAAACAAATTCAAATAAAGAAATATCGACTACACAACACATTGCACAGGTAAATGGTGATGTTATAAATATAATCGACACTTTAATTAAAAATCAAGAGTAAACATTTTCTATGAAAAGCATTTACCCAGTTAACACAAAACCAAAAGAAAATAAATACGTATCAATTTGATAATTTGGAAAAATTTCAGAAAAAGCAGCTCGATATTACAACAGAATAAGAAGTCAAAGTAGCTTGCAAAACTAATATCAATGTTCTTAAATGTTTATTTATTGCCAAAGATTCAACTAACGTCATATTGAAATCGGGTATTTATGAATTGAACTGCACATTCTTTAATTCTGTTTACATTAAGCAACACTTAGTAACTTTGATATTAGATACAAAGCACACATTAGAAGTTACACATATAAAAACATAAATAAATCAAATCAAAATCAAATTATGTCAAACATTCAATAATAAATAGTCACCTTATGACTTTACAAAACAACATTAAATTTTTACATTTTTGTAATAAAAAGACAAATTAGCGGCTTTGGAAACGTTCAAAATTTATAAACATCAACAAAAAGTACCTTTAATGAACGAATAGGTTGATCTTATAGATTCACCTTTAACAGCTATTTTAAATATAGAATTTACATAAAGTTCGTTGTTTTACCTTAATGATTTGTTACAATGACTAGTTGTCTGTTATTTTACTTTTAAATTATTTTCAATTATACAGGGTGGTTCAGAAAATTGTAATATATCAAAGTTAATTTTTTTTTTTAATACAACGCCTGTATTTTATATTATTTTTAGATTATATGTTAAAAATTAAATCAACTTTATTCAACGTTCGCTATACCTATCGCTTATCAATGTTGAGAAAATCGTGATTCTAAGAATAATATTCCATTCCAAGAACTAAAAACACGGAAACCTTTTACTTTGAGTAACACAAATTTATGTCGATTTATTTTGACCTTTAAGGCTTCTATTTGTACTATGTAGAATTTCGATATTTAGTATAGGGTGCTTAGGAATGGGATTCCTATTTTATATTTTTCAAACATCAAAAACCCACTTAACTTAAATGGACCACCCTGTATAATTTTTATTTATGTGAAATAAGTTTTCATTTTCTATAAAAAATGTGAGTAGTGCATATGCCTAAAATTAATGATTAAGAAGGTATTAAGATTTTTCTCTAAAATTTCTATGGAATTTATTGTTAAGACATTCTTTAGCCAATACTTCGCATACGATAGCTTTCAGTTTTGATCTTCCGCAGCTAAAACTTTGAGCGATGTTTGGATCACTGCAGATATATGGTAATAATTTCTGTGAACAATCCATACTACTATAACTAAGAGAATGGTTTACCGTGTGTTAAACTGATGCAAGTTTTCCAGTAGCAATCTTGTCATTCGTCTCCTAGGCAGATAACTCAGGTTTCAAAAAATATTTGGTTAAGGGACTCAATGCTGTACTGCCAACAACAGTCATGTGAAACTTGGTAGATGTATGTTGTTTTATATCTGCAACGACACCATGCGCACAGGCGATAGGACGCCTTAACCAGGTTTAACTACTTTCCCAGTTTGGAGTATACTTACTAAGCCTTTTGGTTTTCTTGAAAGGTATTCTACCACTTCTAGACGAATTATCTGTGCCACTGTCACTTAAATCACTCATTTTGTGGGTGGTTTTAGAAATAATTAGGAACGTAACGTGTGTCTACTCAATAGTTTCTCGCAAAACAATAAACGCACAATAATTCTAGAAAGAAAGTGAGATAGTGAATAAACCAGTAAATAAAAACGAATGGCGCGGTGCGGGAGGGCGTAAAACGGTTCACCGTCAAACGCATTTTCTATAATTCTGTTATTGAACTTAATTTTGTATAAATTTGTTTAATTCTTCGGTGTGGAAGTGGAAGTTCAAGCTTGTCCTTAAACACGACGTACTGGAGAATATTTCGTTCATAAGAAGAAACGTCTCGTTCTTAACGTACTCAATTATTTCTCGGCCTAAAGAACGTTACTGCAGCCGTCAAAGACGGCTTTTTGTTGTTCAGTATCTATGCTATTAAAAAGGAATATCTAACTTAAGCAATAGTTGGAAGAAACGTGCGGAAAGAAAAGATGCACAAACCAATTATCGCCATCATGTATATGACCAGAATATGCAATCCATTATACGGCGAAAAGTGCATGATTTTTTTATTGCAAACATTCCACCCACGTTGAACGGTATCCTTTGTGCTGTTAATAGTGATGATTTACAGAATTTTAAACTCAGTACACTTTTCAACTTTTGAAAGCTATTGGTTTTTAATTTCAAAAGATGGGACAAAATAGTAGTCTTACTGAGCGTGATGATAGATGGAGGCATAAATACTTATGATGCATTAGAAAGTTCAGAGCAGAAGGTAATTCACAGTAATTTTATTATTAATCTAATTACATGCTTAATAATGTCGAATTTCATATAAAGTATGGCATGATACCACTATTGAAAGTGGTCGGCAGGCATTCATCCGAGGGCTCAGTACAGGTTTTAAAATCACCAAATGGCCATGGACCCCGATTTCCCTTATTGCATGCTGGTGGGAACAATGGTTTTATACCAGGTGCGGAACTAACTTTCTTGTGTAAAAAGAACACTGTTGATGTTCATAAGGAAATTTGATGTGTATAAGAACTGGTTTGTCGACCAACGTTTTCCAAATATACAACCAAATTCAGTTATTGTTATGGATCATAATTCTTATCACAGTAGGAAGGTAGAGAAGATTCCAACAATGGCATGGCGAAAAGAACAAATTGTTGATTGGCTTAGCGAGAAAAAATACCTATTGAAGAAAACGTTTTAAAGCGAGACTTACTGGCTTCTGTAGGTCAAGTGAGGCATCAATATGGTAATACTTAACTTGATGTTATGGCACAAGAAAATGGTCATGATGAACTTCGCTTATAAATTGTAATAACTTTATTGCTGTTAAAATGCAGAAAAAGAACACTTACAGAAATCAAAATAACTAAAAATTAATACTTTAAGGTTAAATGAAACTTAAATGACTGTGCCCGAAATCATTCATGCATTTTGTAGTAGAGGGAGATACTGGTAAAAATATATACAGTAAAAATATATACAATAAGAGTATTTGATACATTTAAAACAGTTTTAACAAGCTGTGTCTAAAAATTATTGTCGTAATTAAGGTATTCGTTATAAAGTTATAAAGTTTACCTCGAGTAGGATTTGAACCTACGACATGCGCTTTGCTAGAGTACCGTTCTAACCAACTGAGCTATCCAGATACAAGCCCCAATTAATGTAATTTTTTTCTTTATGTATGTCGAACTAATGTAAATTGTAAATAAAATATATACCTTTGAACTTATTCGTTCATAACAACACATATAATAATTCATAACCATAAATACATGTAAGCATGAGCTGCTAAAATAAAATTCATTAACCGCAAAAATGAAATTTAATAAAGTTATTCTTACAGTTATCTCGGTGCCCACATTTAGCTTCTAATGCGATCGGCTTATAATGGACCGAACTTCTATTTCGAGTTATAAGTTCATTTAAAATTTATATTCGTCTTTTATCTTAGGTTAGAAACTGTGCCTCTTACACCGTATCTACCGGACCCGCTATTATAAAACGGTGCAGTAATCTATCGGTATAATACGTTTGTTAAGCATGCACTGCCTTCCCATACTGCACTTGGAGGTTTTGACTGTCTATAGTAGGTACATGTCAGCTTTAGCACGATCGATTTCGCAATAATACCGAACAATGTTAAAATACGGGACAGAGCATGTCCCGGCGGGACATTTAAATTTATAACAAAAATACGGGACATCCCGGGAAATACGGGATGGTTGGCAACACTAGTAAGAACTAACTTTTACGGTTTTATGGTATTGGTTTTGACCAATGGTGTCCAAATTCGAACTACAAGAACCATGTTGGATTGTTATACAGGTTTGATCACCGTTTGATCAGGCATACGTAAAATCTTCTTTGTAACTAATGTTTGTAAAATGACAATTGCTTTCTCTATTGTAGGCGTAGATTTTGCTGGTCCCATCATCACAAAAGATGGTACCTTAAAGACGCGAAAATTAATTAAAGCTTATTGTAGTGTGTTTGTGTGATTTAGCACAAAGGCCGCGCATCTAGAACTTGTTGGAGAAGATTTTTTAAACACGCTACAAAGATTCGTATCTTGAAGAGGTATCTGCTCAAAGATTCATAGCGATAACGCGTCTAATTTTGTAGGTTTCCGTAACGAACTAAAAAGAGTTCAATCTTGGTTGTACGAAAGCATTAGGAAAGGAGAATGTAGAGAGTTTTTGTTAAAGAACGAAATTCAATGGAAATCCATACCTCGTAGATCCCCACATGGGTGGTGTATGGGAGGCTGCTATAAAAATAGCCAAAAACATTTAACGCGTATTGTTAAAAATGCGCATCTTACTTTTGAACAGTTGTATACTGTTCTGTGTCACATGGAGGGTATAATGAATTCTCGTCCTGTAACCCTCATGTCTTCGGATTCTAACGATATAACCGTACTTACCCCAGGTAATTTCCTTGTGGATGAGGCACGAATGAACTTACCGGACAGGGATGTCGATTTGAACTTACCTATGAATCGTCTATCACAATATAACAGATTGCGCACCATCACAAGCCATTTCTGGAAGCGTTGGTCGATCGAGTATTTGACATCATTACAAGTACGCAGCAAATGGAAATCCATTGAGCCGGTCCTTGTTGGATACCTAGCACTTTTGAAAGAAGAAAACTTACCAATCTCACATTGGCACTTAGGCAGAATCACCAAGGTGCAGCCAAGTGATGCGAGTGGTTAGTGTGAAAACAAAAGGTGGTGTGTTTAAACGTAGTATAGCAAAGATTTGCGTGTTGCCTTAGACCATTAAATTTATTGTCTAAAAAAAACTGTTTGGTTAAGAAAAATGAGGAGAAACTTATTTTATTTCAAGTTACTGAGCATTATTTCTATGTATACTGCATTTGTATTTACTCTTAGTTTATGTGTTTGATATTTACGGGTTTGTTTGTATTGAAAGTTAGGTAGTTCTTTCAATGGCGGGCGGGATGTTTGGTTTCGCTCCATATTTCAAATTTTAAATATAGCGCGCTTGCGCAAATTATGGCAGCTCGGCCACTTCAATGCAGCGTGGAGCGTGAGCTCTGGTGAAAATATATTATTCTGTTTTATTTTGTGTGACATTGTAAGCGAGACAGCAGTCTCTTCAAATTAAATAACGCGACTTCTAGACTAACAATAATTTAGGGCTTCATAAGGTGTCAGCAAGATGGGTACTACGAATGTTGACGCACGAACAAAAGCGTTTGAGAGCCACTTTTTCAATAGCCGATTTAGCTTTGTTTAACCGTAATCCTAAATGTTTCCTCGATAGCTATGTTATGCTTGATGAAACTTAGGTTCATGACTTCGATCCCAAGTGCAAAGAACAAAGTATGGAGGATCTCCCCCTCCAAATTTCGTGTACAGGCTTCAGAGGGCAAGATAATGGATACAGTTGTTTGGGATGCCGAAGGGATTTTACTGGTAGATTTCTTGGAACGTCGCCACACAATCACTGGTCAATATTATGCAGCAGTAGTTAAAAAACTTCGTTATTGCATTAAAGAAAAAGAAGAGGAAAACTGTCACGTGGAATTCTCTTTCATGAAGACACCGTCTCAGTTCATAAGAGCCTTATCTGTATGAATACTATTCATGACACTGCGTTTAAAGTTATGGAGCATCCACCCTACTCCCCCGACGTAGCTTCCAGTGATTTTGATTTATTTCCAAAGCTAAAAGAGAGTCTTTGGGGTACAAATTTGAGAGCGATGACGCAGTTATGGTAGCAGTGCAGGACTTCGTCTGTGATCAAGATTACGAGTTTTTCAAGAAAGGTGTTACTATACATGAACGTAGGTGGAATAAGTGTCTTCCGCTCAAGATGTTTATGTTGAAAATAATGTTGTATTCTATGCTAGGCGCAATAAATACTGTACATCCCTCGTAAGTCAATCCTAAGCTACAATTAAATAGTAATCATGTACTTACTGAAAAACTGGCAACACAATTAATAGGATGCCTTATGTCTGTAATGATAGATAGTTGACCCGATATTTGTTTTGTTATAAATTACTTCAGTAGACATCAGGATGAAGCTACCAGTGAATTATGGGTTTATATGAAACAAATCCTTAGATACTTACCAGTACAATTGCGATTGGATTAGAATTTGTGAGGTTAGATCAGCCAAATTTAATTTGTTTTGTAGATACCGATTGGGTAAATTAGTAGCCTTATGCAGTGCTGTTCGTGAAAGCCACTGGTTAAAAAAGTTATTACTTGACTTGAACGTAAACTTGGATATAATTACCTATTTTCAAGACAACCAGGGATGTATAGAATTAGTAACTCCATGTAACAACAAAAGGGTTAAACATATTGATCTAAAATATAAATTTATTTGTGACAATTTGGAAAAGAAGTATATTGAATTACAGTATATACAATCAAAGTTGCAACAAGCAGACATTTTAACAAAAGGATTACAATATCCTTCTTTTTCAGCACTAAAGTATGATATAGATTTAAGGGATTTTAGTGAGGATGGCTGTTGAATTTACGCTAAAATATTAATGTAAAAAGAAAGGTGGTAACAATGTTTTAGTAGTTTAGTTGGTTTCTTTGGGTTTTTGTCATGATACAAATAAACAGATAAGATTTAGCGCAGGAGTGGGCGGCGGCCAAGTTCAGCAGCTGTGAGTAAAAAGCATGCTTATTGTGCTGTAGCAGGGAAAATAGCGTTTTAAGGTTGTATAAGTGAAAAAATTGAATAAAATGAGGTGTGCTGTATATGTGGTATCGGCAAGAGATGCATCAATATTACTGAGTTGACTATTATATAATATTTGTTTAATAATAAGTTTAACTTCATCAATAGGAACACTAGAGAATGAGATGTTATATCGAAACTTAAAAGTGTACAGTACATCCGACTTTGGTTGAGACAGCCAGATATCTCGGTTGTTATTGAACATAGAACCTTGCGGTTTTCGCGGTCCCGTGCCCATGAACGGATTTTGCCTAACTCACCTCCATATCTAAGAAGTTTCTCAGCGATAATGTCAAATTGAAAACTTGTCCCATAGAGAATTTTACGTAGAATCCAGGGGCGCACTCAATTTTTTTTCGGGGCATCGTTATGAAGATAAGACTCAAACTTATGATTTTTTCAATGCAACACCCTGTATTTTATTATCTCATTAAATTACTTATTTTTTTCCTTCGAAATGATATATAATATATAAACATGAAGTTTTAAAAAATGCCCCAAAGTTACTAAAACATTGAATTTTAATAGAGTGCCATGGATTTCAAAGTTTTACTACAGGGATTATTATTTGGGATTTTTTATAGTACCTCATGGATGCTACAAACACTGTTGTTGACTTTTGAAGCATTGTTTTATCAAGTGACTGTGGAGAAATCAACACATCTGCTGTCATGATGATAAATTTTGATGCGTTTTATTGTGTTTGTGTTTGGAGATTTTGTTAATTTGTGAAATTTTATAATGGCTGAAAGATTTTTGCAGAACAACGAAAAGTATATCATACAATGTTTGAATCAATGCCATGAAAATGTTGACGAAGCATTATAATTATATGCAAACAGGTAAACTAGTAATTTACAATAAGACATTATATGACATATTGTTTTTAAAACGTTAGATACCCAGAGAGGCGTCAACTTTGTCGAGCAACGATATTTCGACTAAAGAATAATCTACTAGATTATGGTGCGTATTTTAAACCCCGACCCAAGACGTGTAACAAGGAAAATAATGAAGTGGATAAAATAAATGTCTTAGCCAGCGTCCGTGTCTCTCCTCAGACAGAAAATGATACTGGCGTTCCCCGATCACGGGTACAGAGGATTTAAAAAAAAACACAAATTAAAACCCTACAAAGTGAATATTGTCCAGCATTTATATCCTGGTGATGCAGCGAAGCGCGTGAATTCCTATAATTGGTTCTTGAACCAAACTCGAAGGGACAATAATTTTGCAAGTAAAGTCATATGGTCAGACGAAGCCCATATATGCAGTGCCGGTTTATTTAACAGGTAAAATACAATGCACTGGTATGATGAAAACCAACACCTAATTTTTGAGCAACAACAACAAGGTCGATTTGGTTTTAATGTAGCCTGTTTCTTATTGGGGACATCATTAAAATACCGCATTTTTGAAGGGGCTCTCAACGCGAATAGGTGCTTGGCAATTTTAGAAGAAGTAATAACAGAATTCCTAGAGAATGTTCCCCTCGCATATCTTAATGCTATTTACTTCCAACAAGACGGTGCCCCTGTCCACAATTCGAGGTTGATTGTGCCGTTTTTAGAAGAAACTTTCCAGGACCATTGGATTGGAACAAATGGACCCCTTGCAGACTACCTGATTTATCAGTGATGGACTTTTTTTGTGGGGTTTTTTGAAAAATAAAATATACGGTAAGAGGCACAATAATATTGAAGAACTTCGTGCAACAACAGAAGCAGTTTTCCAGAATTTACAAAATCGGCCTTTCATAATTTTAAATGCATTAAAACGTATTAAGAAATTGTGTCAATTGTGTGTTAGGGAAAATGGACATCAATTTGAACAATTCAACGAATAAGTTACCGAATAATTTCGAAATGAAATAGTATGAGTAAATATTTAATTAGTTGCTTATTCAACATTATGAACTTTTTATTACTATTTATTTGTTGCTATTAGTTACCTACGTTTTGTGTTTTGTTAGTGTTAGTATTGTTCTTGTTCCTTTCATGGAAAAATCACAAGTAGTATTTCTTCAATTTGAACTTTTTTTGTTTGAAAAATCCATAGCATACTATTAAAAATCAATGTTTTAGTGATTTTGGAGCATTTTTGAAGAATTTATGTTTATATATTATATATCATTTTGAAGGAAAAAAATAAGGAATTTAATGAAGTGATAAAATACAGGGTGTTCCATTGAAAAAATCATAAGTTTGAGTCTCCATAACCATACCCCGAAAGTTTTAGAAAAGAATGAAAACAAGTCTTCTAATTTTGTAATTTTTTAAGCAGTTTTGATTATTGGTATCTCAGGGGCATGTCGTTGCGATGAATTGGTGAAGATCAAAGTAGACGACATTGAGAACCTGAAAACTCTGCTACATATTAAAATTCAATATAGCAAAACAAAAAAAATTAAATCATTTACAGTTGTAGGGAAATGTTTTCTAAATTTATATAACAAATATGTTGCTTTGCGCCCACGAGATATGAATGATCTCCGATTTTTTTTTAAATATGGAAATGGAAAATGCTCAAGAGCGGTGATGGGAATCCATAAAATAAGTAGTGTTGCTAGGGAGGTAGTTTTTTTGTTAAAATTAGCGAACTATACAGAATACACAGTCTAAGAAGAATCTCAGCTACACTGTTTGTGGACGGCGGCGCAGATTTAATGTGCTTAAAGCACCATGGTGGCTGGAAATCCAGCACTGTAGCTGATCGTTATATTGAAGACTCTCTAGCAACCAAAAGAGAGGCAGCCTTGAAAATTTTTGCACCTAGTGCAAGCGCTACGAGTACAGAAGTTCATGTAGAAGAGGAAGAATTAAAGACCATTTCCTTAGAACACAGCGAGACCTCCACTGTTACCTCTGGCGGATTTTATTTTGGAGAAAACGTTAGTTTTAATCATTGTACTTTTAATCTTTATAACTCTAAACAATAAATTTGTTTTCGTTGTTTTCCAGGCTGTTTAAGTTATTAACTTACATTAATTTTGCATCCGCTGTGAGGGGATGAAAAAGACTTTTGTAACCGCCGGTGAAAATGTCAAACTTTAACGTTGTCAGGTGAAGTTTAAAATATCATCTTTTATTGACGTCTGAAGAAATAAAATGTTTTCATATTCTGAATTTAGAAATATATGCTCCCGTCCGAAGTTTATTAGTTAAATGAAAATATCATGATCGTACCTAGCTATATATACAAAAACGGCTAATAATAATATAGGCTAACCGTATATTTTTAAATTCCGAATAAAAAAATATTTTTTTTTTGCAAATTAACCTACTTCAAAAAAGTGAATTTTTGACATATTTTAAAACTAATTTTTTTTGTTTTGTAACTACTACAAGGTAATGGACAAAAAACCATTCAACTTGTGTGTTTAAAGTTTTCCATCTTTACGACTTACAACGTAGGTGAGGTGCAAAATATAATCGGACACACTATACCTACAACATTAATAGATACACAATGCACAGTTTTATAAAATATCTTTGGGCATGTCATAAATTAAAAAATACTTCAACAATAAAAGAAAAACTAAAATATATTAAAAAACGCCGAACAAAAAAAAAATAATACTGATTATTTCCTTTCGCGGGTAAACTAAAATTGAAAAATAATTCTTTTTTAAATTATTGAAAAACTTTTTTAGGTAATTCAAGTCTTATTTTTTGTTGGAATTTACGAGACAATCTAAAAAAAATTAAATTTTCATGTACCTACATTTAGCCTGCCAGGATTTTCTTCATATTAAAGCACAACTGAGCATAGCTTATTCTAAATTTTCAGGCATGTATAATCTTATTTTTGTTTTAATAAATAATTTTGAATAACACGCAAATAAAAACTCTAAACAATAAAAACATATCTAATTACTACATGATGATGTTAAAGCGCATCAAAAATAACTCACAAGGTGACGTCACATGCACGGAATTGACGAATTTTGAACCGCTACGTATCATATCTTCTTTTTTTATATCATGGGTTTTATGAATTGATCTTCTTCACAAAACACGTTGGTCCTTTAAAATCGCCAGGAAGAAGATGGATTTTTCTGGCTATATGAAACTAACTGGTCATGATTCACTTATTATTGTCAAATTCTGGCGTTTCAAAACTCTGAACAAGGAAAAGAAAATGATTCATAAGTAGCTAAATAAACCAGAATATTAATTAATAATTAATATAATCCTATCTTTGGAATTTTTACGCTTGAACAGCTTTTTATTAGAAATTGACATTTATACGTTATAAAATTTAAATGCATTGACCTGATTTCAAATCAAAAATATTTTAATTAGGCGGTTTTATTCTTGGGGATAAAAACAGGTATTATAACAACCTAAGGCTTGTGTATAAATTCAAACATTGTGTTATTGGTGTTAATATAGGCGCACACATTCGCCAGGCCGTTTATGCGGTACGTGCTAATTACAATTGGAGATAAGCAAAACCGCAAGATAAATCAGAATATACACAATATAGGAGGGCTTTATTTAGATTTGTGTTTGTAGGGGAAGCATTATCGATTATGTACAAAAATATATATCTATCTACTCTACCATACATGGCTCTACATTATAATTGCCTTAATTTAGATTAAACAAAATTTCCTCCTACTATCATTAATGAGTTTTCGAGTAAATAGAAGGATTTAATATGTCAAGCGCAGTTTAGATAGAAGTTGCAAGTTTGATATGGGATGCAACAGTTTCACCCTTTTAGTGCTTTGGGCTACACATGTTTTACCAAATCCACTCAAACTTCAAGGTTGACAAGCAAATCCTATAGGATCTTTCGTGTCAGGTGGTCGTTTGATAGGATTTGAAATCCGAAACGATGTTTGCTAAAATAAACTATAGAGTGTATTTTTTCTATATCAGCTGATAACGCTTATCGTACCTTTTATTACTGTCAGTTTAATTTAATTTCCTGAACGTTTTCCCTTGGTTTATTTTTAAAGTATCTGCGGTTTAAATTGCTTTTTTAAAGATTAAAAGGGCAAGGTATAAATTTTAATGTGCGTGTCATACCATCCTTTCTCTATTATTTTCATTTGTAAATGCGAAAAAATCTTTTTTTGTCGGTTTAAAAAGAATGATATCGCTGAAATCTACTATTATACACGTGTGTCCAATTAAATCTTTTCATATTCATATGGATTTCACTACCACTGTTTGCACACAAAAACTTATTATTTAAGGTCGGTATTGATAGTTTAATTACATCCACAAGTCGTTTGTTAAGTATAAAAGTTATTTTGCTATAGAAGAATATTTATTTTATATATTAAAATAAAATACCGCCTTCATTTAAAACACAAATAGAAAGATTATTATGTCTACACATAAATTTCCTGGAATACACATGCGAGGGTAGGTAAAATGCTGAATTACATATAATAATGTATATATATATATATATATATATATATATATATATATATATACACATATATATATATATATATATATATATATATATATATATATATATATATATATATATATATATATATATATATATATATATATATATATACACACAGTGAGCGGATAAATTATGAAATAAATTCAATAATTCGTAAATCGGCAACTTTAGAGAAAATCCCGATACCCGTCGATTTTTATTTTTAGACGCGCGGTTGTTCAGGTTATTAATTTATTTTTGAGGTTACCTATGTAAGCGTGATGACGTCATTGATGATTTTCTTTAATGGAAAGAGGAGGTGTTGCATGGAACTTTTGAGAGATCTTTTAATTATCTAATCAGTCGTAGCAATAGTTTTGAGTATTTGCGTTGCGTATACAGGGTGATTCAAGATTATTGTTGTTCTATAAAAATACAAGCGAACTAAAAAAGACAACTATTCCAAATTTGGTATGTAGACATAATAGGTCATGATCTATCTTTTAAAACTATTTTCAAAAGTGCAACGTTGCCACTTCAACCAGAAACCCATGGCAACTTTGAAAATTCAAATTGAATACCCTGTATATTATTGCATTTTCGGATTCTGCATAAAATTCTAAGCAACTTTTGTTAATATTTCCCTATACCCATCTCTAAGCGTTACATAAATGACCTCTAAAATACAATAATAATCTGACCAACCGTACACTTAAAAATAAAAATCGACTGGTTTCGGAATTTTTTTCTGATTTTATTTGGTTTGAAAGTTCTGTCATAATAATATTTTGAAAAAAACTGATTCACTACATATGTAGAGCGGTTTAGTATCAAGAATACAGTAAGCACATTAAAAATGATAGCGAAAAGAAATATCAATTATGATTGGATGTGGAGATAGAACCGGAACGCAACTACAAGTATGTAACTTATCTAATACAAAATATTCTAACAAACCTATCAGACAATCGACAGTTAGTAAAATTGAAAAAAAATAGGGAAACTGGTTACGTTAAACACGTTGCAAACACTGGTCATTTACAAATAAACGAAAATGTAAAATTAAATTAATTCACACAGGTAAGTAAGTATCTACTATTAACACAAAACAGAGAAAAAGTTCTCTAACATTGTAGAATTGTTTGTAACTCAATTTAAATGTTCAAATTGTCACCCTGCTACTTCTTGGCAATAATTGAACCGATGACCACAAGCTTCTTGAACATTGTGGATCATTTGTGGACTAATCTTACGCATTTCTAATCTAATTCTATTTTTCTAATCTTCCAGATTTTGTTTCTCGACGTATACTTTAGATTTTAAATAGCCCCATAGAAACAAATCAAGAGGTGTAAGATCTGGAGATCTTGGGGGCCACTCTATAGATCCTCGTCTACCAATCCAACTACCAGGAAAAGTTATGTTTAAAAAATTGCGAACAGGACGTGTATAGTGTGGAGGTGCACCATCTTGCTAAAACCATATATTATCATTTGGTAAATCAGGATCATTTTCATTTGGGAAAATTACTGCAATGGTAGGTATAAGTTCATATTGTAAGAAGTCCAGATATCGTTGCCCTGTAAGAGTTTCATCGAAGAAAAAAGGACCAATGATTCTGTTCTCTACTATCCCCGTCCAGACATTCACTTTTTGAGGATACTGAGTGTGTAACTCATTCATCCAGTGAGGATTCTCTTTACTTCAATATCTACAATTTTGTCGATTCACCATACCATTTAAGGAAAATGTAGCTTCATCCGAAAAAAGAATTTGACGAAGGAATCCTGGATTGCGGTTACATAAGTCTTGCATGACTTCACAAAACTGCATTCGGCGATCCGGATCATCTTCATTGAGTTTCTGCACATTCTGGATTTTATACGGGTGGTATTTCTCCTTTCTAAGTACACGTAACACCGACCTTTGTGAAATGCCTTCATCAGCTGCAATTGCCCTGGAACTACTATGAGGATTTTCTACCAAACTTAACAACACATCAAGTTTTACATTTTCGTTCATTTTTGGACGACCAGCATTTGCAATGTGTTTAACGTGACCAGTTTCCCTAAATTTTCTCTCAATTTTATTAACTGTTGATTGTCCTGTAGGTGTATCAGGATATTTTGTATTAAACAAGTTACATACTTGTAGTTGCGTTCTGGTTTTATCTCCACATCCAATCATAATTAATACTTCTATTCGTTGTGTTTCACTTAATGGTGCCATTATTATTAATTAATTATCAGTTATTCACTTAGTACAAATGCCTACAATGTAATACCATTAAGTACTGAAGTAAGTAGTAAGTGTCTTAAATTTGACTCGTGCCAACTCGATATCTAAAAACCCTATTCTTTTTGCTACTTTCTTTTTGTTGTCTCGACATATGAAGTGAATCAGTTTTTTTCCAAATATTATTATGACAGAACTTTCAAACCAAATAAAATCAGAAAAAAATTCCGAAACTAGTCGATTTTAATTTTTAAGTGTGCGGTTGGTCAGATTATTATTTTATTTTAGAGGTCATTTATGTAACGCTTAGAGACGGGTACAGGGAAATATTAACAAAAGTTGCTTAGAATTTTATGCAGAATCTGAAAATGCAATAACATACAGGGTATTCAATTTGAATTTTTAAAGTTGCCTTGGGTTTCTGGTAGAAGTGGCAACGTTGCACTTTTGAAAATAGTTTTAAAAGATAGATCATGACCTATTATGTCTACTACCAAATTTGGAGTAGTTGTCTTTTTTAGTTCGCTTGTATTTTTATAGAACAACAATAATCTTGACTCACCCTGTATACGTAACGCAAATACTCAAAATTATTGCTACGACTGATTAGATAATTAAATGGTCTCTCAAAAGTTCAATTGCAACACCTCCCCTTTCCATTAAAGAAAATCATCAATGACGTCATCACGCTTACATAGGTATCCTCAAAAATAAATTAATAACCTGAACAACCGCGCGTCTAAAAATAAAAATCGACGGGCATCGGGAATTTTCTCTGAAGTTGCCGATTTAAGAATTATTGAATTTATTCCATAATTTAGCCGCTCACGGTATATATTTAATTTTTTTATTTTTATCTCAAACACCAATAAAATATTTGTATTATGTCGTAATAATTAAATACTAAACCAGTCTTATGACTATTACTTATATGTGTACTATGATATTTCTGAACTTGTTACACTTACTAAATTATTATTAATTTTATTAAATACATAAATAAAAAGTTTATCTAGAGTACCGCGCTAACCAACTGTTTACCTTTGAACTTATTCGTTCATAACAAAACTTATAATAAATTACTAAATTATTATTATCAATAAATACAAATGAGTGACGTATTATTATTATTATTATTATTATTATTATTATTATTATTATTATTATTATTATTATTATTATTAATAATTATAAGATATACTGCACTGCCATCTATGGACAGGACATTTAACTGACATATTCTTACATATTTTACCGACTGCAGAGGTTCTACTCCGTTCTTGTTGTGAAGAGACACATGCGAATCATCGCCGTTATTTTCGGTTGTGAGATGAGTTAGTAGTATTTTCATAATCGACTGGCATCAACAAAATTTTTGGTGAGTTTATAGATATTAACGTTATATTCTTTATTCTCTTTATTTATGTTTCCTCTTGTTCTTTTGGTTAGACCGCACTTGCCCCAACCACTTTAATTGTCGGGGCAAGTACAGTTATTTTCACTGGGCAAGTGCGTTTGTTAAAGCGCACTTACCCCGGGTATCTTTTTCTTCAAAGAATAATGTTTTTTTTTCAGATAACTACTTAAACAATGGTTCGGAATTACGTGCGAAAAAGTAATAGAGGAATAGGATATTCTCAAGAAACACTTACAATAGCAATATACTTTGTAAAGAATGGTTCGTTGACAATCTGTAGAGTAGCAAGATATACAATATACTAAAAATACTCTTGCTGATCACATCAAGGGGCGAAGAGGTAAACTCAGTTTAACCTATGGTAGGAGAACAGTCTTCACTCTTGAAGAGGAGACATCATTAGCTGACTGCATTCGCTGTATGGAGAAATGGGGATTCGGCCTGACGAGAAAAGAAATAATACAAATAGTGGCCGATTACGTCAGGCTAAACAATATAAATACTCAGTTTACGAATGAAATTCCTGGAGAAGATTGGTTTTTAAATTTTAAACGTAGACATAATCTTTCCATAAAAACTCCCCAGAGTGCCGAGTTTTCCAGGAAAAAAAATGTTTTTAATATAGGACTATTTTC
Source organism: Vesta saturnalis (assembly GCA_036346205.1). NCBI lineage: Eukaryota > Metazoa > Arthropoda > Insecta > Coleoptera > Lampyridae > Vesta > Vesta saturnalis. Next base: position 3,597,483 of record JARFJB010002375.1, on the reverse strand, counting down.
GATCTTCTCGGATTGGAGGTATCTCAAATTTGGAATATGGATGAGAGTAGTTTCTGTTCCGATCCGCCCAAAACACAAATAGTTGGCCAAAGAGGACTTCCGTCAACTCGTACAAGTGGTCCCGGAAAACAAAATACCACTGTATTAATGTGCTGCAGTGCAATTGGTGACAAGGGCAAGAATGTGTGGGATCAATGGGTAGCTCCACCTAATAGTGAATTCCCTAATACCACATATGCGGCAACTGCTAACGGGTGTATGGAGAGTACTATTTCAAGAACTATTTTGAAAAAAGCTATATTGAATATTTATCCAAAGAACGACCAGTTTTAGTAATTTACGACGGTCATGCTACTCATTTAAGTTTGGACGTTATTAAAATTGCTAGAGAAAATCAGATTACTATCTTAAATCTTCCACCCCATTCCAGTCATTTGCTCATTAGGATGCTAAGCTTGTAGAGTGGCAGTGAAAAAACTTAGGTATGAAGATTCCAAAGCGCATATTTTCAAAAATTAATTGGTGAAATATGGACGCAAACTAATCCAGAAATAATTAGAAATGGATTTGTCAAGGCTGGAATTTGTCCAATCAATCGAAATGTCGTACCAGTAGAATTATTCGATCCAACTGCTTTTCAAAGATGGAAACTTTCCAAGGCCAGAAAATTGCTGATGAAAGTTTAGTCTCACCCTTAACATCCAGCATACCGGATAAAGATCATCAGGTGATACTTTCAACCAAAGCGCAAGATAATGATCAGCTGTCGACCTCAACATCCAGAGTATATAATCATGACCAGTTTTTGCCAGATCTGGCACTAGATCAAAATTATGTAATTCAAAATCAAGATCCAAAGAGCGCTCCAGCAATGGTAAATCTTCAGTTGCAAGATGAAAATAATTCTCATAACGGTGGGGCTGGTTTTCAAGAGCTCCAACTAAAATTTGTAAAAAGAGATAGAGTTGCTACAAACCAACCTAGGAAGCGAGTTTGCTTAGAAGCCGAAGTGATAACACAGAAAGATGTTGCACTATTTCAGCAAGAAACAAAAGACAAGAAAGCTTCTAAAAAGAAAAATAATGCTCAAAGAAGAAGAAAAAAGCACGTAAAATTAATTCAGACGATACTGATTCCGATTCTTGGACAAGTGGTTTTAGTAGTGACAGAATCCCGAGTTCGATGATTTGTCGGATGTTGAAATGGAAGAGAAAAATGATTTTATTGTTGAATTCTCGAAAAATAATGCAAACTTCAGTCCACAAAACTGTGAATAAAACGAAACCACTAATGATGAAAATCAAATCCTCATAATTCAACATGGCGACTTTATTTTATCGAACTTTTATGGAAAGAAAATGAGTTACAGATATGTATGTCTCGTAACAGGACTTTCAGACGATGAAACTGAAGTGACATGCTTCGCAAGCTGAAAAATGCTTCTGAATATCGACTGAATGAAAACGATAAATGCTCAATTTTGCTGTCAGATATCGTAGAAAAACTGTCACAACCTAAATTGTCACCACATGGTGATTTACAAAAGTATGTTTTTCCGAAGTGCGTCGAAGTTGCAGAATTATAAAGCAAATCAATAGAATGGATCAATTCGGAAGGATATTTGTTTTATTTTTTATATGATTAATTTTCGGTTTGATGTACAGTGAAGAATAGATTTTTAAGTTGATTGCGCTAACCCCGTTTGTTAATCGCTGTACTGTATTTGGAGAAAAAAGTCGTAGGCGCTCTTGTCCCGTTTTAGTGGGGAAAGTGGTAGATCTAACCAAAAAATTTCAATAATTTTATCCAACATAACTCTATCAAACAAAGTTTCAATATTTTATCCAACATAACTCTATCAAACAAAGTTTATTGCGCTGTATGGAGTATAGACCAAGTCATAATATTGTCAAAAGAAGGATGCTGTTAATAAATATTTTTGGTGTTATAGCGATTGAAAGTTACACTTATCATTTTTACCTGATTATTCGGTACCCTATTTTGTATTGTAATTGGTCGACAGTGCATATCATTAGACATTTCATCCTTCAAGTAACCTCACAGAAAAAATCTAGAGGCGTTAAGTCCGGCGACCGTCGAGGCCCTTTAACAGGTGAACAGGTCCATTTGATGAAATTTATAAGGATACAGTATACGTAGGAGACTGTTGAGTAATTACAGAATAGAATAACCGATACCAAATTAATAAAACAGATACACGGTACAACAGTTCTGAAAGCTACCAACAGTGTCCTCCTCAATAAAGTTCAAAAACGTATTGAACATCTACTATAATGGTTTTTGTTATTGGCTTTCATAAACAAGGGTGTTCCATTAAAAAAAAGTTATTTTAGCTAATAATTCGAAAATCCGATTAACAATTATTATTTATTTTTTATTTTTGCTTTCACGTAAACAATACTTACTACTAATTTGGTCATTTAACGGAAATCGTAGCTACAACGATAATAACGTTAGCAATAGTGCGCACTAAACTTTGAACACACAATCCTTCTCGTTAGGTATACTTCGGGCCTGCTCGAATAGCCCCATAGATTCGAAAAGTCCGAGTTTTTTGGCTCCGGCCCGAAAAAGGTTAGGCCCGGCCCGAAGCCCGGCCCGGATAAAATTATGCTGGCCCGGCCCGAGCCCGAAATTGTATCGGGCTCGGGCCGGGCCTAACTTTTTTCGCCCGGGCCCGAGTCCATTCTTAAATTTTGCTTAACAATGGAAGTAAAAAACAGTCACTTCGCAGATAAAATAGCTAATATTGTATCAAATACACCAAAAATAAACGCTACGTTTAAACATTAAATAATGCGCATACAAACACTCAGAAGTAGGGCCCTGAGCAAGGTTCGCAAACCTAATAGGTTACCTCGACCACACAGCTTGCTGACCCATGGCCGCAGTGTGCAGGGGGAACGAATACGTCACTGTCAGTCCAGTGTTGTTGAGTCAGACGTCTTATTACAGTGTATTAAGGGCATGCAGGTTGTTAAAGTTGCTAAATCTACTTTATCGATATATATTTAATTTTGTGTTCTTGCGTTATCTATTATTAAAAACTATCAATTTGTGATCGTGTAAACATTCATACTTTGTAATGTATACTTGCAGTAAGCTTATTTTGAATATTAGTATTCATAAATAATAACTTCGATTTTTGCAAAATTTATAGATTTATAATGGCTAGGCACTCGCTGTGCGGTAGCTTTGTGTAATAACAGCAGGGAGGTAACAAAGAAAGTCAACTTAGAAATAAAGTATCATGGCTTCCCTAAAAATGAAAAAAATTCGAGAAATGTGGATACAAAGGTGCAAACGTGACTTTAAAGCTGATGATTATCAACTCGATTTAAAAGCAGAAATACTGAATTTGCCTCCGAAGAAGATCCAAAACTTAGACGGTACGTGTCTATCTCAGTTATATTTTAACCAACTTTACAGTTGCAATTACAAAACTTTGCTTCAATCCAATGTTTTCCGAAGATTCTGGTTCATTTTTAAGTAACACATCATTTTTTGTTTCTAGCTGTACCTACGCTTTTCCTAGAAAGTTCTTATAATGTTAATGAACCTACACCTAACAATGTTGGACGTACCAATAGAGACAGAAGACTTGAGAAACGAGCAAATAAAAATTTTTTTAGAAACGTGTAACAACCCATTTTGAGTTGCATTAAAATATACCGTAATTTATGTTTTCGTTCATTTAGTTGTAAATATAAGAAAAATTTTATTTATTAATGATTTGTAAGTATGAGTTAGGCAACTTAATTTGCATTTTGGTGTAACTTAAGTGCATATCTTCTTAAAGGTTTATACTCGCACTGCATCATCGTTAACTTAATTCTTTGCGCAAATTTTTCGCGCACGGCTATATCACCAGATATTCGGAGCGTCCATTTTGTTCACTTCTTGTGGTACACCGTTAGATGCAGGAAGCTTTTTTTGGGTTCCCCCTAAATTTTGTGAAAAATGCCATTGATTTGATGGTAAGATAATTTAACTCGTAATACTAAAAATTAAAATATTTGCTCTTTTCAGGCACTTTCTTTTTTTTACTTTTACCGCTTTTGATTGCACAATTAATTCTACTGTTACGTACGCTTTCATTTTATGATGGCGTTTTGCTTTTAATGCAGATCTGAATGTGGATTCCATTATTTATTTTGAACCTTCAAAAGAATGCAATAAATATCGGTTTATTCAATTTCAAGAAGACAAATTTATAAGAAATAAAATTCCAGTTTGGGTGTGGTTTACAACGTAAAGTATTATTTCGAGATATTGGTGCAAAGATGACATCACCTTGGTTGACATATCCGTGATCGTTTAGATACCAGAGGTTATTAAAAAGTTTGTGTACAAAATTTTACGAACAGGTATTTATATTTATAACAATTAGTTAGTAATTTAAGGCTATAATTAGTTTTAAGATATATTTTATTTAACCTTATCATTTTAACTGTTAATAAACATAGTGTGTATATTTTTTTATTTTTTACATTTTGATAAAATTTTTATTGTAAACCTCGGTTTAGTTATTCCGAGCATTATTAAAAAATAACTTGGCGTCCGAGATCATTTTTATTAGTGCCACATTTCATTTTTATTATTTATGTTAAGTGAAAATAACACAGCATAGATTTGTGGTAATTAAGCAAATCAAGAGATTGAACCACCCTACATTAGTCAACCGACTGAGTCAAAGGCATTATTTGTGGTGAACGGGTTGTATCTCGAGTTAGTTTAACGATTTGTTATGAGAACATTTTTACACTTATTTCTTTACAACCAATCTATTATATTATTAAAGCACCTTATACTATTTTCACACTATTTATAAACTTGCTTGAAGAAAAAGAAGAAACTATAAATTTTCAAATTAAGTATAATGTTGAAACCCAAACGGTAGCGGACATTGCCTTAGAGCGTAAACATAAAGTTTTGCTAGACAAGTATGAAACAATAGTTCAAGAAAATTGTACATTAGTTAGAATATTAGAAACACTTACTGAAGTCTTTGAAAAACAGCAATCCGTAATTCTATCATTAGAAAAACAATTAAAAAAGACACAGTTCGCTAGCCTTTCACAAAATGAGGAAAACACGAGACAAATTCTTAGTAATATATTCAGCAAAAACCAAATGTATTAGATATTAAAGACGAAGAAAAAAGTAACTTGGACATCAGAATAAATTTCTATGGCCTTCACACTGAGATATTTTGTTAAAAGATGTTATTTATGTCTTCAAGGAGCATTACATTTTCCATTGCCTGAATTGTCACCATTACAGAGGTCGGCAACAAAAATAAATCTGCGGATTGTTATACAATATTTTGCGAATAATGAAAGTAGCGGGTGAGAGTACGGGAAACCTTCAGAAAGTCGTAGTTCTACAATTTGATAAAGTAAAAGTAAGTGCTATTTAGGAATACGACAAAATAGCAGACGCAGTTGTAGGCCCACATAATTAAATGCAGGTAGTTTTGACTCGTGGATTGGTTACTCAATGGAAGCAACCTATATGCAGGGTGTCCCAATAGTGCGTATTCGGTCGATAGATCCTTAGCCATTAAACTTAGAAGATAACTTTAAATACGAAAGTTGCCTATTTTTATAAGTTGCATAATTTAAAAATATTTTGGTTTCTACAGGGTATAATATAAAAACGGTACAATATAGAACTTTTGATTTCTAAATAGAACACCCTATATATTATTTTATTTTTCGATTCTCCTTATAATTTTACATCTTTTTTATAAGAATTACTTACAAGCTAAATCTTACAGTTTTTGAGATATTTGTAAAGTTATCTAAAAACTGACATTTTTATGTAGTAATTCAAGTAGGCGTATCTCAGTTATTTTTAAAGATAAAAAAATAATTTTTGGTATAGAATTTATTCATACATGAGCTTACTTTAATCTATTGTTAAAATTGGATTTCAATATACAGAGTGATCACAAAAATTAATTCAATAACATAAATTTGAAAATGCTATATCTTCATTTTCTTAAATGGCACACCCTATATTTTTTTAATTCCTTGTCTTCGTCTATTAATCGGCTTTCATTTCTATTAAATATGTTTTATACCTATCTCTAATAGTTTCGGAGATATTTAAGTTTGTTCAATTTTTTTCGTTGATAACACTGAAGAAGAGTAAAATTAGTCGGTCAAGGCAAGCTATGAATACATAAGAAACTAAAAAACCTATTAACTGAAATACAAACACTTAAAATTATAATAAATGATCAATGTGACCACCATTTTGTTGCTGGCAAACATGAAGTCTTTGAATAAACGGGTGATCACAAAAATTAATTCAATAACGTGAATTTTTTTAAACAGCACACCCTATATTTTTTAACGCCTTGTCTTCGTCTATTAGTTGGCTTTAATTTTTATTAAATATGTTCTATACATATCTCTAATAGTTTCGGAGATATTTAAGTTTGTTCAATTTTTTTCATTGATAACACTGATGAAGAGTAACATTAGTCGGCCAAAGCAAGCTGTGGATACATAAGAAACTAAAAAATATTAACTGAACTACATACATTGTAATTATAATAAATATTGTATGAAACCACCATTTTTAAAAGATATTTGAGATATTTTTAAACGATTCATCGTAAAATTAAACAATTTAATCAAAATAGCGTAAAACAAAAGATGAATGAAAACAAATGAAGAAATCAAACTTGTCAAACAGTGCTAATATTTGTGTAGTATTGTATACTTACTTCCTAAATTACAAAATGAATTTTTCGAAAGTGGAACTTGTTAATATGATTTACGTCCTTGGTGAAAGCGATAAAAATTGTCAAACTTGAAACTTAAATATCTCCGAAACTATTAGAGATAGGTATACAACATATTTAATAAAAATTAAAGCCGACAAATAGACGAAGAAGAGGCGTTAAAAAATATAGGGTGTGCCATTAAAAAAAAAAGATATAGCATTTTCAAATTTACGTTGTTGAATTAATTTTTTTGATCACCCGTTTATTCAAAGACTTCATGTCTTCATGTATAGAACATATTTAACAAAAATGAAAGCCGATTAATGGACGAAGACAAGGCATTAAAAAAATATAGGGTGTGCCATTAAAAAAAATGAAGATATGGCATTTTCAAATTTATGTTATTGAATTAATTTTTGTGATCACTCTGTATATTGAAATCCAATTTTGACAGTAGATTAAAGTAAGCTCATGTATGAATAAATTCTACACCAAAGATTATTTTTTTATGTTTAAAAATAACTGAGATACGCCTACTTGAATTACTACATAACAATGTCAATTTTTAGTTAACTTGGCAAATATCTCAGAAACTGTAAGATTTAGCTAGTAACTAATTCTCATAAAAAAGATGTAAAATTATAAGGAGAATCGAAAAATAAAATAATATATAGGGTGTTCTATTTAAAAATCAAAAGTTCTATATTGTACCGCTTTTATATTACACCCTGCAGAAACCAAACTATTTTTAGATTATGCAACTTATAAAAATAGACAACTTTCGTATATAAGCTTATCTTCTAAGTTTAATGGCTAGGCGCTATCGACCGAATACGCACTATTGGGACACCCTGTATATTGACTTCCATAAACATTGCAACACTCAGAATTTGTTGAACGATTTTATTGAAATTTTCGTCAACGATGTCTTTCATTAGAACAAACAAACGATTAAAATTTGAATAAAATCTAGCTAGTAGTTTTTTTTTTCTTTATTCTCAGTAACAATAAATTTGAAGAAATAAACCAATCAATGTGTAATTAACTGTCAATTTTGCAAATTGTTTGTTCACAAATTCGTTCTGAAATTGGGAACAATGCCAAGTGTACGTCAACATCAACATTTTTCCCAATTGACTGATTTTGAACGTGGGCGTATTATTGGCATAAGAGAGGCCGGAATTTCACTAAGAGCCACAAGAGACAGATTTTCAACAATTCGATCGATTGCAAATGATTGGATGAGAGGTGTAGGACCGAGAATGTCAATGTCATATGTTTATCGCCGGACAAGGTCCTATAGGCTGCGTTCATATCGTCCATTTTTATGTCTTCCTCTTACGCCACCACTTCACCGTCTACGCAGGCTAGAATGAAGCAACGAAAGAGCGAATTGGGCTCAAGAATGGCATCGAATTGTGTTTAGTGACGAGTCCCGATTTTGCTTGTGGGCCCACGATGGTCAGACGGATGCGTGGAGAACGTAAAAGTCCAACATTTTTTGTGGAACGCAACACAGCCCTCACACAAGGAGTGATGATATGGGGTGCAATATGTTACGGTAGCAGATCACCCTTGGTCTTCATTGATGGTAACTTAAACGCCGCTCGTTATATTGCCAATGTGCTAGAACCCGTTGCGCTTCCATATCTTCAAGGGCTGGAATATCCCATTTTCCAACAGGATAATGCGCGCCCTCATACAGCAAGGGCTACACGTTTTTGGAAGAAGCTAACATTGCCGTCCTCCCATGGCCTGCTCGGTCGCTTGATTTGTCGCCCATTGAACATGTATGGGATGAGGTCTGTAGGCGACTGGGTCATTTACTACACCCTCCAGATAACTTACACGATCTCCGGCTACGGATTCAAGCTTGGGTTGATATGCCACACGTAGCTATAGATCACTTGATTGATAGCATGTCACGCCGTGTAAATGAGTGCATTACAAATCGTTCTTAAAATTAGATTTGTATAACATAAATACAAATATACACCATTAATAAAAAGCAAAAATCTAGGTATTTTAAACATGTTTAATAATTGTGAAAGTTTACGTTTTCATATGATTTCAGAATCTTCGATAATTGGTAGAAGTAGGCAAGCACTACAGATCCAATGATATTCTTATCGATTGTCTGACACCACTGCTTGACGACTGAATAAACTTTTAAGTTCTTTTCCTTACCTGTCTGGCAAAAAGTCAAATGTGGCAGCACTGGCTTCTTCTGTAACCTTAGGAAGGGTATTTGTTAAATCTGCATCATCTTCGTCGCTGATGCTGGACACTTTTAAGCCAATTTGGAGCGATTTCAAATTCACAGGCCGAAATCAGTAAAATATGCCGCCGGTTTGTTTACAGAACGTTGCTAGGTGATTTGATCGCATCACAGACGATCGGATTAGCAGTTTGAAACAAGTCAATTTTATGTTCTATGAAATTGTTTGATACGACGCGTAATTTGCAAACACAAAATCATCCTAAAAAAATTAACATTTTTAGTTTTTGTTCTTTTGTTTTCAAATTATAATCGTTTGTTTGTTCTAATGAAAGGCATCGTTGACGAAAATTTCAATAAAATCGTTCAAGAAATTCTAGGTGTTGACATTTTTATGGAAGTCAGTGTACGTAGATTTTGATCAAAGATGACAAAAATCATATTGTTTATAATAATATCAGAACTGCACAAAATGAATTACAACGTTATCACATTTGTTTCGGTGGAAATGTAGGGCTCTGGAAGGAGCTTTCAGTGTCTATTGAAAAAACTCAAATTTGACATCCTATAACCGGAAATAACAATTATTTCTTTGCGAACGCTCCTCGCTTCTTAAAATTAATTGGTAATTGGCTTCTTGGTACAATTAAAAGATGACAAATTACTTTACAAAACTTCTTTAATTGAGTTACTTACTACGATAAAAGATAATGAAGTTACTTTATGTCATTGACCGAACACATCAACACTGTGAGAAAACCCAGAGGCAACAAGTATCTTTATCTGCTCAATTATTGTCTCATTCTACAGCTACTGCTTTGAGGCATTATAGTTATAGTTATAGAACAAAACGCTAGCAAATGATAACGGGGAATTTATTTACAAAATTAGTTATTGGTTTGACATTGTGAATTCGTATTCAACAAATGCTTCTGTTTCAACCAAAAAGCCTTATGGTTGTGACATAAATCAACAAAACCAGATATTGGATGAGTTCTTCGATATAATTCCAAACATGCGATGTATAACAAAGAGCACCCTACACATATTTCAAAAGGGAATTCTAATATCTATTACTTCGCTTAAAGCCCTTTTTAAATATATGCAGCAAAAATACAATGCCAAATATGTCCTCACACACTGGTTAAATCAAGATGCCCTGGAAAATTTCTTCTGCCAACTCAGAACTAGAGGAGGTCTTCATGATCACCCATCGCATCTAAATGTCATTCACCGAATACGAATGGTTATTATTGGGAAAAATCAGGGAATTGTTCAAAAGCATACTAATACCGAAGATATGCCACCTGACGAATATTTGTTAGCTAAAGTTTTAAATGGCGCTAAAGTTGTAAAAAGTGCAAACCGTTGGTCGGAGGTTTCATCGTGTGGGTGTACTGATGCCGGACACTGATGCAGAAAGTTTGTCTTCAAAGTCATACATAGTTCACAATCTCCCCAAAGGAAAATTGCATGCTAGTCTGAAGAAGACGGGTCTATATGTTCAGCTGGATGGGTTGCTCGTAAATTTAAAAAATAATATCCTAAAATGGGAAACTACACATATCAAACAAAATATTCCTCCAGCAATTTACCTACTTGGTTACAAAGTTTATCTGTTGGAGGCTTACAGAACCCTCTGCTCAGTGGCTTGAGAAAGCTAAACTCTTAGACAAATATTTTATTAAGTACAATGGAACGACATTTCAATCGGGAAGAAGTACAACAAAAAATTTAGTGAATAAATTGATTAAAAAGAATACTGATGTGCCAGAATACGTAATTAAATGCTAACAACGCATGACTGAAGCGCGGCAGCGAGGGCTTGCGATTACGTAGCGGTTTTGAACCAATCCGAACAAAGTAGAGGATTGAGCTAACTCATTAGGTTTACGTACTTGGGCCGTGACAACATTTTATTCAATAAGTGTCAGGTTAAACATTTAAGTTGGAAAAATCAGAGTAAGCAAAAGGATAAAGGTTTCGTGGCGTTTACATTTTTTCTAAATTTATTTTATAAACATAGTGTGATTAACGATAGCATAATTGCAAAGTAAAGACTTCAAACTACGTCATGCGATGAATTTCATTTAGATATTTTGAGACATAGTATTTAAATTTGTTTTACTTAGCGTATAAGGTTTCGCTTAATTTGCGGTTTTTGCGGACATCGCTGATAGTTACTGATAATTTTAATGTGGGAGCCGGACATAAGGGCGCAGCCGAAAGGGCCCGAGCGATATAGGAGAATGGTCAAAAAGGCGCGGCCCAATATTGGCGCATGTCGTATAGGCGCGAGCCATATAGGCACCAGTACAGAAAGACGCAGAACCACACCGGCGCGGTCAGTTATCTTATAAAGAGGTAGACAATTTGTCTGTAATAATTTCTTTTACAATAAAAAAAAATGTTGCGTCCGCTTTTCTTTGTGTATGGCAGAATAATTAAAGCTGGGCGGGGGCGCTAATTTGATTTTCTTTAGCCCGCAACTATTCCAAACGATAAAAATTATTTGATTTTAATTTGGCACATGTCCGTAAGACTTTAATACTGAGGTGAGGAGTGAGAATAAAACGGGTTAATATTTATTTGCTTTTTCCGAAATAACTCAAAAATTAGAATATCGATTTCATTCAAAGTTTACACTAGCGTTTCATACTTTTGGTAATGATTGACGTATGACGTGGCGGATAAAAGTGAAAGTTTTTCGATTCGCCGGACTCAATTTTTACTTTCCACGGGGATCATAAGGTAATCGTAAAAATTTAGAGAATGGATAGAAAACGTTTTTTTTTACTTTCTAGTATCATAAGGCTCACGAAGAAGTAGGGCATTAAATTCCGTCTGTACTTGATATTCCAAGCTACTCGGAAAATTAAACGTAATTGTGAGAAACTGTTCTTATTGTGCTGAAGTAGATCATTCCACTGCGTGCAAAGTACTGAGTCATTTCCTCGGCGCAATTTCCTTTATTACAAAATAGAGCTTGGGATTGATAATCAGCCAAATCCACCCATAAACATCGGAGATATGAGCAAATTTATCAAATGTAAGTAACAATACGACCTACGAATAAACTTTATTAGAGAAACTTGTAGAGTGGTACAAAGTAAGAAATTGTACTAGTTGGAAAAATTTATGCACCAATTCCGTTGGGGTAGCTGGTCGCGGAAAAATAGATTCACTCGATGAAGAGCTAAATTTTGAGTCCTATTAGTATTTGCCAGCATCTGGGATGAATCTTGCCCAAAATGTATATTTCCACACCAATTGTGTTCAGATTGTGGAATTTCCCTCAACAAGCATAGGCCAAATTCTGTGGTTCACGTGTCGATCATCATTTGGGTCGCATTTTGCCCAAAATCTATTTCGTTTTGTTGTTGTTTGAACGTGGCAAAATAGATTCCATCGAAACCAAATGCTACATTCTGTATTCCATGAGTATATAACAGCATTTGGGACGAATCCAAATTTATAAACCAATTTCGTTGGTGTCGCGGTAAAGTGGATGACCAATGGTGATAAATAGATAAATTCTGTGATCCACACGTGTTGGCCCAAATGTTGTCTAAACTGTATATCTATACACGAATTTAATTGGATTCGTGGTACAGTGGATGACCCCCATCAGCGCTTGCCGACATTTTGGAATAAATGTTGCCCAAAATGTATATTTTTACCCAAATTTTGCGGAGGTTGTGGAAAATGGGTTCTTTAGTTGACCAAAGACCAAAGTCTCTAGTCTATGAGTGTAGATCATCATTTCGGTTACATGCTGCCCAAAATCTATGTTGAGACATCAATTTTGTCATGGACGCGGAAAAATGGACTGCCTCAATGATAAATAGGTAAATTTTGCGACCTATGTGTTTTGGTCCGATTTGGGCCTAATATTGTACAAAATCTAGATTTACTCACCAATTTCGTTGAGGTGACCATGACCATGAGTTAAATTTTGTGACGCATGAGCATCGAACATGATTTGAGACAAAGTTGCCCCAAATATGTATTTATACATTAATTTCGTTGAGACCGTGGTTTACGACAGCAGGAGAAGGTACCCTGACACGGTTACGGAGAAAAAAAACATAAATAACCATGGATACTGTTTAAACCATTTACCTTACAAAACTAGTTTTTATTCAAAATAATTATGGACATTTACTAATTCATTTACTAAAGAAGCGATACTAAACCGATTTCCCATGATTAACTTATCTATAATCGACACAATTATGTTTTGCTATACTTCATGTAGAGCAGTAAGTAATCGCTTACCACAGCAACCAATAATGGAGAGTAAAGTTAACGTATTGATCTAATCGTAGACATGATAAATTGATGAATTGTGTTTGAGTGTTTGTGTGTTTGCGCGTTTGCGTGTTTGTGTGTTTGTGTGTGTTGTGTGTTTGTGTGTTTGTGTGTTTGTGTGTTTGTGTGTTGTGTGTTTGTGTGTTTGTGTGTTTGTGTGTTTGTGTGTTTGTGTGTTTGTGTGTTTGTGTGTTTGTGTGCTTGTGTGTTTGTGTGTTTGTGTGCTTGTGTGTTTGTGTGTTTGTGTGTTTGTGTGTTTGTGTGTTTGTGTTTGTGTGTTTGTGTGTTGTGTGTCTGTGCGTCTGTGCCTCTGCGTGTCTGTGCGTCTGTGCGTCTGTGCGCCTGTGAGCCTGTGCGTCTGTGCGCCTGTGCGTCTGTGTGTCTGTGCGTCTGTGCGTCTGTGTCTGTGTGTCTGTGTGTCTGAGTGTCTGTGTGTCTGTGTGTCTGTGTGTCTGTGTGTGTGTGTCTGTGTGTTTGTGTGTGTGTGTGTGTGTCTGTGTGCTGTGTGTCTGTGGTGTGTGTCTGTGTGTCTGTGTGTTGTGTGTCTGTGTCGTGTGTGTCTGTGTGTCTGTGTGTCTGTTGTGTGTCTGTGTGTCGTGTGTGTCTGTGTGTCTGTTGTGTCTGTGTGTCTGTGTGTCTGTGGTCTGTGTGTCTGTGGTCTGTGTCGTCTGTGTGCTTGTGTGTCTGTGTGTCGTCAGTGTCTGTGTGTCTGTGTGTCTGTGTGTCTGTGTGTCTGTGTGTCTGTGTGTCTGTGTGTCTGTGTGTCTGTGTGTTGTGTGTCTGTGTGTCTGTGTGTCTGTGCTGTCGTTTTGTGTGTCTGTGTGTTTGCGTGTGTTGTGTGTCTGTGTTTGTGTTGCTGTGTGTGTTGTGTTGTGTTCTGTGTTGTGTCTGTGTGTTGTGTGTGTCCTGTGTGTCGTGCTGTGTTGTGTTGTGCTGTTGTTTGCTGTGTCTGTGTGTTGTGTTGTTGTGTGTTGTGTGTGTGTGTCTGTGTGTTTGTGTGTGTGTTTGTGTGTCTTGTCTGTGTTTGTGTGTTGTGTGTTTGTGTGTTTGTGTGTTGTTGTGTGTTGTGTGTTGTGTGTCTTGTGTGTTTGTGTGTGTTGTGTGTTGTGTGTTGTGTGTTGTGTGTTTGTGTGTTTGTGTGTTTGTGTTGTGTTTGTGTGTGTTTGTGTGTTTGTGTTGTGTTGTGTGTTTGGTGTTGTGTGTTTGTGTGTTTGTGTGTTGTGTGTTTGTGTGTTTGTGTTTGTGTTGTGTGTGTTTGTGTGTTTGTGTGTTTGTGTGTTTGTTGTGTGTTGTGTGTTTGTGTGTTTGTGTTGTGTTTGTTTGTGTTGTGTGTTTGTGTGTTGTGTGTTGTGTGTGTTTGTGTTGTGTTTGTGTTGTGTTGTGTGTTGTGTGTGTTTGTGTGTTTGTGTGTTGTGTGTGTTGTGTGTTGTGTGTTGTTGTTGTGTTGTGTGTGTGTTGTGTGTTTGTGTGTGTTGTGTGTGTTGTGTGTTGTGTGTGTTGTGTGTTTGTGTGTTGTGTTGTGTGTTGTGTGTTTGTGTGTTTGTGTGTGTTGTGTGTTGTGTGTTGTGTTTGTGTGTTTGTGTGTTTGTTGTGTTTGTGTTTGTGTGTTGTGTGTTTGTGTGTTTGTGTGTTTGTGTGTTTGTGTGTTTGTGTGTTTGTTGTGTGTTGTGTGTTGTGTGTGTTTGTGTTTGTGTGTTTGTGTGTTTGTGTGTTTGTGTGTTTGTGTGTTGTGTGTGTTGTGTTTGTGTGTTGTGTGTGTGTGTTGTGTGTTTGTGTGTTTTGTGTGTGTTTGTGTGTTGTGTGTGTTGTGTGTTTGTGTTTGTGTGTTTGTGTTTGTGTGTTTGTGTGTTTGTGTGTTTGTGTGCTTGTGTTGTGTCTGTGCTGTGTTCGTCTGTGTCTGTGGTCTGTGCGTGTGGTGTGGTCTGTGGCTGTGTCTGTGTCTTGTGTGTTGTGCTGTGTGTGTGTTGTGTTGTGTGTTGTGTGTCTGTGTGTCTGTGTGTTGTGTTCTGTGTTGTGTGTCTTGTGTGTTGTGTGTCTGTGTTTGTGTTCTGTGTGTGTGTGTTGTGTGTTGTGTTTGTGTTGTGTGTCTGTGTTGTGTGTTGTGTGCGTGTTTGTTGTTGTGTTGTGTGTTGTGTGTGTGTTGTGTGTTTTTGTTGTGTTTGTGTTGTGTTGTGTTTGGTGTTGTGTGTTTGGTGTTGTGTGTTTGTTGTGTTGTGTTTGTGTTTTGTGTTTTGTGTTGTGTTGTGTGTGTTGTGTGTTTGTGTTGTTTTGTTTGTGTGTTTTGTGTTTTGTGTTGTGTTGTTGTTGTGTTGTTTGTGTGTTGTGTGTTGTGTGTTTGTGTTTGTGTTTGTGTGTTTGTGTGTTGTGTGTTGTGTGTGTGTTTGTGTGTGTGTGTTGTGTGTTTGTGTTTGTGTGTGTTGTTGTGTGTTTTTTTTGTGTGTGTTGTGTGTGTGTTTGGTGTTTGTGTTTGTGTTTTTGTGTGTTTTGTGTTGTGTTTGTTTTTTTGTGTTGTGTTTTGTGTTGTTTGTGTTTGTTTTGTGTTTGTGTTTGTGTGTTTTGTGTTTGTGTTTTGTGTGTTTGTGTTTGTGTGTTGTGTTGTGTGTTGTGTGTTTGTGTGTTTGTGTTTTGTGTGTTGTGTGTTGTGTGTTGTGTGTTGTGTGTTGTTTGTGTGTTTGTGTGTTGTGTGTTGTGTGTTTGTGTGTGTTGTGTTAGAAAATTAAGCTATAAAAATTAAAAATGTTAATCCAATTTTTTGGCTAATCATTTTATTACCATGTATTTTATTTGTGTGCTTGTGTCTGTATGCGTCGTGCGTGCATGTGTTCTAATATATAGCTAGGTAGCTACTAGATCACGAGAAAGGTATGAACAGTTTGAACAAATCGGTAAACCGAATATTCTAGAACACGTTCTAATGAAATGAAATATGTGTGTCTTTACAATGAAATATCAAATCATGTTAGCCTATGATAATTATCTAGTTCAAGTTCAGAATTGTGTAAAAGTTAATCCCAAATATTTTTGGTCTTTGGTCAGTCGGAGAGGGGCTTTTGCCGTATACCGTGGAGAGTTAGAACGTACTCCTATTCCCAAGATATTGTTAATGTTTTTACTGAATATTTCCGTAGTGTGAACCCATAATTAGTGGGAGTACTTCTCATGTCTGTATCATAATTTTTTTCTGCTAATGTTAACATTAAATTGAGTGCATCGGATGATCGTAAATTGAAACGTTCCAATACTTCTGGTTATGACGAAATACTCAAAGTTGGCGTTTATCCGAATATTTGTAAACTGCCTAATATCTACATCTCATATTAAAAAGTAATGACCCTATCGGCCAATAAGTATTTTAAGTAGCTTTGACCGTATTCCCCATCACCTAAATTGGATTCGTTTGGCTTGTCCTCATCGCTCTGTGCATCGTCATCTTACTTACATGCCGTCAGGTGACATACAAAAATTTTACTTCACCTGGAATTAATGGTTAGGTGTTCCTCAAGGGTCCAATCTTGGATCCTTCTGTTATTATTATTTAGTAATGACTTACCGAATACGATAACTTGCAATAAACTATTTTGCGCTAATGGTGTAGTTTTTTTTTGTTATGTAACCATCACAAGTGATTTCTTACAATGTCAAATCGATGCTTTGCATAACTAGTGTGCTACTAATTCTGAATTTAATGCAAAATGCAGGTTTGTTGCATTTACTCGTAAATCAGTGCCATCGAGTTTATTTATGGTGCCAGCTTGTTATGGCGTTCTGCTACCTTTAGATTGGGATTTATTACACGTAAATGTAGATCTCTCCCGAAGATTAATGCTCTAAAAGCATTATCTTTCCTTTGATGCGCTCTTGATTAGAATATTGTATTATAATCTGGAATGCTACATTACAAAACCAAGAAGATTTATTTGAATCTGTCTAAAGAAAACATTTGAATCATCTTGCATTTAAATTGGACAATCGTTATCCAATGAGAGGATTGGTTCATACCTTGCTACTTCAACGGTTTAACTTTTATTCATTAGATAGAAAGAGAAGAGAATTGATTTTATTTACTTTTCATTGTAAATTTTTGTACAATTTAATTTATAGCCCACTATTATCACCACATTTATTTCATGTTCATTCATATTTCTCTCATAACAGTGCTATTTTTTATTATTTTGCAACTAAGGGCAACTAACTATTTAATCCCTCTGTCATCTATTGCATTCGAACTTTTACATACGTTACCTTAATAAATTGATATTAACAGATATACTGGGTGGTCCAAACTGCGCACTTCTTATCGAAACACGCAAGTGTCTGGAGCTCAAATTTAATGACAAAATGACTGGTGTAAACAGAATTCAGTTATCTGTAATCGTTTGGCCGCTAGGGAGCGTTTCTCGAATTTAGTCGGTTTCTTTAATGGCCCATAACTTCCTTATTATTAAAGATAATTGATTTTGGCAAATTTTTTCTTAGACCACTTTCTTACGTAGAATCCATCATTTGGTTTTTTATACGACTCTGAACTACATGTTTTCATACGGACCACCCTGTATATTTTGGGTTTTTTGAAAAGAGCGTATAATTTCCTAAATTTTTATTTAGCACTTGTTATATTTATAACAAGTTAATACTGATCTAAACATACTGCTACTATTTAGTAACAGTAAAACGAATGTAAAAAGAAACAATTTAATAACAATTCAACGCGTTTTTGTGATGGTTCATTGAAAAAAAAGGCAAGAAGGTTAAAATTTTGACCGTAACCTGTATTTGAGCGGTCGAGGCCTCCATCAGTAGTACGAGAATATTCAATAAATACAACGAATATAATTGGGCTTGTCAAAATCTCATGTGTTACTGTGGAGGAAAGGAATCAAGGGAGGTTTAGTTTTAATGTGTGGTTGGGTATTTACCGAAGACAATTTATTATATATACTGTATACTGTACTGTACTGTACTGTACTGTACTGTATACTGTATGTACTTATTTTAAGGGGTGATTCCTGAGGCGATTTCGAGCCGGAAAGTTCACATGAATGTATGTCCTCAGAAGCTTCGTTATCGATCTACAGGCTGTTGAAGTTGTTGTGTTTTTTCGATTTTTTCCAAATTTTTCGAAAACTCTTCTAGATATTACATTGAAATTTTACATATTGTATAAGGGCATGGAGGCCCTTATTTCAACTGAAAAGTTCATTTTTAATTTAACCAGTGGCGTAGATACAGCTAGGTCATGACATAAATTCCACAAAAAATGTGTTACGCCACTATTTTATATGACGCGTTTACACGATACTCATCAGAAATCAATTCCGAACAAAAAAGGACTCCATACATTTTCACGTAAAGCTCACCGTTTAGGAAAAAATAATTAAAAAGTGTCGTGTCGTTATAAAGTGCATTTATTCCTAACATAGAAACTATTTACAGAAACTGAACAATAAAGGAAAAAACTTTTGTGCAGTCATTCATAAAAAATGCTGAAAATGTCCACCATCCGCTTCTATACAGGCTTCTGCTCTTCTTCTCATTGAACGACGCACTCTTTCAAAAATTCCCGGTGTGTTCTGTATGGTTGCACAGCCCTCAATTATTCTATTGCGTAAGTCTTCCAACGTCTGAACTGGTGTATTATAAACTAGAGTTTTAAGATGCCCCCAGAACTAAAAGTCTAAGCTGTTCAAATCAGGCGAACTCGGTGGCCAGAACTGAGGCCCCTCACGACCTATCCATCGATTTGGGTAAACTGAATTCAAATATTCACGCACCAAAATGCTGAAGTGGGCCGGGGAACCGTCGTGCATGAACCACATGTGCTGACGTACTAGAAGAGGGACATTTTCTAGTAATTCAGGCAAATTATTTTCAAGAAACGCACGATAGGTATTGCCGTCAAGGCGCCTTGGAAGAAAGAATGGTCCAACTAAAAAATCTCCAATAATACCAACCCACACGTTGACTGAAAATTGCTGCTGAAATTTTGTTTCTACTATAGCATGAGGGTTCTCTTCGCTCCATAAATGAGCATTACGAAAATTTCTGATTGCTTCTCTGGAGAAATTTGCTTCATCCGTGAAGATAACTTGCCTGTCGATATGAGGATTTTCTGCAACCTTCTGGAGAAACCACATGGAAAAATTCCTGCGTGCTGGAAAATCTCGTGGAAGGAGAGCTTGCACTCATTACAGATGATACGGATACAGCAAATATTCTCTCAAAATTTCCCATACAGTTTTGTGGCAAATATTCAACGCACTCCCAATTTTGCGTGTACTAGATCCTGGATTCTGTTCAATTACATTGAGAACAGCCTCCTCTACTTCCGCCGTCCTCACTGTACGAGGTCGTCCCTCTCGGTTTCCATTTTGTAAACTGCCATATTGAGACAGTCGCAGGTGGATGTTTGTGAATGTTCTACTATCGGGAACAGCACGGTTGGGAAATCTTTCATGGTAAAGACGCCTGGCTTGTTTAGCATTGCCGTCAGCCAGACCATAGACGAAATGCATGTCGGTCATCTCCGAAATAGCATAATTGACCATTTCTCTTACTTTTATGAAGACAAAACACTTGGAAAACAACAAAAAGAACAAATTTTTATACTAGTTATTGCCTGTCAAGAATAAGACTGACATGACAGGATTATTAACGAAATACACAGCGATGCTTCCTTATCAACGGACAGAGCTCACTTGTGTTTTTGTGACATATCTTTATCTTGTAAATAAACTGCACGTTATAACGACACGACACTTTTCAATTATTTTTTCCTAAACGGTGAGTTTTACGTGAAAATGTCTGGAGACCTTTTTTGTTCGGAATTGATTTCTGATGAATATCGTGTAAACGCGTCATATAAAATAGTGGCGTAACACATTTTTTGTGGAATTTATGTCATGACCTAGCTGTATCTACGCCACTGGTTAAATTAAAAATAAACTTTTCAGTTGAAATAAGGGCCTTCATGCCCTTATACAATATGTAAAATTTCAATGTAATATCTAGAAGGGTTTTCGAAAAATTTGGAAAAAACCGAAAAAACACAACTTCAACAGCCTGTAGATCGATAACGAAGCTTCTGAGGACATACATTTATATGAACTTTCCGGCTCGAAATCGCCTCAGGAATCACCCCTTAAAATAAGTACATACACTTAAGTAACACCCTGTATATATATATATATATATATATATATATATATATATATATATATATATATATATATATATATATATATAATATGACGGAGCGCTAAATTGTCAGCGATATTTACAAATTCTGCTGGACCAAGTTGAACCATTTATCGAAGACATGCTAATTAATTTATTACAAAGAGTATTTTTACAGCACGGCGGGGCACCACTGCATTATGCGGGAATCATCAACAATTATCCAAACGGGCAGTTTGAAGGAAACTGGGTGGGGAATCAAGGGCTAATCCAGTGGCCCGCTCAGTCTCCAGATTTTTTCTGTGGGGTAAAATCAGAGACCTCACATACAAGCAGCTTTTTAATACCAGGGAAGAATTAGAAGAGGCGTTGCTAGGCGAATTTAACCAATCCCACCTTTGGAATTAATAAATGCCACAAATGGGAGAAGGAAAAAGTACAGAATCTGTTTGGAACAAAATGGGAGATTCTTTGAACATTTACTAACATAAATTGTTTTTTTTACATTCGTTTTACTGTTACTATTCATCTGTGCATATTTAGACCAGCATTAAATAATTAGTTACCTTTGTTACGTTATTTATAATACTAGTTTGTTTTATTCTCATAAGTTTTCTATCACGTTTGTTGTTTTTTGCTTGTTATTTCAAATTAAAAGTATTTGGAGCTAATAAAAAATTTCTATCCATGGAAACTTAGAAGTCTGCAAAATATTTTAATGTATAAAATGCAATATTGCAAATAATATTTAACATAAATATAACAAGTGATACATCAAAATTTAGGAAATTTTACGCTCTTTTCAAAACCCCAAAGTATACAGGGTGGTCCGTATGAAATAATGTAGTTTAGGGTCGTATAAAAAGCAAACACCCTGTATAAAATCTGTTCATCGCGATAGATTCTACCTAAAAAGGTGCTCTAAGAAAGAT
The DNA here is from genome assembly GCA_036346205.1 of Vesta saturnalis. Classification (NCBI taxonomy): domain Eukaryota; kingdom Metazoa; phylum Arthropoda; class Insecta; order Coleoptera; family Lampyridae; genus Vesta; species Vesta saturnalis. The sequence goes on along the minus strand of JARFJB010002375.1, from coordinate 3,576,092 downwards.
TTTGGCCAAAATCAGTTGTCTTCAACAATAAGAAATTTATGGGACACTAAGGAATTCGGCTAAATTCTAGAAACGGCCTCTAGTGGCCAAATGGTTAGAGATAGTTGAATTCTGTTGGTGCCCGTGATTTTCTCAATTAAATTTGAGCTATAGACCATGTTTTCATCTCTTAAAATAATGTGTGTTTCCATAAGAAAGTGTCCAATTCATGTTTTTGCATTTCTTGATTTTTCATCATGTACAATTTCTGTAGACTGTACGTATTATCAATTTTATTAAATACATAAATAAAAAGCTCACCTCGAGTAGGATTTGAACCTATGACCTGTACTTTGCTAGAGTACCGCGCTAACCAACTACGCCATCAAGGTTCAAGCCCCAATCGATGTGAATTTTGTCTTTATGTATGTAGAATTTACATCAGTTCTACATACATAAAGACAAAATTTTTAATTACATATTTACCTTTGAACTTATTCGTTCATAACAAAAATTATAATAATGTACGTATTATCGTTTACGTTTCATGGTATTATATTATTAAGCTTGTTCTCTATCATACTATTCAAGGCAATATGTTAAGTTTTTAGATTTTTATTTGATAATTGCGTTTAATGTGCTTAAATCAGAATTAGGATTCGTCAACAACTCATGCTTCATTTATTTTGTTCCGTAGTTGGAATGTAAAGTATGTAGGACAATAAATACATTATTATTATAACTACATAATGATAAATATTAGCTATTTTCATTGTTTACTATCTAAGCAAACAAAAATAATTACAGAAAAAATAAACGTTCCCCTGTGTCTGTTTTATAACGTTACACTGGCTTTGGTAAAACTATTCTCAATTATTATTATGTCCACATTAATTAATTCTAAATTACCGTAGGTAGACAATAATAGTAATTTTTAGAAAAATTATGCACATAATAATAAGTAGAATACTACGTAGCTCAGCAAATCATTATTTTATGTGGACATTTATGGCAATAATAACACCACAACAGTGATAATGATATAACTACCCACAATTTATACAGAATATGAAGTCACAAATTTCTAAATACGAGGATAGATCAAACATTTTTTGAACAAGACCGAAAAACCAACTTTGTGGGAAAAATCGTATTTATTTTTCTCATTTCAGCTGTACACAATGAGTGCAACGCTTTTCAAGACCCTTCAACCCTTCACAAAAATAAGGATTATCCAAATCTTCAAAATTTCCATTTACAGCTTCGATGATTTCAGTATTAGATGAAAATTTCTTTCCAGCCAACTATTTCTTGAGATTTGGGAACAAGAAGAAATCCGACGAGCCAAGTCTGACGAATAGGGTACATGTTCAATTAACTGGAACGTAGTTCGTGCAGTTTTACTATCGCAATTGGCGACTTGTGGAATGGGGAGTTATCCTGGCGGTACAAGACCTTTTTCCTTGCCAAATGAGGCCTTTTACCTTTGATTTATTTTTTCAGTCAGTTATTGTTCTCCCGTGTTGCAAGTAATCAATAAAAATGATTCCTCTGGAATTTGAAAATTCGGTAACTATGACTTTACCCGCAGACGGAATCGTATTTTCCTTCTTGGTAGTTCGCTCGCCACGTGTTGTCCATTGGTGAATCTACGTTTCCTCAACAGTTATAAAATGCCACAAAAAATCTTTTCATTACGTTTGAACATGTCTAGGTATTGCTGAGAAATGGTCATTCGAATTCGCTTTTGGTTTGCCGCAGACACGGCACCCATCTAGCACTAGCTTTGTCATGTCCAAATGTTGATGTAAGATGCAATGTACACGGTCGTTTGAAATGCTTACTTTCTCCGATATATCTCTCTCAACGTTATACAGCGATGCTTCATCACGATCTCGTAAACTTTTTCAATTGCTTCTTCATCGGTAGCTGTTTTTGGTCTGCCAGAACGTGGTGCATCCCCTATATTTCTTCTACCGCGTTTAAATGCAGCAATCCAGTTTGCAACTGTTGCATACGAAAGCGAAGATTCACCATGAACTCAATCTAATTCTGTTTTTATTTGTTTAGCATTTAAGCCTTTAAAAAGAAATGTTTTATCACTGCATGCAACTCGTTTTTATTCATGATTAAGAAAATGCACAAATTGTTTACTTGTATCAATAGTAACGGCATGTGTTTATATTCAACCTGTTTGAAAATTTTAAATCTGTTGAACGAACAATGGCGCTTTCAAAACAAGTAATCAGCATGCGCACATAACGTCATCTTGTGACTAATTTTAGAAACACCTTGATCTACCCTCGTATGTGTTAAAATAGACTAAATATCGTACTGTTAGTGGTAATACAATAAAATCTTTCAGTTTTAGTCAATCTCCAGACCTTCAGATTATGGAGATCAACAATTCCTAAAGAAAAAAATTGCGAACAAATATATATGGGGCAAACTAAACGACCTATCGAAATTCGCTTTAAAGAACATTAGGTCATATAAATACAAACGTTGGGATAAGTCTGCCGTAGCCCTACATGTTTGATAAAAATCATGTAGTAGATAAGGTATCGTTAATCAAACATATTAGTAATAAGCACGAATTTAATTTTTATGAAAGTTTAGAGATCTTCAAAAACAAACAAATTCTAATGAATAACGATGATTAAGGACCTTTAGGCTACTCAGAACTCATTAAACTTTCATAACTTTCACTTTCACTTTTACTTTCACTTTCACTTTCACTTTCACTTTCACTTTCACTTTCACTTTCACTTTCACTGTCGCTTTCGCTTTCGCTTTCACTTTTACTTTCACTTTCACTTTCACTTTCACTTTTACCTTCACCTTTACCTTTTGTTTTACTTTTAGTGCTTTAGTACTTTAGTTCGCCCTAGTCGACCGCTGAGGATGGTAGCGTAGTTATTGAAACGCGTTCATTAATTTTGGTTTTGTAATAAGCATTAATGAAAAATAAACTAGCGGGGGTTGATAATTTTGTTTGAGCTAATATATTCGATAAGGTGAAATTATTAGAAGGGTTACGTGATTGAAAATGAATTAGAAAAATGAATGAAACAAATTATAATTCTATGTAAATATATCTCTTTTAGGGTGAGAAAAATATTTGAAAATGTAAACTTTCACGATTTTGATTCGTGGTTCAAACATTTATGAGGTTTTTTCCAATTAAACGTCAAATGGGTTATTGCAATTCTGAGCTTGGAAACGACACCTGCGTTTCAATTGGTAGTGCAGTAAAGATATAAAATGATGCTTAAGATGAAGGATGGAGAAAGTATTGTAACTGTTATAGTCTTAGTAATCAGAAAAACCACTCTGGAGCTGCGCCTCTGATCGTTATGAGTACCAAACCAATAACTCTACCAAATTGCATATGGGCAACAGCCCAATGTTACCAAAGGCAAGAATCCTAACCTAAAAATGAGCGCAATGTTGAGAAACTTTGAAAAGCCGAATAAGAATATAAACAGTCCCATATTTATTAGCAAAACTGTCATTTTTCATGGATTGCCCAGATCCCGACCCAGTTAAACCAGTCTATATTTAAGAGAAAGGAGAATTATGTGAGATAAAAATTTCCAGTTATGATGAATGGTATACGTTTGAGAGCTACACCTACGCTTTAATCGTTACACACGTAAACAATGGTCACTGGTAAGTCATTAAGCAGACGATGGATCCTCTCTGACTGATGCGATATTAAACAGTTAGAAAAATGTTACTCCTAACCTCATTTGCGTTGTTGCAGATTTATCTCATACACAATTTGTGAACATTTATTTTGTTTCGTGAATAACGTTTTAGGTAAAACTGAACTAAAGTAGTTTTAGGAAGGAGACAGTTTGCGTAATAACTTTTAACCTGTAAAGTGCAGTAATAGATATAGAGTGACTTCCTAAAGGTGACAAACTATTATGATTGATGTAAAGTAGAGCAATATAATTAACCCGGTATCTGACATGTGAAAATATTTAACATCTTCCGGCATGTTGGGTGCCACATACCCCATTATCCTTTTTAATGAAAATTTTCGCACTTTTTGTTCATAATGAACTCCTCCAGTTTATCAGCAAAATGGAGGTTTTATATAAAAACCATCATATAAAGAAATACTCAAGTTTCCTCATTGTGTACTCCGACGGAAAAAAACACAAACATCGAAGAGAAAATCCTCCATTTGGCTAACTGAGCACAGTTTTGGCAGTATGTGAACACGTGTTTTATACAACATTTTTCACAAACTTCACGTACATATTTGGTCTTGCAATCACGATTACGGGGACAGAAGTCACATCTTAGTTGCTAGTTTGGCTTGTGTTTCCTCACAAGAGGTTGTTCAGATTCACTCCTGCTCTTATGCAAAGCTTTTGATATACATTTTCAAATCAAAATTTTGTGAGAAAATCTTTTCTTTTCAGAATTAATCCGTCATTATTTTCACTATGGATTATTTGGGAATTTATAACTGGCAGTGTTCATCGTCGAGAAGGGTTGACAAAAGCAGAACAACCTTACCTTCTTTCGGAACGTACGATAGTGAAATCTTGGAAGCCAAAAACGCCTGATGTTATTGATCTTTTGGGTACGCTAAAAAATTGTTAGGATTGCTAGTTTATTCCTCCGGATTGTATCGACTCCAGTTAGACTATGATTTTTTTAAAAGTCACAACCTGTGTACCAATCGTAACAGGTAATGTTCCTGTGGGTACCATCATATTGACTGACGAGCCGTTCCAAAATAGGAGTAGGGGTTACTCAGAGCATACAGACCATCAGGTTGCTTGCCCACGTAGACCTCCATGTTTGTCAAATAACGAGCCCGAGCATAAAACAGGCCTTAATGCCGTACTTAGCCGGCTTATTCGGAACGTACTACCGAAATGGTCATCTGCCTCTGCAAGCCCCTTTTTTTCGTCAACAGTCCATTATTGACCAGGTGAATAAGTATTTTTGCAATTATCAGTGAATTTTTAGGTGATGCCTTTCATGGGCACTTGCTTATCAATTTCCCGTTTTTGGATGCGATTTTCTTTGTTGTCAAATCGTAAACATGTGAGTCAGTCGGGGTTTGTTACACCCTACATGTCGGATGCCGGGTTAAACATAATGTCAGTCCACTACTGGAATAAACAAAACCCAAAGCCTTATGGGTAGTAGATGTGGGGTTCAGAAACGTGGTACGTACTTGATACTATATACTCCGTTAGTATCAAGAGTTTTAAAATATAAGTGAAAAAACACTCAGATATTATAACGAGAAGAAATATGAGTCGCAGAGAAAGTTGCACTTGCAGGCTGATACGGCAAGAAGAATGTTACCACATGAAGACACTCACGAAAGATGTATCTCTTAATAATAACATAAGATCCAATTAAAGATCAATAATAGTAGGAAGAGGAATAAATAAGACTTCAGTATTAAATTTATACATAATTCACATACAGCAAAAGCGGTTGATCGCCTAGGCAGAGTACAACGAACGAATCATACACAAATGGTATAAACATCAAAGGCAAAAAGTTTTTACTCAATTTTCAGTAGCACGAAGTGAGCTATATTTACCTACAAAACATTTATAGTCATATACATAAACTGACTTATAGAAGATTTCAAAATCTTGCTCTACAAACCAGGCATTCACAGCTTCTATCATCTCTTCGTTGGAAGAAAATTTACGAGCTTTTAGACATTTTTTCAGTTGAGGAAAAACGTGCTAGTCGGACGGAGCCAGATCTGGTGAATACGGGGGGTTGTTCGATTAATTTGAACAACATGCGATTTGTGTGCAGGGGCATTTTCAAACACCTTTTGACAACTTTCCACATCTTCTCTCCACATTTTTTTCTCGTAAAGTGGTCAGTAACGTCGAGTCGCTATCACCAGTTATTGTTCTACCCTTATCCAGAAAATCAATCATGATTACTCCATGGCAATCCCAAAAAAACTGAAGCAAGAACTTTTCTAGCAGATTTCTGAACACGAAATTTCTTAGCCTTTGGAGAACCAGGGTGGCTCCATTCCATCGATTGCTGCTTTGCTTCTGGGTCGTTTAGTGTGCCTAATTTTCATCCATAGTAACAACACAGCTTAAGGCGGCTAAGGAGAGCTCTGCAATTCATATTGCTAAAATGGACATAAAATGGCTATTTTGAACGTAATCATCTAATAAAGAAAAAGAAACTATGCGTAGGACAAATTCTATGTAGTATAGTGATTAATTAATGTAAACCTTCTGGTTTTAAATTAAGTATTGAAGTTACAATGTTGGTCGAAAGTTCCGTAAAAGTGGTAGCTCTCCTTAGGAACTTTCGACCAAGATTGCAACTTAAATATTGAATTTATAAGCAAAAGATTTACATTAATTGATCATTATACTGCATAGAATTTGTCCTACGCATAGTTTTTTTTTCTTTATTATATGATTACGTCCAAGATGGGCATTTTATGACCATTTTAGCAATATGAATTGCACAGCTCTCCTTAGCCCCCTTAAGAAGTTTGCATCTTTTTCAAACCAGGCATAGATCGAACGGGATACTTCTACCCTTGCACGCTCCTAGTCAACATTCAGACATTTGGGGACCTATTTTGCAGAAATTTGTTTGCAGATTCCTGCTCGCCAAACCGACACAAAAGTTAATGGTATTAATCAACAGATAAAGTGATTGTACGTCCAAAAGTACTAATAACACTAAAAGATGTTTAAAACACTAAATATGTAATTGGCGTTTTATAAATATGATATGACTTGATTTCCAATTTGGTTCAAACGTGTCAAATAATTTTAAAAAGTATTTAGCGTTGATTAATATTGTCGTCCATGTTATTAACTTTAAAATGAATAAGTACTACAATGAAGAAAAAATGTTCAAAAATGTTGAATGGTGTGAATAAAGAATTGAAACTAATTAAGACAAAAGATGCAATTACGTAGTTTAAAATACTAGATTATAAAACTAGAGTTGTAGTGTCCCCCAAGTACCCTATCTTGAAAAGTGTAATTTGAACTTATTTGCAATAATGCAAAGCCAAGAACAAAACAACCGAATTTATTTACAAGTCGTACATTTAATTACTTGGAAACCTCAAATCTGATCAAAAGAATTGGCCGTCTAGTGGTAAGTACGTTGTGCTATTTGACTGAGATAGGCTGGATGAGGTTAAGTGTTGCATCATGTGGGGCAGGTAAACAATTAAACTACTCAAATTAAAATTAACGAGCTTTGCGCAATCATGGTTCAACCCGTTAATGTGCTATTGTGGAAAAGAACCACCAATAAAACCCACTTTATTCATAAATAAGTAATTGCACAAGCAATAAGTAAATAAATAAAATAACAGAAAAAAACAATGAAAGGGTTAAATACATAACAAAACACCATTAAATCAGGTTAAAGTACGTACAAAATTATAACATTAAGAGACAAAACTAAATAATAAGCAGTTTAGCTACACATAAACACAATAAAAAGAACCATGTAGTGACAGCCACAATTGTGTCATAAATAAATAAGAATAAAAATCGTAATACCAAACATGTGGCCTTCTAAAACCAATCATGTCAGTCTTTAAGTAAATAAGCACATAAAACAATAAGGCAAACTACGGTACATATAAAATACAACAGTAAAATTGCACAGGTGATAATAAGGTAAATGCAAGACAAATAAAAAAATAGACAAGGAATTTACACGTACACAGTGACCACTAAAGCACAAAATACATACGTAAAATTATATCAAATTACATATAAAGAGGAATCCGTTCGCAAGGAAAATAATTCTACTTACACAAAAAACTCATTAAAACAAAGCTTTCAAGAGTAAGTTGTAAATAGATCATAACATCGTGACCGACATATAATTTTGAGTGCGTTAGAAAAATACAGCGCCCCTTTCGCACGTTACACATTTATTTACACAACAATAAAAACAATAAAAATAAAATTCGAGGTATTTAATGGTCATCTAGACTCGGAAGTATGTACACACTCGGCTATTGCCTATTTACAATTATAACCAAGCGGTATCTTGTAATCGTTCGCCAGGCCCACTCCAACACAAATATAAATATAAACAACAAACAACAATACTAATTCACCCAAATACAAGAGTGAGGGAGCCCTGTACGGTCTTTTATTTCAGCAGATTTCAGCGTAATGAGCCCGCGTGCGAATGAGATACCTTTGTAAGGCAATGTTTGATTTTTAATAAGTTACATAGGCTTGTAAAATTATTTGCTGTGAGCTTTCATTTATATAAAAATACCTACTTACACTTGCATATATTCCCTTTAGTTAAAAACTTTACTACCAACACGACGAGTTAAGATACGCGGTTTAACTCCAAGACGATAACGATTCTTTATACATATATTGTTTACACGCATGCTTATTAACACCCGAATACTTAGTTTAGTAAAAGAAAAAAACTAATTCGCGGTTTGACTATTCCAAGAATGTATACGATCAAATATTTATGTGCAGACTGTTTACAAGGAAGGTATATAATCAAACACCCCGATCGATCTTACTCAACTGAAACTGAAACTCTAACTACAGCTACCTTCCCCTTCCATCTCAAAATAACTACATTCACTCCCAAAATCAACCCCCGTTATTGCAAGTAATAATAAAAAAAGAAACAAGAAATTATTTTGTGGGAACATTTTTCACATTCCTAACAGAACGAAAGCTTAATTTTAAAAATATGCATTCGTCCGTAACAAACCCTACATTTAATATCAAATTTCCTAGTGCCAGACAAAGACGTCTTTGACTTCTATGTGTACCGACGTAATTAATTATTAAAGTAGTGATATTTTTACATCAAAAAGGTGCGTGTAAAAGTAGTCAGCAATTCGTTACACATCTGTTTCTATCCTAACATTTGTTTTTTTTAACAACCCTTGTTCAAATATCAATTACGTAAAATACAGAAAATAAAATATCCAGAAAACATTATCAAATTACGACTAATAAAATATATCAAATTCCATTAACTCTTCTATCACGGTAACAATTGAGATTTGAACATGTTTATTATGATAATAAAATGTTCGCGGTCTGCTACCTACAGAGTTTTAAAACTTTATTGTAAAATTGTTTTTCAGTAATTAACTGGCAATCGTTTTCTTTTGCCTCCCTCAAAGAATTGATATTTGGTGGGGCCTTTCATAAATTTTGCTTTGAAGGTGACCCCACAGGAATAAGTCGCAAGGGGCTAAATCAGGAGACCTGACAGGTCAATTCATAGCACCACCTCTACCTATTCAACGATTTGGACACGAATGATTTAAGAAATTTCTAACATCTAAACCAAATGTGCAGGACAGCCGTCTTGTTGAAACCAAATCTCCTGATTTTCTCTTTTAACCTCTACTAATACAGACCCAACTTTGGTTACTAATAATTCTAAATAAGTTTCTGCATTTAAATTTCCTTCGATTTCAAACGGACTAAGGTTATTGTTAAAAATCCCGGCCCAGATATAAATTTTGTGCTGAATTCGCGTACTAATAATATTCACTCGAGGATTTTCTTGGGCCCAACAGCGAGTGTTTCAAACATTTGGTTCGTTATTGAGTGTAAATGTACAGTCATCTGTAAAACAAAGTGTAGACAAAAAGCGACTATCAGAGTTAGCGCGCTCTAGAATTTCTTCACAGGATATATTCCTGCGCTTCTCGTCAAAATCGAAAATCTCTTAATGACACTGGACCTTGTAGGGGTGATATTTGTGATTCCTAAGTATGTCCCATATCTGTGCTTTAGATAAACCTACTTCAACAGTAATTTGTCTTAAACTAATTTACCGTCGCCAAAACGCGTTCTTCAGTGTGATCAACTAATTCAATTTGTCGTGCGATACAATTATTTTCAATTTTAGTGTTTTAACGATAAAAAAATGTTATTTACCACACAGATCTTTAACATTTCTGTACATACTGGTAAATGTTACTTAAAGACGATATAGGTCTGTTATCAAACTTAACGGCAAACCAATCTCTAACTCTCCGTAAGTTAACATCACTCGAAAAGGTGTTCACCATGAAAACTTCTTTCGTCATTGCATTAGTTATTCATTTTAAAGTTAATCACATGGACAACAATATTAAACAACGCTAAATTACCTATTTAGTGCGCTAAACTAAATGTTGCATATTTTAGTCTTGTAATTAGTACATTTGGATGTGCACTTGACCTTTTGATTGATACGAGTAGCTTTTCTGTCGGCTGAATTGGCGAGCAGGAATGCAAAAACGTTCATTCCGTATTAAATCCATATGTTCGGGTTTGAGAACCGACACACGGTATATTAAACAAATATCGACAATAAAATTTTTGAGGTTAATTCTGAGAGCACATGTGTAATGTACGATATAATTCTGTAAGTTACTGAGTATTGCAGCCGCATCTCCGCAATTAATTGTCGAAGTGTACAGTGATGCACCCAGGGGGGGAGGCTAAACGGGATGTAGCTCTCCCAAATTGATGTTGAATAGTACTGAGGTGAACTAATTTCCAGCTTAAAATTTCTAAGTATCGTTTGCATTAGTCAGGACCGTTACTTTTCTATAATATTCAAAGACGGCAGACCGATACCTTACCTGAGATTTAAGATTTATATTTTGTAATATCCCTATGTTGATCGCGCCGTAGTTTATTCTGTTTCACTTTTATCCCTTGGGACTAAAAGTGGTGCTTTAGTTATGAAAATGAGCGAATAAATCGTTTCAGTCCCTGCGGTGCAAATAGTTATGTTTAAAAGACAGTAATTGTGAACAAAAATAAAAAGTTGTAATTAAAGCGCGAATAAATACATACATATGTAATAAAATACTTACCTTTTTTGGGTTTTTTAATGGTGTATTTTAAATTATACAATCTAAGCGTTTCGATAACACTTACAGTTATCTTCGTCAGTAGTTAAAATTGTTAAAGATGTTGTAAACAATTTTGTCAAAGTTGAAAAATTAAAACATAAACATCAGCCTTCTATCAACATAACAGTTTGAGAAACGTATAAAGCCAACTATAGAATTAAATTTTAGTACCTAAATTAAATATTGTTAAACTGTCTTAACCCACTTATTCCTGAACATCAATAAATAATTCTACAATGTTTGTTTTTGGAAAATGAGTTTAATATCATCAAAATATAAGTTTAAGAAAAAACAAAAAAATATTAGACATCTAGTTTACAAAAAAAAGACGGTCCTACATGTAGGACGTCAGGAGCTTAAGGTACTATTTGGTATGGTATTCGACAAAACAGCGCACATGAACACCAACATCGCATTTCTTGCATTTTGTTGTCGTTTTCATATGACAATGACGACATTTAATTTGTTTTTCGATTGGTACCACCATATGATCGAGTCTGTCGAACCTGGAATCGCAGTTCTCCATTAGACTCGGTCTTCCGGTTGAACAATCCCTCGAATTTTTGCAATTGGTTTGCAGCATTGATTTTGTAATAGATCTGCGAAACGTCAAATGGTCCATGGAACCTCCTTGATATTTATGCATCTGCCAGGCATTTTGCGTGGGCATATCGATGCAATGGGAAAAGTTTGAAAAATTCCACTTTTTTCCTCTAATACCAGATCTATATAGACTAATATTTTGGTCGGATGTCTACACCTCCCATATTCATATTGTACTGTTGCACCATATGGGGTTGTGGTATGGTAAGATTCCTTTTCTCTTTTTGAGAATGTCTTTTTACCTGACGGATAGGATTTACACCAACTGCATTGGAACACAAACATACTGCGCTGTTGTCATTCCAACTTAGAATCGTCAACCCTTTGTCTTTGTCTATACGGCTGTCATGAGTACCTCTTGGCGTTTTTTTAGCTCTTCGGATGTTTTCAAAGGGTTCCTCGGTATCCTATTACTCCGTATTGTACCTGTTCCACTAATATTTCGTGCGGATAGCTGCTCCATCAGGGTCATGCTGGTAAAAAAATTGTCAAAAAACAAATGAAATGTTTCGTTATCCCATTTGCTTCTCAGCGCATCAACGTAAGAAAGCACCACACCTGCTCCTACTCCAAATTCTTTATATTCAGGGGATATATTTGAGGATGCGCCTTGGTAAGGTTCAAACCAATTTATGTATCCACTGCGCATAGTACCAACCCAAAATTTGTAGCCCCACCTAATCGGTTTTCCCTTTATAAATCGTTTGCAGCCATGTCGTCCAAAATAAGGCACCATGGATTCATCCACACTATGGGTCTCTTCAATATTGGCAAATTTCAAAAAACGCTTATTCAGCAAATCGAATAATGGCCTAACTTTCGCAAATTTATCGGCCTTGTCTAACCGATCATTGTCAGCCATATGAAATACTTTCATTATGTAATCAAAGCGATCTCTGGAAAGAGCCCCGCAACAAGTGGGTTGTGGGTATCCAAATCTTTCTCCCAGTATAACCTTCTTCGAGGTAAAGGCACATATCCACTGAGAATCAAAATTCCAACAAAAGCTTTTATCTCTGTCACTGTAATTTATTTTTTGTTTTTGTTTTGAAAGAATAATTATTCGATTGCTGAACCAATAACTCAAATACTTCATCAAAGAATTTGTAAAATAAATTACAAGGATTTTCTACCTCACTTGCTTGTTGAAGTACCACATCATTTTTCGTGAACCCTTGTGCAGAATGAGGCTCATCTGCGTTATATGGCAAATCACCAGGTATCCATCGATATACCCGCTTAAATTTGGGCGCTTGCCTAGAAAAATTTACTTTACCAAGGGTAAATCGTCTTCATCATCGAAGCTGTCTTCGTTAGACTTTGATACGCAGATTTCAGCGTTGGCTCGTAACTGTATGAATGGTAAATTATCTGGCGACATTTGATGCTCATCACCTGAATCTTTGTCAGTCTCAGCGCCATCATCTGGAGGTAACAATATTAAATCCGCTTCTGGATGGTCAAAGTTCTCATCTTCAATCATAGAAAGTGCTTCATGTAGTGTAAAGCCTCTGTAAAATTAAAAATATGTATATTCAACATTTTTACAAAAGGAAAGTAGTGTAGTTTCCTAACGTACCATACCATGAAATTTAGTTTGAAAAAAGTCTACATCGATCATGAATTTTGAGGTTATAAACATGTTAGTTCCAAACGTTGACCAGTTTACTTTTGTTTTATACAAAAAATCAGAATCTAAAGCTTTACCATAATAAAAAAAAACTTACCTTACAAAATTTACGTTATATTCTGCCATTTTCCAACACTTTAAAATCACTTGACGGTACAGCAAAACGAACGAATAACGTCAAATAACGCCCCCGCGTGATAAAACGAATACTGGGGAATACTGTCACAAGATGTCATTGAATGTAACGTCTACAAAAAAATTATAATTTGCCGTCCTACATGTAGGACGTCTGAGTAACTGGGTTAAGGATGACAAACCAGAACACTCTCTAACGGCGAAAGCTAACAATGAAAAATGTCAGCCAAAAAACACATTTAACAAAATTTAATCAAGTTATGATGTAAGTGTAAAGTTGTGAAAAACTTCAGATTTAATTTAATTTAATTCTATAGTTGGCGTTATACGTTTCTCAAACTGTTATGTTGATAGCAGGCTGATGTTTATGTTTTAATTTTTCAACTTTGACAAAATTGTTTACATCTTTAACAATTTTAACAGACATTACTACTGACCAGGATAACTATAAGTGTTATCGAAACGTTTAGATTGTATAATTTAAAATACACCATTAAAAAATCAAAAAAAGAAAAGTATTTTATGATGTGTGATAATGGTGAAAGTTTACATTTTCATGCATACATATATAAATTCGTTCTAAACGAGTTTCGTATCCTACTGAACATATCATTAGTCGTGTACCTAATTGAAGAAGAAGTTTCTGTAGGTTTTGTAAAGAAAGGTGTTGTTGCCATGTTTTGCTATTTACATTAGGACAGTGTAATAAAGTATGAAAGAGGAATGAGAGTACATATACTTTAAATAGCTGTAAGGTTTAAATGAAACCTAATTATAAAAATTTATGTAAATGATTGTGACGAAACTTGGTAACGTCAATATTTGAGAATTATTATCGAGCTCCATTGTAAATTTCAAATTACGTTGAATGCAGCTTTAGTTTACCTACTTCTAGCAACATGTATAATAAAATAGCATCTAAAAAACCTGCCTATTTCTTTATAAGAAAACGAATTTCTTATTTTCTTGGAAATTGTAAGAAAACTTTCTAGTTTTCATAGGCTATTATCCAATTTATGTAAATTATGGTAACATGAACCCCAATTGTCAACTGCAACATGTACACGCATACTCAATTTAAATGATGAATAATTCTCTAATAAATCTGTGAGAAAATCAATGCTATTTTAAAATTGTTAAAATGACTCGATAATTGAATAATTTTACAAGTTAATTAAGTATTATGTAAATAATGAGGTAAATAATGTTTGTTGACCTATTTTAGAAAGAGAGAGTCTTTGCAAACACCTTCTAACAACCAAAACGTTTGGACCGCGATCATAATCTTTATGTAATCCTCTCTGTCTACATTCATTTCCTACACTTAAGCTTTTAAATAATTAAAAAATAAATGTAAAGAACTCTTATTGCGCTGCATAACGTAAAATAAGATCCTTTAAATTTTAATCACCCTCTCAATTTAAAACAGACGCGCTCGCTTTCCTCGCTCCCGTTAATACATATTACGTTAATTTATGTATTTTGAAATTACATAATGTGCTTAACTTCTTTGTTTCTATATCTAAAAAATAGATGAAATCATTTATCTTAATTATATTATAATTTATATGTTTTTAGTTTACTGCTACATACTGCGAAAATGTGTCTGGAAAGACAAAGTCTAGATTTCTTCGATAAAGATTCTAAAATTGTTCTGGAATAAGTTATGATGTGTAAACTATCGACCAATTATAAGTTGTATTAAAATTAACATTATTTTGGTTCTAAAAGAGTTGAGACTACAATGTGCTTTCTATAAACACAATGAGTCGGCCTCTTATGGATACATATTTGCCAGTTTCTAGTCTGAAAGACACTACAACATATAAGAATTTTTTTTTAATTTAGTATAACTAGTTTTATTTTATTCCTTTGAGCTTTCTTAACCTCGTAAAGGTTGCTTAAAAAATGACTTAAATGCCCCAATAATGCTTATTTTTTTAATATCAGCAAAATTTTTACATCACATAAAAATAAATGGTAAAAAAATTTTTTTTAGAAATTTTTTTTTATATTAAGGGAGATATAAAGCTTTTTATCTACATTTTTGCTGCAGCTTGTAGCGCCCCCCAGGTACCCTATCTTGAAAAGTGTAATTTGAACTTATTTGCAAGAATGCAAATTCGAGAACAAAACAATCGCAAAGTGATTTATCTTTACTTTACTGACAATAATTAAAAGGTTAGAATTTATTATAATATTACTCCCAAACCTCAAATCTGATTAAACGAAGTGGGCGTCTAGTGGTAGGTACGCTGTGCTATTTGAATTAGATAGGCTGGATGAGGTAAGTGTTGCATCATGAGGTGCAGGTTAGCAATGAAACTACTCAAATTAAAATTATCGAGCTTTGCGCAATGGTCGTTCAACCCGCTAATATAATGGGAAAGAACGACCAATAAAACCCATTTTATTCATAAATAAGTAATTGCATAAGTACATTAATAAATCAAATACATTAAGAGAAAAGTAAATAAAAAGTAGTTTAGTTACATAAAAACAATCAAAAAACCCATGTAGTGACGCCCACAATGGTGTCATAAATAATCAGAATAAAAATCGTAATACCAAGCATGTATGGGGACTTTAAAATTCACTTAAAGCACATTACTTAACTTAGTACCACATCAAACACTAAAAATCAAAATAACTCGGAAACGCACAGGAATTTCTAAACTGAAGAAGGTACATTATTTTTGTTAAACTGTATGTAGATAATGAAAATAACAGTTTTTAAAAAAAATAGTCATTGGCGTAGAAGTTCTGTTTATGAAAGGGGTTGAGCACCCCCTCCACTCCGCCACTGTGCAAGTTTGTGAACATTCTTATCTCTTGTTTTATGCCGCTTAATTAATAGACATTATCCCCCCAACATGAAAAAAATCTAAGCATTCGTTTATGAGTTATAATGAAAATTTCAGAAAAAAAAATTATATTCAACACCCTGTATCTCGGAAACGAAGCCTTCTACGACATATGTTTATAGGAACTTTTCTTTTTAGAAACATGTGTTCTATCTCCTGTTAAAGTTTGTCTACAAAAACTGACTCACCTATATATATATATATATATATATATATATATATATATATATATATATATATATATATATATATATATATTCCTTTACTTGATCACAGACACAAATCGTTAACATACGCGGTTTAACTTCAATTAATATTTGAAAAACATATTGCAACTAACACCCGAAAAAAAGACAAACTAGTGTTGGCTAATTCAAAAGCAAGTGTACACGCACGAAATATTGCCAATTAAAACAAATCAAAGCGTCCGGATCAATCAAAATTTCAACAGCAACTGCCCTCCCCTCTGGTTTCCACTAACCATGTCTACTCTAGAAAATCAACCCCCGTCTTTTAAAAGTGATAAAAAATACAAGAACCATTAATTTACTTTGGAACAGTTTCATATTAACTATTCCACGACATCTTAATTTTAAAGATATGCATTCGTCTGTAACAAACCTTAAATTTAGGTCTCGAGTTACTAAGTACCAAACAAAGACGTCTTTGACTGCAATGTGTACCGTTAGTAATTAATTACTAAGTAGTGACATTTTTATATCAAGAGCGCGCGTATAAAAATTTTCAACAATTCGTAACGCCAGTTTCGGCAGAACACCTGTTTCTCTACCCTAATAGGTATATGTTTCCTTTTTCTGTTCAATCTTTACTCAAATATCAATTACAAACATTCCCACATTTCTTACAAAAGATATATTAAATAAAATATTCCAAAAACGTTAGTAAATTACGACGTATCGTCACGATATTAAAAATCCTCTAATTATGTTTTCTATCGCGGCAACAATGGCGATTTGACAAACGTTTGTTACAATAATAAAATTTTCGCGGTCCGCTACCTACTAGCGGCTCCTTTGACACTAAAAAAAATTATGTGCACTAAAATAAAAATAACACTAACATTTATTTGAAAAAAACAACGCTTTTTATTTACACTATTTACATTGACTGTCTTTTGTACTTCATTTTAGAAGTTTTTTTGTGTGTGAAACACCTTGAAACAACGTGCAGCGCACAGCATCAGGTTACATTCGCGGCACTAGTATCTGGACTCCCGACGAAGTTTGTTTTTGGAGAATACTACACATCGTCGAACATTGGACACTTTCTTCTCTGTAGATGGCACTACTTCAGGAAAATGTCTCTCTTTCAAACGCAGAGGATCTTCTTCTTGTGATGGCATTCCTTCCATCACTTTTCGTTCAATATGCAGATGTTCCGATACCAATCTTTCAACAGGAAGCTCTCTGAATGACAGTGATGTGATTTGTCCTCCTTTCTTGAGGTGAATGCCATCGGCATTGTAAATACACATGTTTATCAAGTGCTTGAACTCCTTCTTGTACCATATCTTTCGACGTTCTAGCGGATAGGGAGAAAGCATTTGATGTACACGGTCAACGACCCCTTATAGGTATTGTTATCCTACACTATTGAAAGTACTACAGCCTCCTGACCTCGTCTTCTCACTTCTGAGAATTCCAAGTCATGGTATGTTGACAAAAGATGTACTTCCCGCTTGTCCACCAATTTCATACAATCCATCCCATTTTTTAGTTTCAATAGCTCTCACAACATCGTTTTTTTCTAATTTATGTTTTATTATTTCTTTTGGAAGTCCAACTTTAGTTTCCCTTTTCGTTCCAACTAAGTCTGTTTTTCTTCTGTTTAAAACCAGAGCTAGTTTTGGGCTACAATAGAAATTGTCAGAAGAAACACAGTACCCCTTGTTCAACAAACCTTCCATTACCGATAGGACGGCTCTGGCTGTATGTCCGTAATCACTATGTTCTAAAAGTGTAGTTTCTTTGACAGCATAAATAATTAGTTAACAAATATATCCTGATTTTGCCCCTTTTTATTTTTATGCACTGCATGAAGCTAAGTCTGCCCTTCCACAAAAGCAAGCTTTCATCAATAGACAAATTGCGAGTTGGTATGTAAACTTCAAGACATTAGGGGGGCAGGTATTGTTGGTAAAATGCACGAACCTATTCAAGAGTTTCAGTTTATTCAGGGATATGAGACTGGCAAAACCTAGAGTTGTGAAGATCCTCTTAGTGAAAAACTGTTAAATTACAGGTTCAATATTAGGCCAAACAGAACATGCACTGCTAATAGAATAAAAATTTTATTCCTATCAGTAGACTTCCAAGCATTGGACCTAGAAAACTGTCTTAAAGGGCGATTGGCTAGGTATTGTTCAGTATATATTTTTGTTTGCTGGACCATAAAATCCACTAATTCGTCTGTAACAAAAAGTTTGAAAAGTTCGTAGGGGTCATTGTGATCATTTATTGGTACTTTTATACCAGGAGTACCTTCAAAATTTTGTCCAGTACAGCGATTGGCGGTTTCGCTGTAGTATTCCCATTTCAAGTCTTTCGGCTTCTCTGATGGATCGTTGGCAGCTTGCTCTGGCGGTTGTGATCCTATGCCTTTATCCTCGGCTTCATCGTCCCCAACATCAAGAATGTCAAGTTCGTCATCAGTTTCACTGTCTGAAGAAGGAGCTATCACAAGTTCCTGGAGTCCATCGTTGTTTAACACACGAGAAGTCGACGCCCATTACCTAGCAGTAGGCCTGCAAAGTTTATCTCCAACAAACAAAACACTAACGTTTTTATTCCCGTATATAGACACAAAACCGTTAGCCCACACTACAACAAAGTTACTACACTAATAAAGATTACTAATAACACAAACAAATAAAGAAAACTGCACGTATATAGGTTATTTACAAGGAAACAAACTAGTAAACACGTGAGCAAAGCAGAAACCCGCCGCGAGCCAAACACGACTAGCAACAATACGCAGCTGACGGGGTCGCACAATTAGCGAAGCTATAAATAACCTGTCCATTCAATGTGATGAATGGTCAGTGAATGGAGTGAGTCCTGAGTACATACCGACGCATTCTAGCGCAACAAACACACAGTAACAGTATTAATGCGGTTGGTTGGTTGGTTGGTTGGGTGTGTGGGTATGTGGGTGTGTGGGTATGTGGGTGCGTGGGTATGTGGGTGCGTGGGTGTGTGGGTGTGTATGTGGGTGCGTACGTGCGTACGTATATATATATATATATATATTTAAATAAGACATTTTTTCTTTGAAACTTGTGTAAATAAACGTATAAATTGATTCAACGTTTGAACGTCCTTTGTTCCTTTGTCAAGAATTTATTTTGACAAAGGAACAAAGGACGTTCAATTAATTTATACGTTTATTTACACAAGTTTCAAAGAAAAATGTTTTATTTAAACATTAATACTTGTGGAAATCTAAATAGAAACATATATATATATATATATATATATATATATATATATATATATATATATATATATATATATATATATATAAAGTGTGTCCAAAAGTAACGTAACTTGCTAATATTTTGATTGCTGATAGGTTTACAAAAAGTGTTTCACATATAAATTACACGAAATAAGTCAAGCTATCAGAATAAGTCCGGCTTCCTTGTTCTATTGGCAATAACCAAGTCTGTAGTAAAAAGCTGATGTATCATTACGCAACTGCTCATTTATTATTTGATGAATTGTTATGAGTATTCTATCTCTTAGATTGTCAGGTTTTGTTTTGTACACAATGTTTTTGAAATATCTCCCAAAAAAAAAAACAATATAATAGTGATAATTCTGGAGATCTTGGTGGCCACTCTATTCTTCGTATCTACTTGTACTGGAAAACGTCATTTAAATAATTTCGAACATCAACGCTAAAGTGTGGTGTTGCACAATACCCCTGAAACCAAATGTCATAGAAATTGTTACCAACAGCATTCCTTATTGCAAGCATTATTTGAATTCTCAACAAATCTAAATACTTTTGACCGTCCAAGTTGCTCTCTATAAAAAATGTGCCAATTACAGTGGCACAAATAATACCTCCCATACGTTAACTTTTAAAGGCCTTTGCGTTCTTAGTTCGCGAATCCATCTAGGATTAATATCACTCCAATATCAGCAGTTATGGCAATTAACTGCACCATTTAACGTGACGGTGGCTACATCGGAAAAAATCTTATGTGTAAAATGAGGGCCCATATCTACCTGTTGCATTACAGTTTCAGAAAATTACATTTTGCGATCAAAATCATTTTCAGATAATTCTTGTAACAGCATTACTTTATAAGGATGAAACTTATTTTTGTTGAGAATGTTACGAACAGATACCACATTAAAATCATGCTCTAATACAGTTTTCCGAATGGATGCACAAGAATTTTCTACAAATGTTTGCATAATCTTCAAGGCTTTTTCATCATTACTTGCGTTCTTTGGTCGGCCACTTTTAGAGCGATTCTCAATTCTTCAAACTGCAGTTTTAGTAATTGAGTTACCATTTGGATAGGTACCATTAAATAATAGAGCCACCTCATCATAACTTCTTTTTTTATACTTTCCAGTTCGGTAAATATAGTTAAGTTTTAAAAGTAACTATGTAAAGATAAAATTTCAACATAAAAATATTGTTGGTACTGACAATAACATATAACCAATGAGAGTAAAAGAATTAGACTTTTAATTGTCACTAATGACATTTACCAATAAGTATTTCTCAACCCCTGTAACTTTGGAACGAATAAAATTAGAAACACGCAGTTTTAACGGTTGTATTTCTAATTTAATAAATTTAAAAAAAATGTAAAATATACAGGGTGTACCATTTAAAAATATATAATTACGTTATACTAAAGTAATGGTACACCCTTTGTATTTCTGTCTTATTCTGATAACTGGATTTATTTCGTATAACTTTTATTTTTGTAAACCTATCAGGATTCGAAATATTAGCAAGTTACGTTACTATATATACACACTGTATATATACAAGATCCTGCATCCTGGCTCCCGCCTTTTACTACACTTAAATGATTTATATTACAAAAAATATTAAAATCGAGTAATGCAATGCTTGCTAGACTCCATTTTAAAATATTTTCACAAATACAGGGTGGCCCATAAGTTCATGACAATACAAACTTATATATTTTGTAATGGAACACCCTATATATTATTCCAAATTTGAATTCTCGTAGCTTCGTACGTTACTTCAAAAAAATTTCAGCATCTTATATTGATTGCTTTCAAAGATATGACAATTTCTTGGTATGAATGTATATTTGTTGATCACTCTATATCTTTACAGAACAAAGGAAATTAATTATTATTTATAGTAGGATATTTTATGTATATGGTCTATTTTATTTTTATACAGATGGCTACACGAAATATCAGAAGTCGTATACAGTATTGGTCCAAAACGAGAATCGTATATTTTTTCGAAATTTTCAAATGGAACTCCCTACATTTTTCATCGGCATGGAATAGTTTATTTGCTACTCTATTAATTTTATTAAGCATTCCTATACCCAAACACACTCGTTTTTTAGTTAAATTCGTCTTTATCCGAAATTACCCGTTATTAATCAAAACTATAGGTACGTAAAAGTTATATATTTTAAAGAGAACACCTATATATTTTATTACTCTTGGGTGCGGAGTAAAGTACGAAACATCTTTTATATTTGTAATTGTACTGATATGTTTCAATGTTGCAGAGATATGCATCAAAAGCTGTTATTAGGCATGTTTAATATTAATAATACCATAACAAATTGTAATATTTAAATGATATTTTTTATAATCGGACTACTTAGTATCTTTTTTTAAATATGATCTTCTACTGCATTAAGATACGTTAGACGTGAAGCGTAAACTAAGGTGGGAAAAATAAGATAAGGTATCTATAGCTGGCGATGGAAAAAATACTTGGTAACTGTCAAATAAATAAACATTAACGTTTCAATTTACGTATCAATTATAAGTTTTGTACATTGTTAGTTACGTGTTACTAAATATTATTATTTATTTGCGTTACAACTAGTTTTTAAGCGGTAATTATTCATTTAAGTGGTTTTTGCTGGTAAAAGAGCTTCTTGTGATATAGTACCAGAATGATGAGCTCGTAGATATGATTTTTATATTGGGGGAATGCCAAAGAATCTCTATTCTGGCAAGTCGAGTTTATGCAGAGCGTTATCCCGAACGAAGACATCCAGACAAGCGAAACCTGGAAAATTTATTACTAAGACTTGTACAGACGCGACGTGTAGACTATATAAAACCAGTTAAGAGTAGACCCGTTTGAAATGAAGAAAATGAATTGTCTGTTATGTTATCTTTTATCGAAAATCGTTCAGTTAGTCAAAAAGGAATTAATTGTGCTGCAGGTGTTAGTGAACGAAGCGTTCAAAGGATTTTGAAGGATAACGGTTTTCATACTTATCATATCCAGTTTCATCAACAACTATTTGATATGGATTTGGAGCGACGTGTCGTACTTTTCAATTGGGATCAACATAAAATTGATTTGTGAATCGCTATAACATCCGTTACTATTCAGATCAGAATCCGAGGATTTTCAGCTAGGTTGACTATCAACACAAATGGTCACTAAATGTTTGAGGCGGAATTATTGGGGAACACGTTATTGAACCATATTTTTCAACGAGCATCTGAATGGAGCTATGTATCTTGATTTTTTGCAAAATCATTTGAAAAACCTATGTGCAAATTTGACAACAATTGTGAGAAATGAAATGTGGCTGCAACATGATGGGGCTCACGCCCCTTATTTCGTTCACATCAGGCACCATCTTAATGAATTATTTCCAAATCGTTAGATTGGCAGAGGAGTTATGTGTAAATGGCCACACCGATTTAATTGAACTAGATTTCTTTTGTGGGGATATGTTAAGGAAATCGTTTACCAAGAGCCGCCAACTACACAAAAAAAAAATGCAATTGAGAGTATTACGCTCGACATGTTAAGAAGAGTAGCAAGGTTTTTTTCAAAACCTCCTTCAGTTGTGCCTCCAAGAAAACAGAAGGCAAATCGAACACAGATTTTAATTAAAAAATTTTGAAATAGTAAATTGATATCAAAAACTTTACTTGTACCTACGTTAACGCTGTCACAATAATTTTGAAATAAAACTATTCATATGTTTGCTGTGTCTAATAACAGCGTTTGATGAATATCTCTGAAACATTGAAACATATCAGTATAATTACAAATGCAAAAAATGTGACGTACTTTGTTCCGCACGTAATAGGAATAAAATATACAGGTGTTCCCTAGTTTTGTTTAATAACGGGTAGTTTCGGAATGGGTATAGGGAATGTTTAATAAAAATGATAGAGTAGCAAATAAGCTATCCCATGCCGATGAAAAATATAGGTGGTTCCATTTGAAAATTTCGAGAAAATTTACGATCCTCGTTTTGCGTCATACTGTATACGATTTTCGATATTTCGTGTAGCAATCTGTATAAAATAAAATAGACCATATGCATAAAATATCCTACTACACATAATAATAATTAATTTCGTTTGTTGTTGAAAGATACAGAGTGATCAACAAATGTCCATTAAGACAAATAAATCGCCATATCTTTGAAAGCACTCGGAATCAGTAGATGCTGAAATTTTGTTGAGGTAATGCATGAAGCGAGGAGAATTCAAATCTAGAATAATATGTAGGGTGTTCCATTAAAAAATACACAAGTTTGTGTTATCATGGCCTTATGGGCCACCCTGTATTTGTGAAAATATTTTTAAAATGTGCTGTCTTGCAAGCATTTAATTTATTGTAATATAAATCATTTATATGTAGTAGAAGATGGGAGCTACGTTGTAGGATCTTGTTCCCACATCCACACCAACCAATCTCCCCCCACACACACAAAGCGCATCCACACCCACACCTGCATCCACACCCACACCCACATCCACACCCATACCCACACCCATACCCACATCCATACCCACACCCATACCCACACCCATATCCACACCCATACCCACACCTATAGCCACACCCATATCCACACCAATACGCACACCCATACGCACACCCATATCCACATCCATACCCACACCCACAACCACACCCATACCCACCCATACCTACACCCATACCCACACCCATACCCACACCAATACCAACATCCATACCCACACCCATACCTACACCCATACCCACACCCATATCCACACCCATACACACACCCATACTCACACTCATACCCACACCCATACCCATACCTATACCCACACCCAAACCCACACCCACATTCACATCCATAGCCACACCCATACCCACACCCATACCCACACACATACCCACACACATACCCACACCCATACCCACACCCATAGCCACACGCATACCCACACCCATGCCCACACACATACCCACACCCATACCCATGCCCATACCCACACCTATACCCACACCCACATCCATACCGACACCCATAGCCACACCCATAAACACCCATACCAACACACATACCCACACCCATACCCACATCCATACCCACACCCATATCCACACCCATACCCACACCCATACCCACACCCATACCCACACCCATACCCACACCCATACCCACACCCATACCACACCCATACCCACACCCATACCCACACCCATACCCACACCCAAACCCACACCCATACCCACACCCATATATACACCAATACCCCCACAATACCCACTCATACCCACACTCATACCCACACCCATACCCACACCAATACCCACACCCATACCCACACCCACACCATACCCACACCCATACCCACAGCCATACCCACACCCATACCCACACCCATACCCACACCCATACCCACGCTCATACCCACACCCATAACCACACCCACACACACACAAATACACACACCCATTTTTAATCATAATTTGATAGAGCCAGCAAGTTTCAGCAAGACATATCATATAAAACTGTTAGCGCTTTTAAAGGCACCAATATGCTATCTTCTATGGTTTATTGTTTAAACTGGATCGAATTTGTAACATTCAGAGAGTAGTTTTAAATTATGATACACAAGTCAGCATGTGCACATGCTGTGCAAAGTGAAAACCAGAAATATACACCACACACTGTTTAACTCGCTTGTAATGTACTAAAAGTCAGTAAAACGGTTATTAACAGAAAAAAGGAATACGTCTAGTATTTGTACTGTACCTACTGTATTGATCATGGTAGGTTAAGGTATAAAACTATATTTACACGAAAAACTAACACTAGGACTGTGAGTGGTAATAGTCAAACCGACCAGTGGTTTGGATTTCGATATGGTTAGTTATAGATAGAACAATAATACATGTTCTAATCTAGCCTTCTACACATAACTAACTATTTCGAAATCCAAACGACCGGTCGGTTTGACTATTACCACTCACAGTCCTAGTATTGGTTTTTGGTGTAAATATTCTTTTATACCTTAACGTATCATGATCAATATAATAGGTACGGTAAAAATACTAGACGTATTCCTTTTCCCTGTTAATAACAGTTTTACTGACTTTTGGTACATTATACGCGAGATAAACAATGTGTCTGGTATATATTTCTGCTATTCTATTAGCACAGCATGTGCACATGCTGACTTATGCATCATAATTTAAAACTACTCTCTGGACGCTACAAATTCAATCCAGCTTAAACAATAAACCATAGAAGATAACATATTGGTTCCTTTAAAACCGCTAACAGTTTCATTTGATATGTCTCGGTGAAACTTTCCAGGTTCTATCTCAGGATTGAAACGAAACTTTCGGAACAAAATCAGTATAATAAACTGTACCCGAAGATTTTAAAATCTATATACATAATTTGAAAGAGCTAATTTTAAGATACAGGGTAATGAAAACAAGAAAGGTTATTCGAGTTATTGTCATATTTAGTATTTTGTAAAATTATTGAATCGTCCTGTATATTCTTAAGTAGTAGATAATACGTCTAACTAAAAGATAAGGTTCCGTTATTTGATTTTCAAAAGATTTGATGATTGGTACAAATCTTTGTATCACCCTGTATAATATATATTTTTACCCTATGTAATATATATTTTTAACTATTTACTTAACTAACGCAATACGACACCCAATGAAAAGCCTTCCATAGTAGCAATTATGTGACTGTTGTAAAACAAAATAATTTTTTTAAAAAAGTATACCGTTAAACTGTGTGTCACCCTGTAACTAAGAATCAATTATACCCTTTGTGTATATCTACATATCCCATAAACATGCAAAACGTAGTAATTTCAAATAAAAAACAATGAACATGCGAATCATGGTATTTTGAAACTTTAACACTTTAACTAGTCAGAGGATGATTTTGAACAATATTGATGAGTACGTCGAGAACTAATACATATCAGAAAATTATATATTTTTACTAAAGGCCACTTTCCATGTTTTAAAAACGCTGACAATTTCATTTGACATGTCATGGTGAAACTTGCCAGACTCTATCTACGAATCTACTCATGGGATTGAAACGAAACTTCAGAAATCATTATAATATGCTGTACTCGAAGATTTTAAAGAGATACAGGGTGATGAAAAAAAGAAAGGTTTTGGACCTATTGTTATATCTAATATTTCCCAAATTATTGAACCACCATGTATAATCTTAAGTAATACCTAATCTGTTTAACTAAAGGATAACATGCAGTCATAATCAATTCCCACATACGGAGGGTACCGTTATTTGATTTTAAAAAGAATTGATGATTGGGACAAAACTTATGAGTTACCCTGTATAATATATATTTATTACTATTTACTTAACCAACACGATATCATATCCAATGAAGAGTCTTTCACAGTAGCAATTATGTGGCTGTAATAAAACAAAATAATTTTTTTAAAAAACTTTAATGTCAAAATTTGTATCACCTTATAAATAAGATTGAATGGTACCCTGTGTGTACAACTACATATCCTATAGAGATGTAAAAATCGCATTTGGTAGATAGAATGGACGTCAGTACTTTCAAACCAAAAATAATGAACATGGCAATGAAGGTATTTTGAAACTTTAACACCCTGTATTTCTAAAACTAGCCATAGAATGACTTTGTGTCTATGAACAATACTGATGAGTATGACAAGAACTAATACATATAATAAAATTAGACATATTAACCGAAGGCCACTTTCCATAAGAAAATGGCGTGGTCTAACCTCTAAGTCAAGATATTAGAATTTTACTGAGAACGATAACTGTAATTGTTATTGAAACGTTTAAATTTATATAAAACAAGTAGAGAAATACACGATTTAAAAGCCTAAAAGATAAGTATTTTAATTATGTGTAATAATCGTGAAAATTTACATTATAATCGTATTAGTTTAAAATAAACAAAAACATTATGTAAAAATTATGTAAATGTAAATGTGAAGTAATTTATATGAAGGATAGTTTTTTTAAAATACGCATTCTGCTACTACCAGGCCATTCTGTCAACTGTTATTTAATTATAAGACTTGTAGCACTAACTTTAATAACATTATTCTAGCATGTAAACTGTTTTTAATGAAGTTGGCTAGGAAAACACAATGAGCTTCTCAGCAAAAAGATTTCATACTTAAAACGTTACAAGAATAAAATAAATATTGGTGTTTCATTAAAATGTACGTACAAACAAAAAGGAGAATAATGACACTACGGTATGCTTTATTTTTTCGTAATGCAATGCGACGTTACAACTTTTCAGTATTTGATAAATCGAATAGAACTATTCGACTGAAAACAGACTGTACTGAAACTGTATAATTAATTCAGTCAATATCGAAATGCAATAGTGACGCTCGTTTGTACCTCTACTTACCACCACTGATTAGAGAGGGTTCGTAATCGCTAATCGACAACAATTGACAGTGGTTCCAGCATGCATCGATTTAAACGAAGCGTAATTGCTATTACTAACGTTTATATGCAAGTTGACTTATTGCTTTAATGTTTGAACCCAAGGGGGTGGTATGCTAGCAAGAGGGATATGGAATCCATATTGATTGCTTTCACGTGTCTCTATATATTATGTGACAATGAGGAAGACATTGGAAATGGGGGTTATTAAAGTGATAAATAATGAAGGAAAACTACATAATTTTCTTTTTCAAAAGTCAAGCTTTGATAATTTCGAAATGGCAATTTTATATGCAGAGACCAACATAGAAGGGAAATATGTAAAATTTTATTGCAGTTAAGGGATATCGCATATTTTTTATAACCTTGTTGGGCGTATATCTTTTCTTTGGCTCAATATCATCTTAAGACCAAGGCACTTGTCAATTTCGAATCTAATCGCTCCATCCTTCAATTTTATGCCTTATTTTTATTTACAAAAAAATTATATAAGAAATTCAATTCGACCATTTTCAAATGGAAATTTTCTTTAAATAATTCTCTCGTTAGAATAACCAATATATATTAAAGATGAAAAAGTCGACCTTCCTGATTTTGTGCTGAATCATTTTATTCGTTAATTGCGTGATCGTTACAAATGCAATTACCGCCGAGTTGGAGCTTTGTATTTACAGAATAAATACTATGAAATCGTCGACGATGCTCAGCAGCCTCTATTATGTTTTATGTGATTTCAATTCGAATAGCTTCGCAAATTGTTGTTGATTTGGTTTTATCTTGTTTACGAAATATCTCTAATTCGATTGAGTTGTGAAAATCTCTAGATTTAATGTCTAAAACATTTTATCAAATTTCATAACAAAATTTTCTGTCACAATGAAAAATTACCAAAATCTCTGTATAGAAATGATACTGTCGGGAAACTTTATATCTTTTTGCTTCAAATTCGATATAACCCAATTTTATGTTCTATCGTAAAAATAAAACTGTGCGTTGTCAAACATTGATTAGTATCCTTTATTCGTTATATGCTCTTGATTTTCATCACGAAGATAAATTCCATATCACGTCATCTCTATCAGAATTTAAATAATCTTACATTTCATTTTCAACTGAATAAACTCTATCTAGAAATATTTTTTATCGTCTACCATATTTTAACTTCGAAAAAATACCTAATACCTAACCACATATCAAACAAAGCCTTAGCGTGTGGCTATCTTTGTTTTTTATTTTAGATTTTTCAGATGTACCTATCGAAGAACAGGAAGAATTTCCTTATTAAAGTTATTCTCAATCAATTTTTAGAATGCAACGTCTAATGGCAAGATAATATTTTTTGTCCTCGAATACTGTATAACATGATCATTCCTTAATAAGAATACTATCCATTATGCACTAGTATATAATATCTATTATTCACTAGTGAATATTGAATTCATACCATCTTAATAGGATTTTGTACGTACGGGGTGGCCAACTAAGAATGCGAGGTACTGTATCGTAGAGGCTGCGGAAAAAAAGTTTTTACTAAAACGGCCAATACAAAAACCTGGAAAATATTTTCATGTTTCTGAAATGGCCGCTAGGGGCGTAACTGCAATCTTGAATCTAAAAAAGTGATGTTTCTGTGAATTCTGCTATATTAACCTAATAAAAAAATAACTGATCTTTGAAGTCGAGGATAATCTGAACTTTTTTTGTTTGGCACTTTTTGACGTATCTATAAAAATAAAGTGGTGGGGGGTATTCAAAGGTTTCCTTAAATCACCCCCGTATCTTCGAAACGGCTAATCCGATTTTAACAAACTTGGGCGCGTTGAAAAGAGCTTTTCTTGGGCTACAAATGTTAAAATAATTGAAGTTTTGTTAGTTTCACATGTCGTCGCTAGAGGGCTTTGTTCGACATTCCGACAGAAACGGTTAATTTTCGCAAAAAAATTAAATGCATTGGTATGACTTTTTTCATGAACAAGTAGCTAAATGATGCCTAAACAAGCTCGCGAAAACCGCATCTCGATATCTTGTTCCTAACCTAAAATATCGGCCAAAGAAAACTTTATACGAAAATACCTTAAATTTTTTTTTTTAACTATATTTTTCTGAAATTGTTTCTATTATGTAAGTTGTGGCTCTAAAAGGACCGATTTAAAGGAGGAAGGTTTTAATGCCCCGTAAATGCTCGAAATGCTGACCATCACTCTGTGCATTGCTGAGGCCTCTTATGGGTAGACAAAACTGCAGCTTCAATTTCGGCTCTGAATAGGTTACCTAGAAATTGCGATTTTAAATGTTTGTAAATTTATTCACCAGAATAAAATCACCCTTTTTGAAATTACTACGGGCAAGTAAGCAATGCTAAAAGTTATACGAAAGGCCTATTTTTGTTTGTTTAAATGCATATTCACTATGGATATATACGAAAAATACAATTAATAGAAGCAGGCAATGGAAACAGATACCTAAACAAAACATACATAATCCTCAAATTGTCAATAGTTGTCAATACTTTCGCGTTACTTTGAGCAATTTTGTGCTTTCAAAATGCGTTTTACGAATAATGAAGCTGTTGATATGCTTGCGGTTTATTTTGAATGTCTTCAGAATGCCGCAGTAGCTAAAAGAGTTTACGCGGCTCGATATCCAAATCGGCGTCCTTGCGATGTAAGAGTTTTTCCCCGATTAGTGGCGAGCTTACGAGCCAATGGTAGTTTTCGGCCTACGTTTCAACGGCAAAGAATTGGAAGAACACAAGAAAATATTAACCGTGTACTGGGCTATATTGAAGGAAATCCTCATGTTAGCACAAGAGCATTATCCACTGAGTTGGGCATATCACGGACAACGGTTCAAAATATTTTGAAGGACCATAGGTAAGTTCTAATGGCCATCAAAATATATAGGTATTCGTTTAAACTTTTTTTAATTACTTTAAGAATGCACCCATATCATGTCGTTTTGCATCAGGCCTTGAAAAGGAAGATTTTGATCGAAGGTTAGACTATTGCCATTGGATGTTAGGCATGATACGCGAAAATAGAGAATTTTATTTCAAATTCTTTGGACCGATGAAGCCACCTTCAGTAGTGACGGAGAGTCAATCTGCACAATATGCATTATTGGTCTGCAGAAAATCCCCATTGGTTGCGTGAAGTTCAGCGCCAAGGACGTTGGAGTTTAAATGTATGGTGTGGCATACTGGAGGCAGAATTATTGGGCCATATTTTTCGAGCAACCCCTAAATGGCAATGTATTTCTTGACTTTTGGCCAATCAATTACCGTTGTTGTTGGAAGATGTGCCTCTGAAACAAGGCAAAATTGTTTTGCAGTTGGATGGTTGCCCAGCACATTTTGCTATTAATGTGCGAGAGCATATTAATGCAGTATTTCAACAGCGGTGGATTGGAAGAAGAAGTCTGTTTCCATGGCCTCCGCGATCGCCAGACTTAACTTGCCTCGATTTTTATTTATGGGGGCGCTTAAAAGACATCGTGTTTCGGACCCAACTTACTACTAGAGAAGATATGGAAAACCGGATTCGTAACGCAATACGTAACATACCGAGAGCCGAAATTGAAGTTGCAGTTTTGTCTAGCCATGAGAGGCTTCAGCAATGCATAGAGCGTGATGGTCAGCATTTCGAGCATTTACTGGGGCATTAAAAACGTTCCTCCTTTAAATCGGTCCTTTTTAAGGACACAACTTACACAATAGAAACAATTCCAGAAAAACATGGTTAAGAAAAAATAAAAATTTAAGGGATTTTCGTATAAAGTTTGCTTTGGCCGATATTTTAGGTTAGGAACAAGATATCGAGATGCGGTTTTCGCGAGCTTGTTTAGACATTATTTAGCTACTTGTTCATGAAAAAAGTCATACCAATGCATTTAATTTTTTTGCGAAAATTAACCGTTTGTGTCGGAATGTCGAACAAAGCCCTCTAGCGGCTACATGTGAAACTAAAAAATCTTTAATTATTTTAACATTTTCCAGGTTTTTGTATTGGCCGTTTTAGTAATAACTTTTTTTTGCGCAAGCCTCTACTATGGATAGTTTCCCAGATACAGTACCTCGCATTCTTAGTTGCCACCCTGTATAATAAAAGCAGAACATGACATAAACATCAAGTTGCAGCGCTTGTTGCTATGGCAATACCATGGCACTTTGTTTTTATCTGTTTTGACAATTGTTTTTAATTTTAATTTGAAACGTCAAAAGGTTAGTTGTTCTACTTATTATTACTCAAAGTTTTATGGTATTTCGCAATATTTCGTTAGAAAAAATGGATTCAAATAGTGAAAATGAGATGTGTACACCTCCAGACTTACAAGAAGCCGAAAAATTGCGAGTTTAAACCTATTATCAGAAAAATCCCAACAACCCAACATGTCTGCATATGAATCATTTGTACAATAGAAAACTAATAAGAGTCTTTTTCAGAATCCGTTTTGTTAGTATATTTTACCGAATTGTACGTAAAATACAAACTATCAACATTATGGACAAACTATGCTTAGAAGTACAATTAACTTAAAACGCAAGTCTAAAGGTTTTAGGGCTAAAAAAGCCAGTATTTTTTCTGCAAAGGTTATAAATAAACTCAGTACTGAGGCGTCTCACAAAAAATATCTTGCAACAAAGGTAAGAAATCTAAAAATTGTTCAAATATATGACAAATTAAATTAATAGTATATTTAAGTATAAGTGGATAAAAAGGTCGTTAAAACACGCGCGGTTTTTCGAGCACGACGGCGCTGTTTATCTCCAATTTTTTCATAGGAATGAACACCATTAAACCTGCGGCAAGCTAAGGCGACTGACTTTCTTTCAAAAGTTTCTTCGATCCAGTGACAAGCGACCCCCAAAAAGTTTCTTTTCTTGGACGACCATATATCCGCTGTTGTACATATATATTGTACCTTATAGAGTTCATTCTTTATGTTATCTAGATTACTTTGACATAACTCTTTTATCTTCTTTATTGCTGTGCCCCTACACATGACCTTTAAGTTCATTCCATCAAACATTTGGATAAAACTAGGATTCTCAATTATTGATACAGCTGACATTGTATTAATAATAAACTTAAGCATTCCTTGGTCGAATTCTTTCTGACTGACAATTCTTGATTGACTAAAGCTTGTCTTGATGTCGACTTATTTATTATTAATACTTTTCAATTCTAAATTTGACTTAATAGTTTTTGCTTGAGATGATTTCTTTTGCTTTTTTACAACTTTATAATTTATGTAATCATTATATGCAGAAATCTGCTTCGTTTTTAAATGTTTCAAAAAATTAGTGGTGGATGTTAGCCTACCTTTTATATACTTTCTAGTCGGTAAACAGCTTTGGCATTCCGCTTTCAAATCTAACTGATTGTCACCACCACCTTTCTGAAAAATTTTGAAAAATTTTCCGTCAAATAAGGGACATCGCAATTAGTACTGACATCAGTATTAGTTGATTCTCGTAATGCTTCTACTTCTACACTTAAACCGTTATTACATTGGGATGTGTGTGGTTCTGGCCCATGTGATATAAAAATGTCGAACATTTTCTGTTTAGGGTCGTCTGCCTTCGGATCGTAATCTGGATCATTTTCATCATCCGTTGGACAAAATGGATCTTTTCTTCCTGTTCCTCATCCATAAAAATCAGTCGCAAACTCGTCCTGTAAAAATCGGTCGTCCTCATCCAATGTCCTGCATACTCATCTTTCATTCGTCCAACGACGGAAGCAGTCGTAGGAATACCATGCAACTCATTATGATAGTTGGAAGTATCATATTCGTCTAAATTATTTCGCATGTGTGCATACATATCATCAGTTACTATCTCAACAATCAAAGAATCCGTGTCAGTATAGAGCAACGTGACATTCTTGCCATAATGAGCTCGTAAGATATCATAAAAAAACCGATACATTATAATTTTGGAAAGATCTAAAATACTGAATCCGACATAGACGGGTTTGTCGTACGTAACTACCTGTTTCGACAATTCCGCCGCAAACAATTTATCAGTGAATTGAATAAAATTTTTAAATTGCGGTTTTGCAACGTACCGTTCCCAATGTGTTAACAGTTTAATAACTCTTCGTTTATCGACATTTTCCATTGTTTTACCAAACACGCCATTATTCATGATTTTATAGAAATCCTTTTCAAACTTGTTCTGTGCTGTGTTGCGGAGAGCTGTATTAAGGTCTACGTATGGTATTAGCCACGGACTCTGACGAAATCGTAAAACCCTATGAATACGAGTAACAATTAAGCCATGCTCTATACATTGTTTTAAATAGCGGTAATGTATAACATAGTTGGTCTTATCACACAGGTTCGGGATTAACTTCTCCTCCTGGGAATGTGGTGCGCAGATCATTTCAGGACAAAACGGATAATCGTTGTGTTCGTCATGCAGATGGTGGGGATAATGTATATCAACCTCCAGTACAAATCCAACATCGGCGTCATCATCAATCTTTACTACGTCAAAGTGTTCTATTTCCTCTTGAGGTAACCACATAAACCCATCGTGAGGCAGGTATTGCTTCATACTCCAGCCGTATAAATTCGTGGCATCTAAATATTGTAAAACACTTTCGGTTGTTTAGGATCATAGTTTGGAACAAACTCGTTATTAGCGATGCTTCTCCGCTTGATACAAGTACTTACTCCACCCGAATACCTTGTTTAAAAAGTGATACATATCCATATCCGTCAGTAATTCTAGCTCTACTTTCGTACATTTCAACATGGCATCCCACGCCAATCCAGGTAAAGTGACATACTGTGCAGGTTCTAACCCATACACACCCATACATAATCTCCTAAAGTTTTCAAACACGTCAGCCAATAACAACACATCTGATTTTAAATAAATATCAGCATAATCACCTAGTGTATTACACTTAAAGTGATCCCATACCAGTAGAACGCGACAGTATTCGTCATCGGAAATATTTGCATCGCGCATTTTATCGTAGAATTTGTCATATGATGGCACCGTGATGTCGTTCAACTTACTAAAGCTGTCTACGTACGCATAAGGAAACTACCCTTATTTCTCACTAAGTTGAAGTCGCTATCATTACTAAAATATTTCCGTACCTCCATACATTGATCATCTGATAAATTCTGTGATAGAGTATCTAAGGATGCAGCCATGAATCTACAACTATCGACGAACCGTAAATTAATGTATTTCTTTTCCTGATACCATGACTGTTTACATATTCATCAACAAAATATGCTTACCAAACGTTATATATTTTTCACTGTTAATCGAAGTACGGTAATTTCTTCCGTTTCACTCGCTAACTGTTTAATGAACAGGTGAACATCATAACCACTGAGATTATGTAGAAAAACGGGAAGAAATGTAGGTACCTGATAGTTTAAGTTACACGTTGAATGTGCTGCACCACGATACTTACCAGTAACGTGACAGTGATCTCGTACTTTCGGATTTGTCGGATCGTCCGTAAAGTGCTTACCGCATATGTAACAACATACACTGCATTCATACGTAACCTGCTGTTCATCCGTTAATGGTGTCATTGGGACAATAGCTTTGAAATGTTCATTATATATCCGTTTTACATCACTTTCCAGTCGTCTTATAAATATCTCCCTGCATTGCTCCTCTATACAGCTCTAACTTAGACCACGCATCGTTTACACTACACTTAATAATAACTAAACGAGTATGGTTCGTGTTTACACGTTTTATCGTGAACGGTTTTTCGGGATCTGGTTCAGCCGTATCTACCGGTACTAAGAGCGCTTCAAAATCAGCATATATTACGAATGGTAGAACCATTTGTTTCTGATAGTTCCGAAAAGCGAGTATATTTTCCGCGTAGAATTCCCCGGTTATGTCTTTTTTGTTTCACGCCCGGTAATTTTGTATATACGAAGTTACAGTCGTGTGACACGTGTCGGGTTAATTGCTCCTCGGATCTAAAGTAATACAAGCATGCATCACAAAAATACATTGCTCCGTTCCGCCGAGTTATTTGGTTGCTAAGTAAACGAGAAAATTTTTATCCATACATAATGCTGATTATCTGTTTGGTTACTGACTAATAATAATAAATTAACATGGACTGCCTGTTTGGCTTTGGTGTAGTATAGAGGCCCCACTACCTCCGTGACACGTTGACCATCACGATAGGTATCGTCTAACCCATAAACATTAATGGAAATGTTGTTATTGCTCTCAAACGTTGAAATATTCGTCAGCTTAACAGGAACTGTACACCAGTCCAGTTGAATAACGTCTGGAAATCAGGGTAAGAAGATGTGCGTTGTGGTACTCCCGTTGGTGTCACTAGTGCCGATACAACAGCCCATGCAAAGAACAGCAATTATCATTATTTTTACATTGACTATGGCGTGTTTATGTGCGATTTCGGCGGGGACAGCCATATAGGAAGAACCCGTGGTGGGAGCAAATTTAAGCAGGTTTACCTCTATATACGAATTGCACCAGGGACCACCCTAAAACAGTTGTTAATACTCGAGTACACCACGACTCACACTTACCAGAATCTTTATGTTGAAATTCGATTGTTTTGCATCCAATATTTCACTTATTTTTGGAAATACTCTTCTAACACCGTCCCTACACTGAGAATATCATACTTAGTCTGAAACGATTTCAGTTCTGTGCTTTCCTACTGTTCAAAAGTATAAACCAAACAGCTCAACATTACATTTTAATGAATAGTGTTTCTGCAACTGATTTTGTACTACCTTCAATACATTCCCTTTCACGTCTGCCATAAAGGTGAACACATCAGTATGCATATTGCATGGAGACAATCGGTACGACACAATGCGTTGTTTAAACGCATTTCGGATCACTTCGACCCCAGTATCGACAAGGAAACATACATTTGCTTTATGCCTATTGCTTCTGAGGTGTCCTTGGAATGCATACCTAGGTACATCCAGTGAACAATCTGTGCAGTGCACACTCTCACCATTGTTTTTGGTTCTACCGGTTCATCGTGTTGGTCAGCCTTCCGCTTCCTTGAGTTGCTAAACCCTGATGGTCCGGGTTTTGCATTATCCTTCACAGAGTTTACCCCAGATGGTCCTGCTTGCGCAAAGGAATCAGTAACATGTCTATGTACTGCTTTGTTATCGTCGGAAGTGCTTCCTTGCACCACATTGCTCCCTGTGGTTTGGTTTTGCAACGAACCCTCCTGCATGCCAGATGGTGGAGTAGATACTGACATCCAGCACGCTGTTTTTGATGTCTCAGTAAAGAATCCTTTCGAAAATTTCTTCATGCAATCGCATTGAAACATCTTATTACGAGCTGTAACAAAAAAGTTTACATAAAGTTTGTATAACTGCGTTACGTGTTTTGTTATGATTCCTTTGTAACCAATTATAATTATTATACAATCCTATTATGTTGTTACTTGTTTACTACTGTTTCAAAAGAATCATATCCAGCGATGCGAACGAGGACGCAACGTAACCTATCGCCAGGAATGGGATAGTATACGATGGATATCTCAGGTTGAGGGATAAAGTAGCGTATGACTTGGAGGACGGATAGATAGTGCTGATTACAGATATTCCACCCAGCATTGTTTTATACCATGCTGGGGACCACTTGTTTTCCAAAACTCCGCAACACATGTAGGGCTCAATACACTCTGGGCGAAGATACTTTTCCACGATGTCCCTAAACGGTGATGGCACAGGTATTATATACTGCATCGGTGTTGCAGGATTTGAAAAGAATGAGATGTCAGTAAACGACCACTCATTCTCTACAAAATCTGCAGCACACGCCGGACTAAGGATGCTTTCCGATGATTCGTCCATCGGCTCTACTTACCGAACAGTTTAACGGACTCAATTCAAAAAACTCCTCGATACAAGCAGGGCTGAAAAGTATCAAGGACTCAATTCAGCTCAAACTCCTCGATACAAGCAGGGCTGAGAACGGTATCGGAAGTGTGTTCCTGAGCTCTACTTCTACCGTAGAACTACTATACGACCACTCCTCTAGGAATTCTGCGGTTGTAGGGCTCAGGAACCTTCAAACATTATCTCCTCACTCCTCCGAACGTGTGCAGATGGACGACTCATCATCTACAACACATTTGGGGTCAGAACCGTAATGTCCTCTAAAATGCATGAAAAACGTTGTTTTGTGGAAACACCTATATTTAGCGAAAAGGAAAACAGTAGAAATCATTCGTACAACTGCTTCTAAGTAATACAGACGAAAAATCAAGATGAATGCTCACCAACTTCATCTGCTTCATCTGGCACGAAGAAATGTATATCAGGTAAGACCATAATTTTTTTATTTTTTTTTTTTTTTTTTACTAATAATGTATTTGTAACTTTTTTTTTATTTTTTTTCAGGTGGACCAATCTATATCTGAGGCATTTTTTCTTCAAGTCCTATCTGAATCCTAACACCTCACGTTTCCTCACTATTTCCATCCAGTAACTATCCCTACCTTTAGCCCGTTGGCTTCCTCCACACCTCTACCCACATCCCTACAGTCCAACACTTCAGCCCTCTTCCCTGAAGTGGTATACCCTCAACCCTATTCCACTCCAATTGACGTGGGTAGCTCAACCAGTGACGATACAATCTATGAACAGACGACCGTAGTCCTGGATTCTCCACAGGAGCTCGACAGTGCTGCGGAGACAAATACATTAGACATACCTTACGCTGACGTCATCACTATCAGTGACGCCGACGATGCTGCCTACGATAGTGATGTATAGCTCAGTGTTGAGGCGGTTTGTTCCTCATGTGCTGGGAACGACTATCTCAACATTGGTGACTACGACTCACGTAATAATGGACCCTACAGCTACGATTCAGACGACTATGACAATGACGCCCTACGACAACAACGAAGACTTAGACGTAGAGTTCATCAATGAAGTCGTCATTGAAGCAGCAGTGACGAACGACTTCATGAACTCTCTAACAAATAACATGCAAAGCCTCGAACAAAGCGATCACGACCTCGAGGCTATTGTAGAAACCGTGAACAGGAACTTGATGACGCAGCCCAGGAAGTCCAGGACAACAATGACTCTGACATGCACGACGACGAAGACGAAATTATTGAAGACACCTGGTTTTGGGCTACCCACATTCCCATGACTATTGGCCGCACTCCTTCCCCATATCAATATCATGCATTCGATGGCGTCACAGTGCTGCGCAAAGCAATACAGCTTTTTTGCTAATTTGCGTGGTACTGGCTCTTTTACGCGCATCGCATTATCACCTGGGAACGTCTAACATTCACGGTATGTATTCCCCTTTACACTAATGCTATACTAATGCATCTGGTTCTTCTAGCTGACCACCATAGTACCATTTGTCCGGAATTATGATGTCGTGATTACGGAGAGCTCTGAGGAGCAGCTAGACCGAGATCTAGGCTTGTAACATTATACCTTGACTGGAATATATAAGCCTCGTTGTACTCAGTGGGTACGATCACGCCATTATACATCTGGAAACGATACTGGAAACTGTCGAAGAGATTGCGACTCTACGAACTCATCCGAGTTCGTAATGCTCTTCGACACATGGTCTTTCCTAGTGATCGAGACAGACATAGTAAATATACCTACTGCCACATTTCTCCAGCTACTTATATTTTATTTTCAGAAAAAGACCGACATCCTCAATAGTGCGGCTGCAGACCACTACCGACCACTAACTGACTCAGCGCGTTGACTATATAGACCAACAGATTGACAGACTGCTAGACAAACAGACTGACCGACTGACAGACTGCTGACAAACAAACATGCATTACATTTGTATATGTTCAAACATATCATGCTGCTCACCATGATAAGCTGATGCATATGTAGCACAGAAACATCACACCACACTGCACGTCCACGCAGATGTAATGACACAGAAGTCAGTGGACCTTTTGCACTTGTAAACCAAAATGTTTTATTCCTAAAGAAAATCATATATCTCAGTAATACATTAATTAAATATATTTACATATCGTTTTCTTTTATTGGTAAAAAAGTGAGGTTGAGCAAAAAATCATAAAGTGGGCAAAACATGCAAGTAAAAGTAAACAAAGGTGGTTAAGCATCAAGTAGGTCACGCGGATGACCTTGTAATTGTGAAACAGGAAAGCGTGGTCGGATAGCCTTGTAATAGTGGAACAGAAAAGCGGAGCTTGTGACCCTGGTTTTGTGGTAATGATATGTCGCACAGATAGCCTTTAGTTGTGGAACAGGAAATCGGGGTTTGTGACCGTGGGTTTGTGGTAATGATATGTAAGTAGGTCACACATTGCGCTATTTGACCTTGGTACGGTGGGACCTTGGTTTTGTGGCAACCTTGAAATGTGGAAAACCGGTTTTGTGGTGGTGTCCCAAAGTCTCAATCTTACCTACTAATAGTGGCATTTTGATGGCATTCGAAATAAACTCAATCATATCATACAATTCGGCATTTGATATACTCATTATGAATTAATGCTGATTATTTACTGATATTATTAATATTAATATCTAATTAAGAAAAGTTATATTCGAGTTATATGCTAACTAACACTTCTTAAAAAGATCGCAATATTTTGACTACTGTCAATAAATAAACAATTTGAAACCCTATCAACTTTATTTCGGAGCCTTCGTAGTTTAACAAATTCTGAAAATACTGACATATTTTGTTATTTTAAATTATAAAACAGAGTGAGCCAATACAAGTTACGTATGTTTACGAGTTTTACTTATATTTGAGTTAAACAAAATATATCGACATGCAGTATGCCATTTTGACCAATTTAATCAGTTTTCAGTTGTAATTTACAATATTTTCGGTAACTATGGTATATGTAAAACCCTCCCTTTAAGTATACGAATAATACTGAGTGGGGATATGTAACCTTGTGTGGTGACCTTGCTGTGGCAAAGTGGAACAACCTTGGGAAAAGTATGCCTAGAAATCCTTGAATTAGTGGAACGAAAAGAAAACCTTGAAAAGGTGTAACCAACAAGACCGCTAAAGCAATGTGTGGTATAATCGTGAAGGTCACGTAAGTAGCCTTGAGGAGGGTACATAGTGGGAGAGTGTCATATATAAAAGAGAGGGAATGTATGTAAAGTCAGTATCGTATATAATGGATAACATCGTACGTCAAGCCATAGAAAAGGCGAAGATTCTCGGTGCTATAAGTTCAAGTAAATATTGCGATATTTTGCTTAATAATGTGCATTATTTCTTAAATAAAAGTAAAACAAAGTTTGTTAGTGTCGGTCTATCACCCAAATTTGGATTTGAGCCAGTCGTAAAACTAGGTGGAACGAAGAGTGGTGGAGTGGTGTTTGACAAGCAGGAATGGCGTATACTTATGGATAATCAAGGGGTGATTACTAATTATTTCTACAGTCCTGAAGGAACATGGCTACCTACCAAACTGGGATCGAAGACTGTCTCGTACGAAAATATTAACAAGAAAAAATTATACGCCTCTGTGATAGTGACGAAATTGATGTCTATTTAGGATGGGAGTCTATAGAACAGTTATGGAAGCTTTTGAAGATAATATATTACCGATTGGAGTTGGCAGATACTGTGAACTTTCCAGAGTTTTATAAAAACCTAATACAGTCGACAGCGACAATTCCTGAATGTAACATTCACCAAGTTATAGGTCCATTGCGTGATGTATTTGAGGTAAACATAGCCTGCCTTCTGGAAATGGAAGTATTTGCAAAGGAGAAACTATATATGGATATGGATCTTGCCAATCCTATAACTGAAAGGGGGTAACGCTTGTAGTCAATAGTGGATAGTATTAGATGTTAGTCAATATGTGGATGTGTTATAGTGCGGAGACGTGGCCTAAAGCTGTAGATTGTGTTAGTGCAGTCCAAAGACTAATATGCCAGTTACAAGCATTAGAATCCGATGCTGATCATGAAAAAGTGTATGGAATGGGTAGATTTAGTGATGACTATTTAAATAATCTAGTTAATAAGTATGGGGGAGGAATACGCCTTTGTGAAAATACTTAACATCGCATGTAGATATAGAGTGTATTTGTTGTATAAAGCGATTAATAGAAGACCTTAAAGAAATATCATTGGAGCAATTTATACACGAAATAGAAAGATATTTACCGAATTTTGAGTCATCAGATGACGACTCACCCAGTGAAGAAGGTGCATTAATGAGTCCAAAAACGTAGTTCACTACATAGTAGTATGGGAGTTGGCTTACAGGCATGCGCGAAAAGGAGAATGGGAACAATTAGCTAGAGATTCTGCACGATTTAAAAAAAGAATAGGTGACTGTGCTAATATAATTTCACCAATTCTCGAAAAACAGCATCGTGAGTGTGTGTTTGTCAGACGCTTTAGTAGTATGTAGTGATGTATATGTATAGGATAGTAGTAATAAAAAAGTAAAAAAAGATCTGTTTATTGCATATTAATATTACAGTATATATAATTAAGGTTAATTAGCGTATTACACAATGTCTTTGGTAGAAATCCAGGAGTTGTGAGAAGTATCAAAA
Organism: Vesta saturnalis; assembly: GCA_036346205.1. Lineage (NCBI taxonomy): Eukaryota > Metazoa > Arthropoda > Insecta > Coleoptera > Lampyridae > Vesta > Vesta saturnalis. The sequence continues at coordinate 3,533,467 of JARFJB010002375.1, read as the reverse complement.
CCCAACCACTTAACGAGAGCTTTATTCCCTTGACGTCGGATGACACGTTCAACTAGATGAATGTCTGGATGTTTAACACTTTGTAGTTCGGGCTCATAGAACCGACCTTGAATCTCTTCATCTCGACTATCACGTAATGTGTAGGTGAGTGGGCTTGAACGTTTAACTGTTGATATTCGAAAGACTTCGTAACTCCAATTAGGTGTGTACCCTTAGAGAATATGCTTCTATGTTTGCTAATGCGTACATGTTCCCCACTCTAAATTTAGGTGTTTTACGGTCAAGAACTTTCTGACATTTTAAATGTTGCAAAATATCTGCAGCATTCTTTTCCGTTACATCTACCGGTTTATATCCGGTTGTTCTATGCTTTCTTGAATTATAATCGGTAACAATTTGAGGCAAGATTGATAGCCACTTATATGATCCTTGCATGCTGAATGTTTTCCACATTATTGCTTTAAGGGTACGATTGACACGTTCGACTATGCTACTTTTCAAGGTGGAATAACTACTGTAATGATTGATATTGAATTTTTTCATTACTTTTTAAATTCTGCATTATAAAACTCCGTTCCCATATCAGTTTGTATATGTGTAGGCATCTTTTGCAATCCAGATAGCAGTTTATCCATTACATCCGCGACTAGTTTACCATTCTTGCGTTTGATGGGGAAAGCCCAGACATATTTAGAGAAGGCATTAATTATTACTAAAATGTATCGAAATCCTTTATTCACATGAGCATAAGGTATCATTTCCACTAAATCAGCTTGAAAGAGATCATTTAAACCTTTTAGTACTACACAACGTCGCGGAAAATTTCTTCCTTGCTGGTTTGTGCAGTTCTTCAACAACATCGGATTTACTCATTTTTACTTTGGATTGTAGTAGAATCTCTAGGATGAATAATTGTTCTTTGTCGAAATTGATATCTTTTGGAATTATAGGTTGAATCACACCTTGCTTACGAATAGTTTTATTATTTAGAAACAGCGGTGTCGTATATATTACAGTGAAGATGAATATCTCGAGGTAACCACTACAATGCAATATTTTTCCTCTGTAGGAAAGAAATATCTACCATTGATACCCAATGGAATATCTACTGTTGTCTGTTGCAAGACACCTTGCAAGGTAAAATAAGTTTCGTAATATATATCACTTTGCTTCGTAGCATCACTGCGATGCTGAGTAATATGTTTTCCAAATTTATCCACTGTCATTTGATGATGAAGATGTCCGCCAAATTTATCTATTGGCATAACTGATGGACATGTAGTACTGCCTTTAGTGGTAGTCGGTGTAACAATGAAATGAAAAGGATATAGTAATAGGTTTATAACAAGAGCTGTTACTGTATTACTTTTGCTTACGTAGTTCATCAATTATATATACTACTTCGTTGTGATTGCTAGTATTTCCTGTCGACATTGATCCTAATAATTTTAGCCAATCTACTAACTTATTCGGATTATTCCACGGTACAAATTCAATAGCTTTGTTATTGTATCGCAATAGTTGCATGCCACCACCTCTTTTGGAGATAGAAGTTGTTCGAGATCTTGTGGTTGGAGGGCAATAGATGATGTAGCTGACCGTTTTCTAGGTTGAAGTAATGGTTTAATGATTTCATATTTTTTACTATTAGTTCCTCGGATTTGATCATCAGGGTTATAATTACGTCGGGCAGCATTAGTACGACGCAATATGTCATTGTATTGCTGTAGGTCACTCTTTTGTATCCCGTAGGAACTTTTTAAAAAGTAGTTCATATAATCCCGGTGTTCCTCATAGTCTAGGGATGATCCATCAGGAAGAGCGATATGAATTTTCACCAATAAATCTAGTTCAGCATCGCCAATAAAAATTTCTCTTCTTCAGGAATGAAATGCACGCCATATGTTAAGTCATACTCGTCTTCTGTATCTCTAAATATACCTTCAACGTAGTATTTAGCTAATCCTTGGTATTGATTTAGATAATCTTCAAAGGCGGGTTGAGATCCAGCAGCTAACAGTTCCGATTTCAATTGTTGTAAAGTAGGAATTTCCACCTCGTCATCGTTGTGGTATCAGCAATTACAGATTCCTGTAGAGGTTGCGAATGGTGTCAGGAACAATAGTACGCGTGGAGCCTTCCGTATTCCAGAGGATTTAGGTGTGTGATGTAAAAAACTTCATTTTCTTGTGCAATGGACTTCATTTTCCGACTTCTGGCGTAAGGGTTCAGCTTTGATGAGAGAACCATCATTTTAGTAATTAATTGTTTTAATGGTTGTAATAGGTTTAAAGTGTGCTTCTATTGCACGTTCTGTAAGAGCGGTATCTTCTTTCAAACTAGCATATTTTTTGTTGCACACTCTTGCGAGCACGCAAAATGTCTTGTACTAAGCGCTCCTTCATTACGACTGCATATGTTCCAGTCCTAGTAGATTATTTATACTGCAATAAAACAGTCAAATCTCTTACGGTACCGACCTGTATTAACATCGCTTTCTTTATCAATAACAAGAAAACCGAATTTGTCGCCAGCAACAAAAACATAAATCTTTAAACCTATCAAAGGACATATCGACATTAACGTGATCATCATACACATGCTTGAGATTAGTGTGATCTTGTTGAAAAAGAATAAGTAAATTAGCATTATCACGTATAAGCTGTTTTGGAATTGAAGAATACGTTTGACACAGATAGAAACAATCATTATTTCGATGTCTGCCAAAACAGAAATGATCTCTTATTTCATTTTGCTTATGACACGCTACATCATCGAAAATCATTATTGAATTTTTACGGGAATCACTAGGGGATATAACATCACTATTATCACTGTATTCGAAATACCGACTTCTTTTATGGGTGTCAGTAAATTTCGTAGGTACTGGTATTTAGGTTGATATAATGATTTGCAATAAATATATACATTTTCAAAACGTAAACCATTTGGATGTTCTAACAAGGTAATCATAACATTTGTTTTTCCGCACCCAGATGGACCAACGATTATACCTCGTTTACATCCTCCTTTCAGTAGACCGCTATGTTTAGAGTAAAGTTCCTTGTTATCAGCTGTGTCATAATTTTTAATAGGTAATTCTGTGTCTTGCGGAATGAAGCGTATGGTGCCGTCATAGTACTAAACCACAAATTGTATGGTACTAATATATACGTGTCATACAATAAAAGTAGTTTAGTAGTGGAGTGACAGCCAGTCTGGTATGAAGTATACTTCTCGGTGTAATAAGAAGAAAAGGTTCAGGATTAATTAATACCTTAATAAATAAATTACCCGTGGAGTTGCATATACCTGGGTATAGATACTGCGGACCAGGTACCCGTTTACAAAAACGACTAGCTCGCGGCGACAAAGGTATTAATGAATTGGACGAAGCCTGTAAAGAGCACGATATTGCATACTCCCAGTCAAACGATTTAAGTCAACGACACATTGCCGATAAAACTTTGCAACAAAAGCTTGGAATAGATTTCGTTCCTCAAACGCTACATTTGGAGAAAGGGCAGCTGCATTAACTATAGCTGGAATAATGAAAGGAAAACGGAAAATGGGGATGGGTGGAAGATCACGGACAGGACAATAGAATGGGAAGCAAATCACGAAGAACAAAGCGTACTCCCAAACCAATTTCATTTAACAAAGCGGTACTTCTAGCGCGACGTCGTGTTGGTGGTAAACTTCGATCATCTTTACGATCTACAATACAGCAAGCCTTAAGCGTTCTAAAACACAAAAAATCATGTCACCCAAGAGCAGAATATTACCTATACCAAAACGAGGGGTTCATACCTCTTATTCCCCTATTTGCAGCATTAGGAGCCTTAGGTTCGTTAGGTGGCGGTGCTGCAGTTGCAAAAGCGGTTACCGACGCAAAAGCTGCGACAAAACGTTAGAAGAAACCAAACGACACAATCAAGCAATGGAAGCAGCAACCGTTGGAAAAGGTTTATATCTAAAACCATATAAACGAGGTTTGGGCATATATTTACAACCGTATTCAAAAACTCCCACTGAAGCTACCACGCCACGCCTTAAGTAATGTTGAGCTATCAAAATTTGTGAGCAATTAAAGATTCCCTACTTTAGAGGGATATATATGCGAGATAAGCTACCTACACGAATCCATAGGAATGAATGTGGTATCGTGAATCTGGATAATCAAGCTAATCAGGGAACACACTGGACAGCATATATTAAGCGTAATAGACATATAACATATTTTGATAGTATAGGACATATTAAACCACCCTTCGAATTAGTCCACTATTTTAAAAGTGATGGTAGCAGAAACACAATTGATTATAACTTTACTAAGGTTCAAGAGTTCAATACATACAACTGTGGTCATCTAGTCTTACGATTTTTATATGACTACTCGTTCTGATTGTCAGTAGTTGTTACGTGATCGTGATGTCGTACACATTTACCTTCACCGGTAAAAGCAGTATCCTGCAAGCCACATTTAATCCACCGATTTTTCTTGATAATGAGTCGGAATATGTAATGGGGTTAACTAGTTTTGAATCGTTCAATACTATACAAAACGTTACTTCAAAGAACAACATGCTCATATTTGGAAGAGATAAAATTACAATACCGCCAGGAACATACGAAATCGCAGATGTGAATAAATATATTAATGACTCAGTGAAAGACGATAAGGGTATATTGATTTACGAGCAAATAATAATACTATGAAAGCAACCATGAAAGCAACCCATAACATTAGTTTCAATGTGGTCCATTCGATAGGGCCTATGCTGGGCTTTAATAAAACTGCTGTTTACCAAGCTAAAAAGTGTACCTCTGAGAACCCTATTAACATCATCAAAATTAACTCATTAATTATCGAGTGCAATATAACAAGTGGTAGTTTTAAAAATGGTGAGTCATCACACATAATTCATCAATTCTTTCCCAGTGTACCAGCGGGATATAAAATAATCGAATCACCTCAACATGTTATCTACTTACCTATAAATACATCTACCATTTCAACAATAACACTTAAAATAGTAGACCAAGACGGAGATCTCGTCAATTTTAACGGAGAAGTCATAACGATAGGACTACATTTAAAGAAAATATGGTGACGCGGTATAATACATGTGCATGTAACCAGTGCAAAACAAACTATAAAGAGTGAAGTGTGGAAAGGGTACAGTCAGTAAGCGTTCAGCGACCAAAGCGTTGACAGCGCAGAACAAAGCATTCTTGGAGAGTCTCGGGTTTACAGTACTACAATGAGTGTATTAAACGTTAATGAAAAAGTTGTTGTTGATAATGCTATCGTTAATTCCGAACTGCACACCCATCAACCATATACTACGAGATTTGGAAACAATGATGAAATCAGGATACCCATTCAGGAAGACATGTGCACTCTACCATCAGAAAGTTATGTTTATGTAGAGGGAAGATTATTGCGACAGGATGGCACTGTCTCCAATACCGCAAGGTTCGTTAATAATGGTATCGCATTTTTATTCAGTGAAATTAGATATGAAATGAATGGAATAGTGGTAGATTCCGTAACTAAGGTGGGGTTAACGTCGACAATGAAAGGATTAGTATCATTGACACCCAATGATCTTGCCCGCCATCAAAATGCCGGTTGGTTTCCTACATCAAACAGCACACTAACAAATGAGCAAGGGTATTTTAATGTCTGTGTACCTTTGCGAATGCTGCTTGGCTTTGCTGAAGATTATAATAAAGTGATTTTGAACATTAGACAAGAACTTGTATTAATTCGTAGTAATATTGATACCGATGCAGTAATTTCAACTGTGGACGAAGCATTAAAAGTTAACATAGATAAGATTTATTGGAAAGTTCACACATCGTTCCAGCATTAGCGGAGGAATTAGCGTTAACGAAATACATTGATAAAAATGTGAATACTCCACTAGCATTTAGAAGTTGGGAAACCCACATATATCCCGCTATACCAACAACAGATAAGCATACATGGGCAATCAAAACATCGACTAGTATTGAAACACCGAGATACATTATTATAGGGTTTCAAACTGGACGAGAAAATAATGTTATGCACGATGCGAGTAAATTCGATAAATGTGCACTAAAGAATATTCGGGTATTCCTCAACACCGACCGTTACCCGTATGATAATTTAAATGTTAATTATGATAACAATTGCTTTGCCACGCTGTATGAAATGTTTGCTAAATTCCAAATGTCATATTATCAAAGAGATGGACAACCATTACTCACACCTATTCAATTTACGACGGCTGCACCACTGATGGTGGTCGACTGCTCAAATCAAAAGAAGTATTGCACTCGAAAGCAGTAGTTCTTCGTGTAGAGTTTGAAACATCGGCCAACATACCCGCTAATACGACAGCATACTGTGTTATACTCCATGATCGTTTAGTTACATACAACGCGTTAACCAAAGCAGTACGACAGTTGTAATACAATGTCCGTCATAATCGATGTACAAGGGTTCAAAATATCAAAAGCGTTTATACCAAAAGAACTCGCCATTTATAATGGGAAACAAATTGCCCATTTTGTTTTTAAATCACCGTATCCCTGGCATACGTTGGATGCAGAGAGTCGTCGTCAAGCTACTTGGTTAATGCAAAACCAGCACTGTATTAAATGGGAAGAAGGGTATACACCACCACACCACTTTCGAAGAATACTCGAGAGATTGATTCAACAGATACTGTCTATGTCAAGGGCAGAGAAAGCAGATTACATCAGAAAATTTGTGACCCAGCCTGTTATTGAACTTGAGGAAAGTCCACCTCTTCCTGCTATGCAACCCGTTTGTTACTTTCATTGTAAATCATTATGCCACTGTGCTTTGGCTACTGTATATCATTTATATAATATATATATAATGCAATAAGTCTTGTACATATTTTTAATAAAAAAATAGTAAATAGTCATTTTCGTTTTTTTATTTATATCACACAGTATTTGTATAGTATATATTCTCTTACTAACGAATTAATACATAATATTAATATATGTTAAAACAACTAAAGGAATAATACAACTTATTATTAATATAAGTTTCATTATGGAGAGAATATAGGAAAGAAACTAGCAAGTGTCAGTACCCAAACTATTCTTCTTCCGGTTAATATAAATTCATTTGCTTAGCAACCTGCAATAGTTCGCTCAACGGATCAGCATTCTCCAATTCCGGTATTCGCCAATGCCCCCACGCCAATGTGGAACACGTATCACGTAGTCGATATCGTTTGTCATCCTGGGACCTAAAGGCAATTTTGTTTAACATTTCGGTATATATATCATGTAAGGTTGATCGAAACACAAGCATTTTACACATTACTGTTTTATCAGACCCCTCCGCGACCGCTTTGTAGTCTACTTCCGTCAACACTTTCTGAATAATAACTTTCTTAACACCTTTCGCTTTCTTAACAACTTCCTTATCAGCAAGCTTCAGACAGTATGACTTCGATCCAGCACCATAAAAATAATGAATCGCTTTCCTGCATACTCATCTTTCATTCGTCCAACGACGGAAGCAGTCGTAGGAATACCATGCAACTCATTATGATAGTTGGAAGTATCATATTCGTCTAAATTATTTCTCATGTGTGCATACATATCATCAGTTACTATCTCAACAATCAAAGAATCCGTGTCAGTATAGAGCAACGTGACATTCTTGCCATAATGAGCTCGTAAGATATCATAAAGAAACCGATACATTATAATTTTGGAAAGATCTAAAATACTGAATCCGACATAGACGGGTTTGTCGTACGTAACTACCTGTTTCGACAATTCCGCCGCAAACAATTTATCAGTGAATTGAATAAAATTTTTAAATTGCGGTTTTGCCACGTACCGTTCCCAATGTGTTAACAGTTTAATAACTCTTCGTTTATCGACATTTTCCATTGTTTTACCAAACACGCCATTATTCATGATTTTATAGAAATCCTTTTCAAACTTGTTCTGTGCTGTGTTGCGGAGAGCTGTATTAAGGTCTACGTATGGTATTAGCCACGGACTCTGACGAAAGCGTAAAACCCTATGAATACGAGTAACAATTAAGCCATGCTCTATACATTGTTTTAAATAGCGGTAATGTATAACATAGTTGGTCTTATCACACAGGTTCGGGATTAACTTCTCCATCTGGGAATGTGGTGCGCAGATCATTTCAGGACAAAACGGATAATCGTTGTGTTCGTCATGCAGATGGTGGGGATAATGTATATCAACCTCCAGTACAAATCCAACATCGGCGTCATCATCAATCTTTACTACGTCAAAGTGTTCTATTTCCTCTTGAGGTAACCACATAAACCCATCGTGAGGCAGGTATTGCTTCATACTCCAGCCGTATAAATTCGTGGCATCTAAATATTGTAAAACACTTTCGGTTGTTTAGGATCATAGTTTGGAACAAACTCGTTATTAGCGATGCTTCTCCGCTTGATACAAGTACTTACTCCACCCGAATACCTTGTTTAAAAAGTGATACATATCCATATCCGTCAGTAATTCTAGCTCTACTTTCGTACATTTCAACATGGCATCCCACGCCAATCCAGGTAAAGTGACATACTGTGCAGGTTCTAACCCATACACACCCATACATAATCTCCTAAAGTTTTCAAACACGTCAGCCAATAACAACACATCTGATTTTAAATAAATATCAGCATAATCACCTAGTGTATTACACTTAAAGTGATCCCATACCAGTAGAACGCGACAGTATTCGTCATCGGAAATATTTGCATCGCGCATTTTATCGTAGAATTTGTCATATGATGGCACCGTGATGTCGTTCAACTTACTAAAGCTGTCTACGTACGCATAAGGAAACTACCCTTATTTCTCACTAAGTTGAAGTCGCTATCATTACTAAAATATTTCCGTACCTCCATACATTGATCATCTGATAAATTCTGTGATAGAGTATCTAAGGATGCAGCCATGAATCTACAACTATCGACGAACCGTAAATTAATGTATTTCTTTTCCTGATACCATGACTGTTTACATATTCATCAACAAAATATGCTTACCAAACGTTATATATTTTTCACTGTTAATCGAAGTACGGTAATTTCTTCCGTTTCACTCGCTAACTGTTTAATGAACAGGTGAACATCATAACCACTGAGATTATGTAGAAAAACGGGAAGAAATGTAGGTACCTGATAGTTTAAGTTACACGTTGAATGTGCTGCACCACGATACTTACCAGTAACGTGACAGTGATCTCGTACTTTCGGATTTGTCGGATCGTCCGTAAAGTGCTTACCGCATATGTAACAACATACACTGCATTCATACGTAACCTGCTGTTCATCCGTTAATGGTGTCATTGGGACAATAGCTTTGAAATGTTCATTATATATCCGTTTTACATCACTTTCCAGTCGTCTTATAAATATCTCCCTGCATTGCTCCTCTATACAGCTCTAACTTAGACCACGCATCGTTTACACTACACTTAATAATAACTAAACGAGTATGGTTCGTGTTTACACGTTTTATCGTGAACGGTTTTTCGGGATCTGGTTCAGCCGTATCTACCGGTACTAAGAGCGCTTCAAAATCAGCATATATTACGAATGGTAGAACCATTTGTTTCTGATAGTTCCGAAAAGCGAGTATATTTTCCGCGTAGAATTCCCCGGTTATGTCTTTTTTGTTTCACGCCCGGTAATTTTGTATATACGAAGTTACAGTCGTGTGACACGTGTCGGGTTAATTGCTCCTCGGATCTAAAGTAATACAAGCATGCATCACAAAAATACATTGCTCCGTTCCGCCGAGTTATTTGGTTGCTAAGTAAACGAGAAAATTTTTATCCATACATAATGCTGATTATCTGTTTGGTTACTGACTAATAATAATAAATTAACATGGACTGCCTGTTTGGCTTTGGTGTAGTATAGAGGCCCCACTACCTCCGTGACACGTTGACCATCACGATAGGTATCGTCTAACCCATAAACATTAATGGAAATGTTGTTATTGCTCTCAAACGTTGAAATATTCGTCAGCTTAACAGGAACTGTACACCAGTCCAGTTGAATAACGTCTGGAAATCAGGGTAAGAAGATGTGCGTTGTGGTACTCCCGTTGGTGTCACTAGTGCCGATACAACAGCCCATGCAAAGAACAGCAATTATCATTATTTTTACATTGACTATGGCGTGTTTATGTGCGATTTCGGCGGGGACAGCCATATAGGAAGAACCCGTGGTGGGAGCAAATTTAAGCAGGTTTACCTCTATATACGAATTGCACCAGGGACCACCCTAAAACAGTTGTTAATACTCGAGTACACCACGACTCACACTTACCAGAATCTTTATGTTGAAATTCGATTGTTTTGCATCCAATATTTCACTTATTTTTGGAAATACTCTTCTAACACCGTCCCTACACTGAGAATATCATACTTAGTCTGAAACGATTTCAGTTCTGTGCTTTCCTACTGTTCAAAAGTATAAACCAAACAGCTCAACATTACATTTTAATGAATAGTGTTTCTGCAACTGATTTTGTACTACCTTCAATACATTCCCTTTCACGTCTGCCATAAAGGTGAACACATCAGTATGCATATTGCATGGAGACAATCGGTACGACACAATGCGTTGTTTAAACGCATTTCGGATCACTTCGACCCCAGTATCGACAAGGAAACATACATTTGCTTTATGCCTATTGCTTCTGAGGTGTCCTTGGAATGCATACCTAGGTACATCCAGTGAACAATCTGTGCAGTGCACACTCTCACCATTGTTTTTGGTTCTACCGGTTCATCGTGTTGGTCAGCCTTCCGCTTCCTTGAGTTGCTAAACCCTGATGGTCCGGGTTTTGCATTATCCTTCACAGAGTTTACCCCAGATGGTCCTGCTTGCGCAAAGGAATCAGTAACATGTCTATGTACTGCTTTGTTATCGTCGGAAGTGCTTCCTTGCACCACATTGCTCCCTGTGGTTTGGTTTTGCAACGAACCCTCCTGCATGCCAGATGGTGGAGTAGATACTGACATCCAGCACGCTGTTTTTTGATGTCTCAGTAAAGAATCCTTTCGAAAATTTCTTCATGCAATCGCATTGAAACATCTTATTACGAGCTGTAACAAAAAAGTTTACATAAAGTTTGTATAACTGCGTTACGTGTTTTGTTATGATTCCTTTGTAACCAATTATAATTATTATACAATCCTATTATGTTGTTACTTGTTTACTACTGTTTCAAAAGAATCATATCCAGCGATGCGAACGAGGACGCAACGTAACCTATCGCCAGGAATGGGATAGTATACGATGGATATCTCAGGTTGAGGGATAAAGTAGCGTATGACTTGGAGGACGGATAGATAGTGCTGATTACAGATATTCCACCCAGCATTGTTTTATACCATGCTGGGGACCACTTGTTTTCCAAAACTCCGCAACACATGTAGGGCTCAATACACTCTGGGCGAAGATACTTTTCCACGATGTCCCTAAACGGTGATGGCACAGGTATTATATACTGCATCGGTGTTGCAGGATTTGAAAAGAATGAGATGTCAGTAAACGACCACTCATTCTCTACAAAATCTGCAGCACACGCCGGACTAAGGATGCTTTCCGATGATTCGTCCATCGGCTCTACTTACCGAACAGTTTAACGGACTCAATTCAAAAAACTCCTCGATACAAGCAGGGCTGAAAAGTATCAAGGACTCAATTCAGCTCAAACTCCTCGATACAAGCAGGGCTGAGAACGGTATCGGAAGTGTGTTCCTGAGCTCTACTTCTACCGTAGAACTACTATACGACCACTCCTCTAGGAATTCTGCGGTTGTAGGGCTCAGGAACCTTCAAACATTATCTCCTCACTCCTCCGAACGTGTGCAGATGGACGACTCATCATCTACAACACATTTGGGGTCAGAACCGTAATGTCCTCTAAAATGCATGAAAAACGTTGTTTTGTGGAAACACCTATATTTAGCGAAAAGGAAAACAGTAGAAATCATTCGTACAACTGCTTCTAAGTAATACAGACGAAAAATCAAGATGAATGCTCACCAACTTCATCTGCTTCATCTGGCACGAAGAAATGTATATCAGGTAAGACCATAATTTTTTTATTTTTTTTTTTTTTTTTTACTAATAATGTATTTGTAACTTTTTTTTTATTTTTTTTCAGGTGGACCAATCTATATCTGAGGCATTTTTTCTTCAAGTCCTATCTGAATCCTAACACCTCACGTTTCCTCACTATTTCCATCCAGTAACTATCCCTACCTTTAGCCCGTTGGCTTCCTCCACACCTCTACCCACATCCCTACAGTCCAACACTTCAGCCCTCTTCCCTGAAGTGGTATACCCTCAACCCTATTCCACTCCAATTGACGTGGGTAGCTCAACCAGTGACGATACAATCTATGAACAGACGACCGTAGTCCTGGATTCTCCACAGGAGCTCGACAGTGCTGCGGAGACAAATACATTAGACATACCTTACGCTGACGTCATCACTATCAGTGACGCCGACGATGCTGCCTACGATAGTGATGTATAGCTCAGTGTTGAGGCGGTTTGTTCCTCATGTGCTGGGAACGACTATCTCAACATTGGTGACTACGACTCACGTAATAATGGACCCTACAGCTACGATTCAGACGACTATGACAATGACGCCCTACGACAACAACGAAGACTTAGACGTAGAGTTCATCAATGAAGTCGTCATTGAAGCAGCAGTGACGAACGACTTCATGAACTCTCTAACAAATAACATGCAAAGCCTCGAACAAAGCGATCACGACCTCGAGGCTATTGTAGAAACCGTGAACAGGAACTTGATGACGCAGCCCAGGAAGTCCAGGACAACAATGACTCTGACATGCACGACGACGAAGACGAAATTATTGAAGACACCTGGTTTTGGGCTACCCACATTCCCATGACTATTGGCCGCACTCCTTCCCCATATCAATATCATGCATTCGATGGCGTCACAGTGCTGCGCAAAGCAATACAGCTTTTTTGCTAATTTGCGTGGTACTGGCTCTTTTACGCGCATCGCATTATCACCTGGGAACGTCTAACATTCACGGTATGTATTCCCCTTTACACTAATGCTATACTAATGCATCTGGTTCTTCTAGCTGACCACCATAGTACCATTTGTCCGGAATTATGATGTCGTGATTACGGAGAGCTCTGAGGAGCAGCTAGACCGAGATCTAGGCTTGTAACATTATACCTTGACTGGAATATATAAGCCTCGTTGTACTCAGTGGGTACGATCACGCCATTATACATCTGGAAACGATACTGGAAACTGTCGAAGAGATTGCGACTCTACGAACTCATCCGAGTTCGTAATGCTCTTCGACACATGGTCTTTCCTAGTGATCGAGACAGACATAGTAAATATACCTACTGCCACATTTCTCCAGCTACTTATATTTTATTTTCAGAAAAAGACCGACATCCTCAATAGTGCGGCTGCAGACCACTACCGACCACTAACTGACTCAGCGCGTTGACTATATAGACCAACAGATTGACAGACTGCTAGACAAACAGACTGACCGACTGACAGACTGCTGACAAACAAACATGCATTACATTTGTATATGTTCAAACATATCATGCTGCTCACCATGATAAGCTGATGCATATGTAGCACAGAAACATCACACCACACTGCACGTCCACGCAGATGTAATGACACAGAAGTCAGTGGACCTTTTGCACTTGTAAACCAAAATGTTTTATTCCTAAAGAAAATCATATATCTCAGTAATACATTAATTAAATATATTTACATATCGTTTTCTTTTATTGGTAAAAAAGTGAGGTTGAGCAAAAAATCATAAAGTGGGCAAAACATGCAAGTAAAAGTAAACAAAGGTGGTTAAGCATCAAGTAGGTCACGCGGATGACCTTGTAATTGTGAAACAGGAAAGCGTGGTCGGATAGCCTTGTAATAGTGGAACAGAAAAGCGGAGCTTGTGACCCTGGTTTTGTGGTAATGATATGTCCGATAGCCTTTAGTTGTGGAACAGGAAATCAGGGTTTGTGACCGTGGGTTTGTGGTAATGATATGTAAGTAGGTCACACATTGCGCTTTTTTGACCTTGGTACTGGGACCTTGGTTTTGTGGCAACCTTGAAATGTGGAAAACCGGTTTTTGTGGTGGTGTCCCAAAGTCTCAATCTTACCTACTAATAGTGGCATTTTGATGGCATTCGAAATAAACTAATCATATCATACAATTATTTATCATTTGAATTAATGCTGATTATTTAGATATTATTAATATTAATATCTAATTAAGAAAAGTTATATTCAGTTATTGTAACTAACATTCTTAAAAGATCGCAATATTTTGACTACTGTCAATAAATAAACAATTTGAAACCCTATCAACTTTATTTCCTTCGTAGTTTAACAAATTCTGAAAATACTGACATATTTTGTTATTTTAAATTATAAAACTGAGTGAGCCAATACAAGTTACGTATGTTTACGAGTTTTTACTTATATTTCGAGTTAAACAAAATATATCGACATGCAGTATGCGCCATTTTGGTACCAATTTAATCAGTTTCAGTTGTAATTTACAATATTTAGGTGTTTCCATTTAAAAATTGTAACATAGACAAATTTTAATTTTTTTATTCGTGCCCCCTATCTACAACAATTAAAACTAAATGCCATTGTTTTATAGTAGATGTAATTGGTTCATCTACGCCTTTTCGAATGAGAATAATTTCGTTAAAATACGTTGATCCAAACCAAAGTTATAGGCATTTATTCTTACAAACATTCCCACTCTGCATCACCGTTTATTTGAAAAAATGGAGAAAAGAGTATTTAACAAAATTTGTGAAGGACATATTTTATAAAAAAATTGTTTTTAGATTTTTCTATTTCTAGCGGTAAAGCTAGAAATTTGAAAGATATTTCCAGCGATTTCCCTTGGCCGTTTTTACTAAGGAAATTCTTTTACCAAAGTTGTACGATAAGCAGTTCCTGAGATATAGCCGGAGGATCGGCTTATTGGTCCACCCGGTACAATATTAAACTAGAAAATCTACAAGACCACGGATCAGCTTTCTTGGTGCCAAACACCAAAACAAGAATTACCCCAAAATTTACAATCACTGATAAATTTTACCAAATGTGCAAAAAGTACATCTGCCTTCTTTAACCCTTTGTCAAATCTAATATCTTTTTTCTAAACTATCAAGATGGCAAATGCATCTCACAAAGGATAGGTATTAATAAGTTTACACAAATGGCGAAAAAATGGCAATATTCTAATTAAAAGAAAAATACTCTATAGTCACAGTTTTTAGATCTTCTGCAACTATATTTATAGGCACAGGCGGCGATATAACTGCATTGAAGAGACATGGTCGATGGAAATCAATGGCATAAAATGATACATTGATGACTTTTGCTCTGTCAGATGAATTTTTCTTTAAATACAGTTTTACAACACAATCAAACTAAACAGGCCTTTATTCAGCATGAGCAATGGTATAATAATACAATACAAATTTAGCAAAATAATATAAAAATGTAATTCAAACTGAAATAAAATATGTAATTTTAAAATAAATGAAAAATAATTCTGGACTTGGCCTGGTAGACGGTTAAGCAACTTTCCTAGCCCTGGTGAACAGCGGGTTGATTCTGCGTTCGTAAAATCAATTCCTTAGTAATTTTATGGAGTTAACTGTTATTTATTATTTGTTAAGTTGTATCTGAAAACTAGGGTGTTTTCTTAATGTGGTTACCTGCAGTCTAGCGAAATAAAGATGGCCGACTTTGTTTACAACCCATGTTTATTAATTCAAAATTTATTTGTTCTATTAAGAGGTGTTTTCAATAATGAATTATGTTTGTGGTGTTTTTCTACGTGAGTAAGTGTTTGTTTCTGTTCTGGTTAATATACAGTGTATAGGAAAATTATGTATTTAAGTGTGATTTTATTGACATCTGGAAATAATTACAATGATTTTAACGATTCTATTTGAAATAGGTGAGTTTTCTCTATTTACTTATATTTAATTAAACCATTAAACCTAATCCCTATTAGATTTCAACAATAATAAATGAGTAATAGCGATATTTACTTCAATTGTAATTTTATCTATTGAAATCATAGTAATTTCAATAATAGAATGAAAGTTATATCTTATTACTAGCGTGGAGCTATGGTCACAACACGCCTCAATAACCGTTTACGATATTTATTTAAAGATAAATTTTTTCTTATAAAAGAATATAATAGCGGATACCCTATTTAAAAATATAAATTTTAAAAATTTCAAAATTCAGGAAAATCAAAATTCATGAATGAATCGAATGTGCCTATTTTATTGGTCTAAAACCATCTTTTTGTTAGTCTAATGTGACTGATTAAATTTTATCAAACTTAAATAAACTTATACAGATGTAAGCATAAAATAATATGCTTATCAATTTTCTTTTCAATGGAACAATTCTTTATGAAAGTTTATAATGTAAAATTTATTTTAAAGAATATAAATATTACGATTATTTAAACAGGGGAATTAAAATGTTTTTGTACATTGACAAGAACTAAATTTGTTTTTCAAAATAAATAACGGAGACAGAACAGGAAATAAAATGTTTCTGGTATATACAGGATGAATTTTAATTGTGTTTGCCGTATTTCAATGGTTAATTAATTATTCGGTTAAAAGGAATTGTAAGATAACTTGCTAAGCTGCGATTATAGCATAGTTTACCGATAGCTTGAAGACAATTATTCGAATCGTGGGTTTACCGACAACCTCGAAGGATTGAGTCCACTTTACGTTGGTTACCAACGCGTGCAAAAGGTACAAAAACGCACTTCGAGAACCTGCGAGCTTAGATATAATTTGATTGTTGGTAATTTACACCATTCTGGTTTATTAAAATAAATCAATCTGGCTTAAACAAGAGATCAGCTTTCTCGAAAAGAAAAAGTTTGGTTGATGTCTCGAAAGAAGATCAGGCTGGGTTTCCTGAAAGAGAATATTTTTGCAAATTTTATTAGCAGCGATTGGAAATGGTTGGATTGTTGCGCAATTGACGCATTTTGAACATATAGGAATACAATTGAGGGGATTTATAGGATTTAATTCAGGAAAGTTAATTAGGATAAGGATCGGGATCTTTGAATTTTTAGGATAAGGATCTGGAACTTTACAAAATATATGAACACAATGAGACTGTATTATCTACAAATAACCAAAACATTAATGTAATTCAAGTTCGATTCCTACGTTTAACACTGTGTAAATACAAACATTAATATTAATGTTAACAAATAGTTTTTCTTACTAGTTAGGGAGAAATTCAACATTGTGTTTCAATATTATGAATTCAATGTTAGTCATTTAAAAATAAAGATATGTCATACCTAATTGTAGCTAAAATTATTTGGTAGTCGTAGACAAAGTATAGTATTCTACTTGCAAAATTTTATTCCTTGAATGATTTAAAGGTCAAAACATCATGAATAACTGCTTGTTGAATCATACACTATTGTTTTTTTTATTAAAGGGCGTGTTAATCATTTTTATTACAAAAGAAATGGATTACAAATTTTGCCAACAGGTGTTCGCGGTGTTTGATTCTTGGTTTGGTAGGTTGTGCTTTACTTTATGTGTTAGCTGGTCATATTCATATTCCCCCAGTATCCTTGTATGTAGTTACCAGAAAAAACCCGCTTAAAAGAGATCACAAGCGACTTATCTTAAATTTGTAGTTTGTGCCTTTATTCACATGAGTGAGATTAGTTGACCATATTAGAACGCCCTTATCTTTAATCAGCATTATGTAATGGGATAGCAAATCTATGCCGACACCTTGAAAACAAATTGTAATGAAATACTTCTTAGAAATTACGACTTAAAGTGTTACTTAATCTTTTACCACCACGTTGGGAGACAAATTGTAATGTTATTTTATACGTATAATGATTTAGTCAGATGAAACAACTTAATTACTATTACAATTTACCCAGGCTAGCCCTCTAGTATACGAACGGCACGTAACAATATAAATTGCTCACCTTTGACAAATTAAATTAATTCAATAGTCTTGAAATTATATTCAGCAAGCTCAAAACTTATCTCCGATATCGAGTAATGATACTGATATAAGCTAATTGCAAATCGAGACTAACCATGGTAAGATATCTTAATTTGAATTGTGAATCGAGCTTTATTAATATTAATAATACTAATTAAGAATCAATACATCAATAACACGAACTGTAATTGTTACACGTCCAAACTGCAGTAGGCGTCGTGTGTGCTTACCGAAATAAACGAGTTACCGAGCCAGCTACAGTGGAAAAGGGCGTGGTGGATATAAGGAGTAAAATGATTGAATGGTAGTTTCAAATACCTTACACTTGCCATAAATCTACAACTCAAAAAGCTCAGCCCGGAAAAAATTGTCTCTGGGCGCCACCACACCATTAAATTTTGCTAAAATAAATAGTCTTAGGCGGGATGTTAAATTAATCCTATCTGACTGTGGAAGACAGGATTGCAGCCTACTCAGTAAAACCATTCACCATTCAAATTCAATCACACTTCAAAATAAATTGATCCAAAAGCTTAAGAAAATTCTGAAATACACGGGTCGTCGTAAACTTATTGAACACACCCTGTACAAATGAAAATTCCCAAATCGTAAGACGTTAATTTGAATACTTTATAAGTATCCGTAGTATACCTGTAAATTTATATTTCTAACTGTTATAAAACTTTGAATTAAATAAATATTCCCAATTTAGAAAATTCTAAATAAAATAAACGAAATCGGTTTAATAATAAATTGTTATCTCAACGAAATGTTAGTTGATTGCTGAATAATTCAAACATAGAACGGCTAGTGCTTGTATCATCAATAATATATTTATATTTTATAACTACTTTATCTTTAAAATCGTATTTAGACATTCATTAGGTTTAAACATTAATACTCCAAACAGTAATTTATGATGAATAAAAATAATAAGTACTTTATTAGTAGCATTCTGCTTCGCATGACTATAAAATAGTTGAAAGCTAAAATGAAATTTTGTGATCGATCTGGTTCGTTACGCAATTTGCAATCGTCCTTAACTTCGAAAATATGCAAAGACTAATTTCACTTCTCAGAAAGTGTAACCAGTTAGGCACACAATTGACACAAATAAATGACAAAATAAAGTGAACAGTGGATATATATATATATATATATATATATATATATATATATATATATATATATATATATATATATATATATATATATATATATATATATATATATATATATATATATATATATATATATTAACAAATTGCATGCAATGTATACAAACGTGGTTTAAAGAAACCACCATACACATCAATACGTTAAGACTAAAATGCTCTAATTCCTAACACTAAAAACAACAAAATAGCTAAAGTTCGATTACCTTTTTCCTTTGAATGAACCGTAATTAACGCAACAATAACAAAAAAAAGTACTTAAAAGATAATCGTACTTGTCTAATTATTACGTATTACATTAATTAATCCTTTTTCGGTGCGGTAGTTGTAGTCCATATGATCTGCTTTCGGTAATCCTTTTTCAATTATTAGATGCACTATGCACAAAACACAAGAGGTAACCATATTCTCCCTACGCACTCGGCTGTAGTACTCACTGACGCAGTGTTTATGGTTTGTTCACTCGCGTACCTGGTACAGGGGCTCTTTAGCCTAGCATCACATCACCTTATGCTGTGATGTTTGCCCTTCAAAACGTTTACCACAACGAAAAATGGTTCCTCCCATATACGCATCAGAGTTCTTATTTGCACGTATACAATCAATTTGGTATTGATAACGATTGTACACATTCAATGTCAATGATGATCACCAATATATTAACTAAACTTGACAAACTTTTATTGCGGTTACTTAAATGGGTACCTTCGGTTTTCTTTATAATAATATTAGGTCACGCGTCCCACAATTGAACACTAACAACAAAATATTTCCTGTGTTAATTTCTAATATGCCTAAGCACTTTTCATTCCTTGAAGAAAATCCCCAATGTTTTCCTTCAACTCACAATGTATTAAATTATTTATTTATGAATGTCTACACGATTTATCGTCTTATAGGTTAATGCGGTCGCTATACATGCTCTGGTAAAACTATAATTTTCACAAATAAAGTCCCACACTAACCATTCTAATCGTTATGCAAACACCAACGCGTGCGACCCTTAGCCAACCTCTAAGTAACTAATTTCTCAAATTCGGCACTCGCTTATATACCTTTTGCCCACCATATTGCCAATACGTCACAATAAATTCGCGCTAAGATCAAAATTCACCTATCCCAACCGTGTATTTCGTGCGTTTCTTTGCCGCGATTGGAAATAAATGTAGCCATCCTGAATTAATTTGTAGCTTCACTGAAAGCTTTCCGAATAAATCCTCAATTGCAATTACATTCACACTGTAGATTAACTAGATTATATCTCAACTTTCTATCCAAATTTCGCAGGTGCGCGAATCCTATTTCGGTACAACACATTCCTTTAATTAATTCCTTTATACACAGTAGCAAAAAGACTAGTAGTTGTACCAGTGCCGTATCAATCAAAATTTACTCACATTTTTTCTCAACCAAATTTAACGCTTTCAATACGAAAATCTTTCTACAGCATCCAAATATTCCTTCACACGATAACAAATTCCTCACTAAATTCCATTGGCGTATCAATTACACCAACTTACTTTACGCATACACAAAGGGAGAAACACAATTATTTTCATTCAAACTCACTTTATCCATTCAACATACGTTATTAAAATACTACACGTACAGGATGAGTCCAAAATAACCTTACAAATTGAAGTTAGTATTGATTTACTTCTAAATCATTCTATGTAATAATGGGTAAGTTTGCTCAATCTACCTGTTAATATAAATATTGTGAAAAATTTGTCTCAGTTAGTGTAACTAAATTGAACTATGACCTTTAGTCATAAATATTTATTAATATTAAAATTATTTACGTACTGAACTAAGAATGTACACTGGTGTGTTTAACGCTTCCTTTACTTAGGAACGATGACCTTTTGATCACTTTAAAACTAAAATAATTCACGTATTGCAAATGTTATATTGAGCTCTTTATATTTACTGTCAAAAATAGAGAAATCTCTATGCCACAATCAATTTAAGTATCATTGAAAGCTTTATTCTCTACCACAAACCAAGTCAATCCAAATATTCCTTTCTAAAGTAATATCGTGGTAACTTGCATTAAAGTTTTGCCTATTAACGAAGCCATCGAGGAGAAAATGGGCCTCACCACTGAAAATGATTTTGTTCACAAAATCGGTATTCACTTTTTGTTGCTGAAGGATCCAATTGGTGAACTCTTTTCGCTGTGCATGGTCTGTTGGCAGAAGTTGTTGAGTCAATTGGACTTTGTAGTCGTGGAGATGCAAATCTTTAGTGAGAACACGCTGAAGGGTGGCTGTTGTAATGTCCAATTCTTATGCACAATGACGAATCGATGTCTCTGGACTTTCGGTCACACTCTTGTGATGCTGCCGTGATGTTTTGTTCTGAACAACCTCTACGAGCTCGTATCGTGTGTTTCACATCACTAACTGAACCAGTACTTTCGAATTTTTCGGTTATTCTTTCCACAGTAGATGAATTAGGAACATTATTTCGACCGAATATTAGACACACTTTACGAATGGTGGCAATCAAACTTTCACCATTTTGATAATAATGTTTAACAATCAGGACACGTTGTTCTATGTTTACTAACTCCCATCTGTCCACTTTCGATCTGTCACGCCATAATCACGTGTCATTATGACTGTCAAACATGGCACTTAACTTACGTTAACCTAACTTATGACAATTTTAGGATTTCAATTGTTTAATATTTACATTATTGTAGGTTATGCGAAACACACAATTCATTTTAAATCTGAATTCATGTACACCCCGAGTGACTGAGGAATTAACAGATAATGAGAAAAAAATATAACAACTTTCTGTGCGTTTCTTGCTTAACAACCAATAAAATTATAGTGTTTTGTCTATACAAACATAACAAAGCTTAATTCTGATTCGCTAACCATTTTTCAGCAAAGTTGTAAATTACTAATTTTACACACAGCTTTCTTATATGGGAACAGATCGTAAAAACATAATTATTTTTGAATTCTACACAAAATTTCCTTTCCACAAATACCACATTTGCCCTACTTCCTTTTAAAATTTTTAAACTATCTAAGTTTCAACAAATATGAAAATTTTCATATACAAATTTACTTATAACTAACTCATTCTACTTCCTACAGGAAAACTATAAACAGAAATAGATTCTATGACCCAAAATACGTAAGGATATACCAGTTTCTAACTCACTTATGATTTATTTTGAAAACTTCCATCTCAACATCTATGATCGTAATCAATATAACTTGGTTTCCCAATTTTTACACTTAAATTACGTCCATAATGTTAATTTAAGTTGTAACACTTTCTATTCACACTAATATGTTTGTTATTAATACATTATTTGTTTAATTTCGCATTATTCACTTATAAGTTATATGAATCTTATTAAATCTGTTCTATTTTCATACACATTAACACATAGTTTACTCCTCCTATGTTAATTGATACAATTTCTTTTCTTTTTGTTTTAGAATAGAAGCATATTGTTACCAGACTAGAATCTACTTATTCATATGGATTACGTGAATTTTATAGAACCAACCACCTACTTTACACATCCGAAGATGATCGGAAACTATTAACATGAAAATTATATTGTTCAGCTATGATAATAATTTAATACTTGTGAAATGTGAATTAACTAGCTAACAACATGTCCTGTAATCACATTTGTACTTAGATTTATATTACTTTGAACTTCTGCAACTTGCGCTTTATACATATATGTGCTTAATCAATTCCAATGAAATTACATTATGTTTAATGTAACTTTTACTCTGACCCAATATCTAACTAACTATGATATTTAATTATAAATACCATCTCAACATGGTTTTGATATTTTTCCCTCTATTTGAACTATCCCTGTTACGCTTTTATATAACCTTTTTATACTGTTTGTTAGTTTTGTTGTTGTTTCTAGTTGTTCTAGACAATTCCATATTTGAGCTCTTTCTACTGTGTCAAAAGTTGGTATAAGATCAACGAGTGTTAAAAACAGTTCACTCCTTGCGTTTGCTTTATCTTCTATAAGTTTCCTTATCACGTATTTGTGATCTGTTGTCTGATTTGCTGTTCTGAGTCCTCCTTGTTCGTCTTCTATATGACTTCCTATTTCATTGCTCAATCTTTTTCCAGTATTTTACTATAAACCTTTAGTGGCACTGATGATAAACGTATTGCTCTGTAATTTTCAGTTTCATTTCCATTACCTTTTTTATGTATTGGTATCCATGTATTTTTTTAGGCTCCTTGCGTTTCTTTCAGTTGCTTCAAAAATGTGTTGTATCTCTTGTTCATAGAATGTGTTACCTATTTTTAATCGTTCTCGATACTGAACTGAAGCAGTCTGTCCCCATTTGCCTTTCTTTCCTTTTCTACGTAAATTCCTATACTTCCTAATCCTTCTTCTTTGTCCTTTCCCACTGTAGCATTATAGTCTCCGATTACTGGTATATTTTCGTTTGTTTCTCTATACTTATCTAGAGTTTCTTGTAACTCTTCATAGTAACTTTTCATTATCTTTTCTTCTGTACCATGTACTGGAGCATATGTTTGTATTATCCTAGTTCTGTTTCTATATCTACTTTTATTGCTATTGTTCTTGAGCTCAATGGGTTCCATCTTGTTACAATTTTGTTTATTTCTTTTGATACTATTATTACCACCCCTTCTTTAGCTTTCTTCCTTTCTGTATTTCCTGAGTAATATAATATGTACCCACCTTTTAATTATTTCAATCCTTGGTTTTGTTTTTTGGTTTCGCTTATTCCTAATATATCGGTTTGTCATTATTTAAGTTCGTCTATTAATTCTTCCTCTTTTCCAATTATAGTTGTTATGTACCATGTTGCCACTGTTATTTGGTTTGTTTTAGAGATTTCTTCTGCTTTGCTCTGTGTTATTTATTTCCTCTTTGTATATGTAATTTTTTCATTATTTTTGTTACCGTGTCTGGTGGTTTTATAACTTTTGATTGTTCTAACATTTCTATTTTAATTGAATTTGTTTGGTTCCTTTTTTCCTATGGTCCCTGTTTTTAAATTACTTCTTGTTTCTTTAATCATGTCCATATTCGTTGCCGTTGTTGTTATCGTCTTTTCCTTCCTTATCTTATCCAGTCTTTTGGGTCATGATGTATTTTCGAAACTTGATTTTCTTGAGTATCTATCTTTCATGTTTGTTGTGTGGGACAGACCGTTTGGGTCCAGAATTTCATCTTCTTTGCGGCTTTTGTACTGTTTCTGTTCCTTCTTCATTTTGTTCTTGTTGTTTCCTGTCTTGTTGTTCTTCCTTCTCGCGCTGTTTTTCTTCTCCTCCTTTGTTTGTTTCTTGCGGTGATCGTTGGCTGAAGGTTCTCCATTTTTTTCTACTTTTTATTCTTTTCTCTGTGCACGTCTTCTTCTAACTGTAGACCTTCTGGAGTGGGTTTTCACGATTTATTTTTATTTTATTTCCCACTATGCATGTTAGGTGTCTTCTTTCATTTGTTCTACGAGTGCTTTTTTTGTGCTCGTTCCCTTTCTGTTAATACTTCAGCAAACCATGTATTTGATCCTCTACGCTTCCCAGCATTGTTATCTCACTCTCCCTCCCTTTCGCCCTCCCACCCTCCCTCCCACGTAAAATTTTAAATAATTTGCTAGGACTACTGAGAAATCTCATTCTAATAATTTTTACATAACTTATCTATAAATGAACTAGGTTTTTTACCCTATCAGAATTAATTAAAACATCAAATTGTATTTATAAACATTTCCATAAAATCCACATTAAAAGTAGTCCCCATTGACATATTCTTGCAAAAATAACATAGTAGGTAACAGTTATGTATAAAGTTATTATGCAATACCCTTGACCAGAACATGATCTTCCAAACGCTGTTTAATTTGTTTTACTTGCTAACAATTTTTGTTGAATTTAGTATAAATTTTATCGATAAATGGCGCCTCTGTATGTAACCCTCAAACAAAGGTAAGTCATTGTTTGATCAGTGACGGTTCGTTATCTTTTATAAATTCTGAATTGAATATAAGATTTACATTGTATTTATACAAAATGTTTCAATGTATTCGCAATTCAGTGGCGTGTCTTAATTCATAAGCATATAATTTTCTGTTATGAGATTCATATTTAAATACGAATAATGTAATTTAATAAATATTACACCTAACGAAATAAACACAAACTTTGTCTCACACAAACTCATTACTAATAACACTAAAATAATGTTCAATTCAAGATAACCAAAAAATGTTTCACCTCAATTGCCATGTATTTTATAAACAAATTACGTCCTTACTATACTTAACTTCATTGCAGTTTAAAGCACATTAACTTGTCAAACAATCTTATTAAACGCCAAGTAGGCCAGTTATAGAAAACAAGAGACTCCGAATTAAGCATATTGTCGGGTAGCGATCGTATATCCAAAATAGCCTTTTACGATCAGCAACTTTAAGCTTGAGAGGTGAAAAAGAACATCGTAAAAGAGAGTCTAGATATAACCGCGTTATGAAGTAGTCAAATAGAAGCTCCTGCGTGAATTGAGTTTGATAATTAAATTTCAATGTTGAGTTTTTTACTGAGACTACTAGTGCCAGTATCTCGTGATGTTGCAATTACTGCATATTTTGACTATTTTCACTCAATTATGAGTTATGCGAGCACTGCTTGGGGTCACTCCTCTACAATGAGGAGAATCTTTAGAATTCAAAGACGCGTGATTAGAATCAAGTCTGGATTAGGTAGTACAGAATGCTGTAACCACATATTCAAGGAACTAGGTATACTAACACTTCTTTGTGTATATGTATTGAATTGTACACTTCTTTGTGTATATGTATTGAATTGTATACTATATGTTAGAACTAATGTTGTTACCTACCAGTCATTTAAAGATATTCATCATCATTATACTAGAAATAACGATGATTTAAATGTTAAACAAGTACGACTTACGACTTCCAAAAATCTAATATTACTACCTAAAAATAAATTAAAAATAGTTACTAATTATCGTCGACGATTTTACAGTATAGACGAATTCCTAATTGAACATCGACACTTTGTTGATGTGCAATGATAATCAGGCAGAATAAACTTTCTGTGACATATTTAAACGAAATATGATAATTACATAAAATGATTTTGTAAAAAATGTTATTATTTGATTTACTTATTGTAATTTTAGTGTGTCTTATATTTATTTATATTATCCACGTTTTATCTTTACATTATATGACGTTCAAACTATGGAAATAGGCCGATTAACTCAACTAATTATATGACGTGTTCGACGATTCTAAAATAGTGTATTACTATTAAAGTTAAATAAATATTATTTTTTTATTTTTTTTGTTAAGGCGTCAAATGTAATTTAAACGAAATATGATAATTACATAAAATGATTTTGTAAAAAATGTTATTATTTGATTTACTTATTGTAATTTTAGTGTGTCTTATATTTATTTATATTGTCCACGTTTTATCTTTACATTATATGACGTTCAAACTATGGAAATAGGCCGATTAACTCAACTAATTATATGACGTGTTCGACGATTCTAAAATAGTGTATTACTATTAAAGTTAAATAAATATTATCATTTTTTTATTTTTTTTGTTAAGGTGTCAAATGTAAGAAACTTATGACCTGTGTTAATGTAGTTTTTTTTATTTGTTGTGCATTTTATAAACTAAAATCGTAACCGTGCCCATGTTTGATCGCTTTGGTGTTGGGACATTCGTCAAATGCATGCACAAGTCTCATGGGTACATTACATCTTTGACAACTTCTTTGTTCTTCGTTTCTCAGTAAGTGAGAATGTGTTAACTGCGTCCTTAGCCTTGTCACCACCACGCTATGTCTTCTCCCCATTGGTATATATGTATAGATCTTTTCCTTGCCAATACATTAGGAAGATGTTGTTTTGGTGACCTATTTTCTTTTGACCAGTCGTCATGCAATTTGCCCCAAATTTTCTCTTTTCTGTTTTTGATTTCGTTTCTGTTTGTAATATTTAGTGTTTCGCACGTTTCTGAAATTTGTGTATATATTACGGCGCTTGTTGTGCTATTATCGCTATTTTTCCACATTAAAGGGCAATTTAAGTATATCTTGGAAGCGTATTACATTAGTGACTATTGCCTTTGATATTTTAGTGGTAGTACCCCTGCAACTGCGCTTAAACTATTTGCTGGGCTGGTTTGGAAGGCTCCCATGGCATATCTGTTTTGAATGCTGTCGAGTTTTTTAATCGTAGTCTCTGGGCGTTAATATCAGAGATTTATATATAAGGATTAGAGTTTCTCAATCCGCACCCCATTTTGTGTTTGCACTTCAGTATATTGAGTACCAAGAACAGTAAGGGACGTTTAGCGGTCGACGGCCTTGTTTGGAGGCTAAGCGATAGCGAAGGCTTCAATTCAGCCGGAGACCAGTACAACCCTTAATGTTCGTGATGCTCATGCTTTTCTTTGTACGATTGTATGAAATTTACCACAATTGAAATCATTTAATTTCTACTAAATAAACGAAAAGTCAAAAGTGACGTTTTAAATAGAAATGTCCAAATTTTTCGTTCTCATTGTTTTGAAATATAGCACCTATACATAATTTTACGTTGATAAGTAAATGACATCGGTAAGGAAAATCTTACCGACGAGTTTGGACTCTTAACCAGTAAACATACGTTACTGTCTTGGAAATAGATATGATAAATAAACGAAAAAGCTCAATCGTGCAAAAATTACATTTTTGCGGGACGATGCTCTATCTGGTTGTTTACCTCATCTGTTTCCACCACAGTAAGTTTTGTTTGCTAGTTGCTAAGAATAAGTACGACGGTAAGTACTTTAGCGTTCTACAATGGTAAGTAAATTTATTTAATTTTAAATAATAACAATTTTTATAATTTACCTATTAAGATAAATATTGAAAGTGCAATTATTACAATTTCCAATTGTTACTGAAAGCTTATTTTGGAAAACAAATGCCAATGAAAAAATTTCAGTACCATCTACTCGAGCCTCGTGCGACTCTTGTGGATGAGTTTCCTTGTCGCTACAACTAATGTACCCTTTCTAATAACCTGATTAGTGCATTTTTCATTTCGATAATTTAAAAACAAATCAAATGATTTTGCATTTTTTGGATGGAGATTTTTATAATTGTAATATATGTCCAAGTAGTTAACTTTATTATGTGCAATGGTAATAACTGTTACGTTTGAAAATGAAACTAAAACGGCAGGTAACAGATAATTAGAGTGCACCGGACTGGCTCGGTGGGACAGAGGGCGTATTGTAGAAAGTCGCAAGTAAGGATGCCAGACTGTTATTAACATGATATCGGTAAGGATACACCTGGACACACGTAGATAAATCATCCTTCAACAGTCAAAAGATCTCACTCACCTTACGTCGCCTACCTCCAGGTGTACGTCGGAAATGCTTCGAAACTTTAGCTCTAGAACAAATCTTAAAATATCCACACGGTCAAATACTAAAGCACCGATTGTGCAAATCAGCTGTTG
The DNA here is from genome assembly GCA_036346205.1 of Vesta saturnalis. Classification (NCBI taxonomy): domain Eukaryota; kingdom Metazoa; phylum Arthropoda; class Insecta; order Coleoptera; family Lampyridae; genus Vesta; species Vesta saturnalis. Next base: position 3,504,631 of record JARFJB010002375.1, on the reverse strand, counting down.
GGTTTTCAATGACTTCTTTAACTTTATATTTCGTTACGTTACCCCCAACGCCTTCGAACAGAGTACACTCAAACACTATAAAAAAATAATTAACGTTAAATGTTACGCTTAAATCTTATTAACTCAAATTTAAATACTACTCGACTCCAAAGCTCTATCATTAATTGAACTCCCAACTAAAATAATTAGACATAAACTAGATAAACGTCATTTAAAATTCTTCTAATCGGTTACGTTAAACCACACAAAATTTAATTTAATTTAATAAAACTAGAAAAAAAAAAAAACTGTATGACACTAAATGCTTCAATTGTAGGAAATTACCACTGGTTACTTTTAAAATGAATTAATAAAATTAAAATCAAAATTTAGCTCTCAATTAATTCTTTAGTTTGAGTAATAAAGTCACTACTGTTCGTAAATTATTGCTTTCACTGGTCGAGAGAAGATCACAAATAACACTATAAAATTCACTGAATTGATCATCTACCTGAATAATCGTGTATCAGAAAACACACAACAAAATACATATATTTACACTGCTTACTGTTCAATTTAAAATCTTAAATCCTAGAATACGGGAGCATAAGTAGGTCAACCTTGTAAGCTTACCAGATTCTTAATTTTAAGTTACGGAAATGGAAATACCCAAATATGGTTAAAATTCAAAACATTACGTACCCAAATGTTCACTCAAAATCATTTTTACCAAGCGAAATTTTCATATACATAAATTTGCAGTACATTTAATTAAGTAATAAAAGAAAAACAAAATATCAAAGATAGCGCAAATAAAAGCAGATCGTCAACCTTTTAATAGAGATTAATGTGAGAGCATCAATTACCGAAAAAATAACAAAAAAAAAACCGACTACGTTTATTCTCTCATCAACAAATAGTATCATCATTTACAAACATAGATATTATAAAATGATCACAATAACGTACCACACGTTCCACACAGAACTCTTGAATGCGTCTTCACCAGGTAGCAATGAAAGAAAAACGGAAGGGATCGGCTTCAGGACACCTGTTGCTCGTTCTCGATCGCCAAGACAAACCCATGCGGCAATTTTCCAGTTTTAAATTTCGATAGCGATACGCTTACGTTAATTGGCCAGGACGCTATATAGTTTATGTGCACAGAACAAATCGCTTTTACGCACGAGATATTTACACACTATCTGCTTAATGTTCAAATTATTTACAGTGAGACTTGGTCTATGAAAGGTTCGGGCACACAATACTCAACCAAACATCCGTAAAAGCGATAAAAAAACTCCGTAATTCAGGAAGCACTAGTTAAACATTGCCCTGATTTCGAAAAGGTAGGTCTACTTGACCATGATACACCACATAAAGTTTTCGGGCCTGGTGAATCACCAAAAAACCGGACTCAGGCGAAACGGACTCACAGTCCACGATATATTCAATAGAACCGGGAACATCGACGGTAAAAGCGGTGCCTCAATCATAACCACAATTTCCTCCACCAAGATTAAGGATACACATTCAAAAATTCTTAAGTTACGCCACATTTGATTTTAAAAACGGCAACCAATCATACTCACATTATATTCAAATTATAAAACGCGGTACAAACGATAAGCCCCTCCATAAATGGTCGAGAGAAATTACGTCATGCCACAAACTGTAATCCTAAAGGGTACCTCAGCACGCAAAAGCAACGTAAGCTTTCACAGCAATCGAGACTAAATGTTATTTTTCCTTAATACTTATTGTAACTCAGCTAAATATTGCCTTCTCCTATAATGATTTTTAATTAGGAATCATTCGAAAAACTGTACGGCAACAGACACTTGGCAGCAGAAACTTGATATGAAAACCAACTTGGAATTTTTATCTCTCAATAACAAACGGCGTTTTTATTTTAAACCTTACGAAAATAATTAAATTAATTCTAACAGAAAAATTCACTTGAAACTAAATACCACAGATTCTAATCCGAAATACACTATAAAGCAAACGATATATCAATTTAATTTTAAAAGAGCGTTTAACCTGTACGAGAATTTAGTAACTAGAAACAGAAACGAGAAAAAAAATACGTATATAGACAGGGCGTTCAAACACACATAACAAAAAATGAAAGTGAAAAATCTTGTTAATAAATTTAGTCGCGCAAAAAACGTCATAAGCATCTTGAACATTAAGAACTACCGATTTGAGACAATAATTGAACCCGTCGGTTCTCTCCACCTCCAAATAATTGTCTTCGATCGGTAAAATGTCCTTGATACTTAAAATACTGTTACCATGTTCGTCACTTCATCAAGCAGATTTTCAATGTCGCTGGACCAGAGCAAAGGATTATCTAATGCCATCCTCAAGAAATTCCACCTTTGAACGTTTTTAATTTGTTGACCTTTCAGGAACAGGTTCTGTTAATAATGTGGTTTTCTTAGCTTACAAAAATGTAAGCATACTGTTTTGGTGGTTCACAGTTTAAAACCTACCCTTGCGGCTTGAGATGCTATTGCATTAACTGCCGTCTGCATAATAGTGTTGTGCGGAGCTCCCATCTCGCTGGATATGTATATAGCTACATCATCGACATAAATGAATCTCCCAATAGACCTATCCAGATTCTTCGTTATGTCATACAGCGCTATACTGAATAAGGTAACGCTTATTGGTGACCTTTGCGGGATGCCATTTTCAAAAGTATGCGTTGCTAATGATAACTCATTTCCTATTCGAACCCTAAAATGTCTATCGTTTAGGAACGTTTTTATAAATTTCCCATACTTCCCACCCATATATCTTTGAAATTACCGCGTGTCTCCATACCGTGTCATAGGCCTATTCTATATCAAAGAAAACTGCCGTAGTGTGACGATTTTTCATAAAACCCTCTTTTATTGTTGCTGATTCTTACCAAATTGTCACTTGTCGAGTAGCTTTTACGAAACGTGTCTGATATTTATTTATCCAGTTGTTTTCTTCGATTAGTTGTACTAGCCTTCTGTTGATTATTTTTCTAGCGTATTTCCCAGACAGCACGTTAAAGATACAAGTCTGTAGCTTTCTGGATTCAACGCGTCTTTATTTAGTTTAATAATGTTAACCACGATAAACAGTTTCCATAAAGTTGGATAGTACTCCTCGTGCCATACTTTATGAAAAATAAAAAGCAAATCTTCCATTTCCTGCGATGGGTTTTTAATAATTGCATTTGGAATGCCGAGTCTTTCATTTCTCTTGTTTGTATCTTTAGATCATTCATAGTGATAGGCTTGTTATATGCCTTTTCTTGCTCCTCCCCAAATCTAAGGGTATTTCTCTTTGTCCTGTACTTTCAATGAAATCTGTGTCGTAGTTGCTTGTACTGCTCACCCTTTGGTAGTAATCTGCGAAGCATTCGGATACTAGCGAGGGGTTCGATACCAACTGCCCGTTTTTAATTAACTTAGGTTGCATTATACTTTTTCTTTTTCCCGATATAGCACTTCTCCACATTTCGGTTGTTATTGTTTTACTTACTATATCATTCACGTACTTTTGTCTCGATGTTTTTTGGGCCTTTCGAATTTGGAGACGTCTTTAGAAGTTAATTAGGTTGTCTTCAGTTGGATTAACGGAGAATGTTCTTTCGTGTATAGCCTTCGCGATATCTGAGTTCCACCATGAACTGGTAATCCGCTCGTCATGTTTTTGAATTTTGGTATAGTACTTTGAGCAGCTTCGATGATAAATTTGTTAAAGTTCTACACTAAAGTATCTATATCTTGGTGCCGATTAATGGGTATTAGTTTTACTCTGGCTTTTTGGAAGTACCATTTATCGAGACATGCGACCGGTTGTTGTTGTGGTATCCCAATTAGGATTGGCAAATGGTCACTTCCGTGTAGATCTTGCACTACTTCCCATGTAAGGTGAGGTGCTATTTGGGGGGTACACATAGTGAGGTCTATAGCGGTAAACGAATCTGATTTTGAATTGAAAAAGGTCGGCTTACTGTCATTTAGCCGCATTAAGTCATTGTGGTCTAAACCTCTTCAACTAGCTTCGCTATTCTATTATATTTCGACTATGTGAATTGTAATCTCCCAATAGCAAATACGGTTTTGAGAGTGGGGAGATGGATTCTCTACTTTTTAAATCATAAACATAAACTAGCAATAAATATTAGTATACTTTAAAACGTGATTTTCCAAAATTCGATATTTTTGAGTTCTGTTGATGTGGCGAATATATATATATATATATATATATATATATATATATATATATATATATATATACATATATTGCAGTAATACCGCTCTGAGTTCGAACCTTTATTGTCCTGACTTAAGATAATATTTGGGCTTACTAACAAATAATATATTAACTTAAATTGAAGGTGCAAAGGTGTACAAATTTTTCATTCACGAGCTATAGTACATGTGTGCCGCCTCTCCTAGATTAAAAACGGTTGTTTGCCATCCTTATTCAATAACAGCATATTTTCCAAAACCGCATAATCGTATAAACACGTAAAAATTTATGAAAATATTTTTACATTTATGTTATTTAGGCAATTCCTTAATGTTGTGACAAAAAAAAGTTTTCTTACTTCACGTAGTCATGTTTGCCCGTTTGGCCTATTTACAAATAAATGAAAATAATTAGTTACAATTTCTTTTTGGTAATAGGTTCAGAAAGAATAGAACTAGCCAATTCTCGAATTTTATTGATTTGAATTGGAAAATAAAATATTTATAAAGGTTTAAAGTCGATACGATTTATAGTAACTTTTTGTAAATAAAATTCAACAGTTTTAAAATTACGCCCATTAAACGTTTAGAATTTATATATTTTAACAAAAATATATCAACTGTTAAATAGCAAAAATTTTTTGGCAAATCGTCCCTACCAATTTTGTAAAATAAGCCTTCAACGTGAAGTGAACTTCTTACTTTGGTAGTAGTAATATTTAATCCATTAAAGGTCTTATTAATCATTACTGAAAATAATACAACATTCTATACTAAATTTTCAAATAATTGTCAGCATTTTCGTATATTATAAATTTTGATGACATTAACAATTCAAGCATTTGTTTACACATTTCTCTTTAGTGAGGGTGATTATTGCTACAATTGCTATTAAAACTTAAGTTTGCAAAATCTGCTAAGAAGTATATGACTTTTACCGAAACAGAAAAGTATTTTTAACTGAATGAACTGTTTAGGAACATTAGTTTGGAAGTAACTTTTTTATATATTTGTCTAAATTACTTTATTCATTACTAGTTTTGACATTAAATCAATGAAACTTAGTAATTAGTGCGACTAATTAACTTGATAAATTGTTGTAGACAATTAAATTATGTATTAATCCGTGTAACTCGCATTTTAACGATGCATTATTGAAATTCAATTCTCATTATCCTCCACTCATATTAGTTTGTATGATTGAAAATGGAATTCTAACATGCAGATAATATGCACAGATACGCCTTACTGTATGGCTCAAATATTTAGTTTGCTATGTACAATTGGTAGAACGTCGAATTATAATATTTAGGTTTATTTATATTATTCTGTCTGGTATACCTACTATAAAGAAAGTATAATTATAAATGTTTATCTTTAATAATTTCAAATCATACATTTTAATATAATGTATGTAAAAACCACAAAGATAAATATTACAGCATGTTAAATTATAGACATCTATCCTTGAAAATCGGAAATTTTTTTGAGTGTTCCTTACAAATTGGCTGTAAAACATTTTTAGTGATAATTTAAGTTAATAGTTTATGATTCACACTTGTTCATTACTCGCTTTATGATTATTATCGTACCACTAAACAAATATTTATCAAAATGTATTTAATTAAACTAAGTTAGACGAATAAAAGTTATCGTAAATAGGATCACACAATGACCAGTATAATCAGATTGTCGGAGAACAACCTTACCATATCAGCTAAATTTGATACCCATTGGATAAAATTTGAATTACGTTAACTGAAACCAATATATAATATATATATATATATATATATATATATATATATATATATATATATATATATATATATATATATATATATAGGGTGGGCCACCACCGACGCGTCGGTCTCTAGCACCCAAACGACTGAATTTTTCAAAATCTGTTTTGGCGAGAATATGTAAGCACTACAATCTAAAATTAGTTTGATTTATACAGGGTGATCTACAAACTTGTTACTTATCAAAGTTATATTATTTTGAATGGAATACCCTCCTTTTAATTTTTTTGAAATAAGGTGAAAAATAAGGTATACTTTCATTAGAGTTCCTATACCTAAACCTTACAGTTTCCGAAATATTTAACATTCTTTGAAAATGTAGGGTTGTCAAAAATTCAAGTATTTTCGATTCAAAAGGATGAGACAATATAATCTAGGTCATTGTAATAAGGATATTTGGAAGTACGTATTCTGTTGTTTATTGTTTCAAATCATAATTTATAAAATACAAAGAATAACGCGTAAAGTTAACAAACTTCAAAGTTAAATGTCTTTGTTATTTTAAATACAACAAGAAATTTTTATCGGAATGGAATAGTCTTTTGACAATAGTTCGAACTGTATTAGGGTTCCCTATACCTTACTTCAATACTTTTCGAGAAATTAGTGTATTTGTTACATTTTTAGAAATTACGCCATTAACTCATGTCGATCAGTTAGAATTCTTTGATTTATAAACATTTCTGTCATATTGACGTATTTCAAAATACGACAGTGTTTATAACTATTGATGATTTTTTCATTACAATGAAATATTCAGTGCAAGAAAGAGTGGATATGGTGTTGACCATAGGAGAATGCCATGAAAATTGTCTTTTGGCTTCCAGGGTTTATGCCCAAAAGTACCCTAATCGCAACCATTCTGATACGAGAGCTTTTGAAAGGCTCTTACAAACATTTCGAGCCACAGATAACACTGCCTATCCAAAACCTAATAAAAGTAAACCGGTAACTGGCAATGAAGATAGTGAGTTTATGTCGATCAGTTAGAATTCTGTGATTTACAAAGGTTACAAATGTGTTAAACGGTTTTCGGTTTATTAAGGTTATCAAGGTTATACGGTTGCTGGTCTTGAAAAAGACCGTTTTACATTATGCACCGAGAGCCTACTGCTGGATTTGTCACTACAGTAAATGTTCAAACTGATAACCGTCTTCTTGAATGCATAGTCTAATTCTTTGTTCCAAATTTTGTCTGACTTTTCTTAACATATCTGGAGTAATTGTGTCCACCGCATTTCTAATTCTCTCTTTCATATTGTCTGCAGTAGTTGCAGGAATATTGTAAACAATATTTTTAATATATCCCCATAAAAAGTAATCCATTGGAGTAAGACAAGGCGATGTTGGTGGCCAATGACATGGCCCGTTCCTTCCAATCCATTTATTAACAAATTTCCTAGTTAAATAATTTCTAACTCTACGATCAAAGTGTGCCGGTGCCCCATCTAATTGTAGCCACATATTCCCTCTAATGTTCAACGGAACGTTTTCGAGAAGTGTCCAAAAGTCTCGCTTTAAAAATCTCAAAAATTTTGTACCATTTAAATGACCTTTGAAAAAGTATGGTCCAATTACCTGATCTCCAATAATTCCTGCCCATACGTTTATGCTCCAACGATTTTGGCGGTTAACAGTATTAAAACCATGCCTATTCTCGGTATCATAATAGTGAAAATTATGTCTATTTACCAAACCGTTGTTGTTGATTCATCAGTAAACAAAACGAAATTTAAAAAATCTTGTTGATCCCCTATTTTTTCAATTGCCCACAAACAGAAATCTATTCGTTGTTGAAAGTCATTACTATACAAATTTTGATGAATTTCTATGTGATAAGCATGAAATTTGTGTTTTTTGAGAACTCTTCTCACACTTCGTCTACTTAAATCTGTTTGTCTAGCAATTACTCTAGTACTAGTGTGGGAATTTTCAGCGATAGATCCTAATACTAAAAACTCACTATCTTCATTGCCAGTTACCGGTTTACTTTTATTAGGTTTTGGATAGGCAGTGTTACCTGTGGCTCGAAATGTTTTAAAAGCCTTTCAAAAGCTCTCGTATCAGGATGGTTGCGATCAAGGTACTTTTGGGCATAAACCCTGGAAGCCAAATGACAATTTTCATGGCATTCTCCTATGGTCAACATCATATCCACTCTTTCTTGCACTGAATATTTCAATCTAATGAAAAAATGATCAATAGTTATAAACACTGGTATTTTGAAATACGTCAATATGACAGAAATGTTTATAAATCAAAGAATTCTAACTGATCGACATGAGTTAATGGCGTAATTTCTAAAAATGTAACAAATACACTAATTAGGTATAGGGAACCCTAATACAGTTCGAACTATTGTCAAAAGACTATTCCATTCCGATAAAAATTTCTTGGGCGTTGTATTTAAGATAACAAAGATATTTAACTTTGAAGTTGTTACACGTCCAAACCGCACTAGGGGTCGTGTATGCTTACTAATGTAAGCGGGTTGCCAAGCCAGCTAACAGGGAGATGGGCGTGGTCGAAATATGAATGATTAATACGCTCAAACACCTTACACCGATATTCAAACAGCTCAGTCCGGGAAAATATGTCTCTAGGCGCCACCACAATCGAAACTTTGCTAAAATAATTGTCTTAAGCTGGATGTTAATTAACCCTACTTGATTGTGGAAAGTAGGATTGTGCTTACTCAGTAAACTCTCACACGAGGGTCCTACAACAAACACTCGTCCAAAACAATTCAACTCAAACTCAAATATGTTTAGTACTACCCAGGTTATTAAAACCTTTTTGAATACACCTCGTATACCAAAACTTCCAAAACAAAATTGATCATCCAAATTCAACTGCATTCACGTAACCAATAGTTATATTTTCTACGTATCCCTCGTATACATATAAAGTTAAACTTCTACTTATTAATGAATAAACTATTCTTCATTCAATGATCGGTAATTAATTTTTAAAATTCCTAACATGAACGATATCTTTTAAATTTAATTTAATTTTTATAATACTTCTGAATCGTATTTGACATTCGTAAATATTTAAGTTCTCAAAACTCCAACTTTTTGTTATACTTAATGAAATTTTAATTAACAGCTGATCCGTCATTAGTGTATTGCATTAAATGAAACTAACATGAAAATTTTTGCAATCAACCTGGCAAATATAACCTTTCAGGTTGTTCATTAATCTTAAAAATCCAAAATATGCAAAGTCTACATTTTAACTTGCCAAAAACAAACTAGGTCACCAATTAAATAATCGTCACAAATGTATCTCATACCTGGCTAAATAAACAACAAAAATAAAAAGGTAACGATAAATATATATTGTCCTGCATAAAATAATAAACAAATGTTTACATACACAACAGCGTGGTTGATAAACCACTGTGAATACAAATTTGTGTTTTTGCAAAATTCTTAATACTAAAACAACCAATACAACATAACTCGAGACCGATTATCTTTTTCCTTCAACAATAATTAATTAAATTAAACATAACGCAAATTACAACTAAACAAAAAGATAATCGTGCTTTATAAAATTTTCAAGGTTCTTAAATATAATTCTTACTTAAAATTGTCCATTCATCCTACGCTTTTCTTTCTTCTTTCTTCCCGTAAATCAATTATTTGTAGTCCATTTGTATTCCTTAAATTGCCTGACTGCACATAACAAATACTCCACAATTCCACAAACACTTATTCCTTTCTGTAATCGCAAATAGTCTTAACTATACGAGGTTATTACTCCAATAACGTAATAATCTGTACACGTTTGATTGCCTCTTAAAAAGTTTCTCGCAACCTTTAGGACAATTAAGCCCTTCCTTAACACAAATAATCTTTTAATGTCACATAAAATTACCTTAACATAGGCTTAATTTATAATGAATATTTCATTTACTTAAAGGTGGTCCGATAAATAATTTTAACTAAATATCGTTACAATAACACACGCTGCACTCAACACTATAACGTAATAACTGTTATCTTTTATAAATCTGCTTATGCACTTTTTACTTTCTTGAAAATAAACAAACTGATTTTATCTTCAATCTCAATTTAATTAATTGTTTTATTTATGAATGTCTTATACGATTCATCCCCTTTCGGGTTACGCAGTTGTTTAAACAATGACTGCCTTCTATATTATTCACAAATATAACCCCAACCTAACCCATTCTGATGTCACACATCACCTCGCGCGCGTCTCTCACCGACAACCAAAACTTAAGCTAACTCCCCCGTCAATCTCTGACTTTCCTATTTATACCTTCAGTCATCCATCTTTAAACATGTCTTCCTTCCGCGTTATATTCACCAATAGTATTCATTCAAAATTTCTTAGTCCCGACTGATGCTACCATCTGTACAAGGACGCTCATAACTACAATACATCGCCATATTTGTTTTCACTTACAAATTTTTCAATTACTTTATGAAGAAGCCATTTTTCATCACATTCATTCAGTAGCCACTCTGGACCATTACACAACTTTCAACGCTTATCTCCCGCATGCGCTCGATGTCCTTCCGCAACATTTGCAAAAATAAGTACAGTCTAAGGTCTCAAATCCCATATACAAACATGTATTCTCAAAACTTATTGCACAACATTACGAAAACTTTCTATAATTAACAATTAAACATACCCAATCTTTCTCTACATATTTTCTAAAACATTCTACACTTATACACTCACATCTTCCGGTCAAGATTACTCCTCTATCTTCCAACATTCCATTTCTTACAGTAGCAAAACAGTAGCAAACATTATCGTCCCATCGACAAATTTCTTTTCACATTTACATTCATCAGAATCTATTTATTCCAACACCAAAGTCTCTATAACATTCAAATACACGTATCTGCATACAGAATAATATTTCTCCTAAATTTCCAGTGGCGTATCACCCACCCACATACATTATGCATATACACAAAACATTTTTTTATATTGAAATTTGGTAGAAACATTCACTATAACATGTAATTAAAAATTATTATTATTGAACTTATTCGTTCATAACAAAAACTTATAATAATTCACTATAACAGTTCGAACATTAACTTGACATAAGATGAAACACACTTGGTAGTCAATAACAACTTACTTTTAAAATAAAACACAGTGGTTTCATGTTGTACGATGTTGTAATTTATTATCAGGTAACGTTTCAAGCTGACATATACCAAAACATATGTGTGGTTCTTCATCAGACATAGACAATTTATATTATTACAAACCAACATTGTTGTTAATTTACATATGGTCCTACATCATAATCTAAAATATTGAACTAAATGTAGTGGTTATATTTAACAAATTATAAAAGCACACTTACCAGCATACAAAAGGTTATTAATACATATAATATCTGAATGTTTACACATCCTTAACGTAACAAAAATTGGTAGATGTGGTACACAATTGCACCAAAACATCTCCAAAACCTGAAAACGATTTTTATATAAAATGCCAAAAGTTTTTCACTTTGTTACATAATATTATTTATATTAGTAATTACCGTTATAAAAACGGGGATTAAAACCGCATCCTACAATATTTTCCAAACAATCCTTAATAATTAATCAACTAAAATTGCGTAATTAACAATTCTCAAGAAACACGTGGAAACAATATCAATGTCAAATGTAAAAGTGAAAATTTCTTGACAAAATACTACCAACTTAACCTAATACAGAACAGGTAACTCCCAATTGTAACAACCCCAAACTTATATATCTTTGTTAACAATTTTTAATTAAGTTAAAATAAATATTACTTAAATTATTGATGTCTGTTTTGAAATTAACAGTATTAAACTTTTGGGTATAAAACATTTCTTTAAATAACCTTTTTTGGAGGTTATTTTCATATGCTAAAATTTGTTTACCATCGAAATCAAAATTATGACCTAATTGTACATGGTGGTTACATAAAGCAGTATTATCCAATTTGTTTTAATAGAATACATGTGTTGTTTAATACGTTTTTAACATATTGTGACGTTTGTCCAACATATGATTTGGAGCAATTTTTACAATCAATTTTATATACTAAGTTAGATCTGTCATCAATTGGCACTTTAGTTTTAAGTTTGGTATGAAAGTTATTAATGGTATTAAAATTTTTAAATGCAATTTGTGTTTGTTGAGTTTTATTCAGAATGAATTGTTTGATTTTACATGTAACATTTGGGATGTAAGGTAAGGAAAAAAATTTTTTGGTATTATGTAGCTTATCGATGTTTTTATTATATTTATGTCTATTATATATCCAGTGTAATCGTATTTTAATATGTTTATTATGAACGGTATTGGATAATTATTTTAATTAGAGCCTTTTTTACTTTTTCTAAGTTGTCAGGTCGAAATTTTGGGTGTGATAGTTTATTGTTCTATCCACTAATGAATGAATTACTAATTTTAAACTTAATGTGATTAACACCATTAAAATTAAGGTATCTTTCAGACCAAACCTCTTTAGTGAACCAATTGGTAATGATCATATACCCATCATTAATCAACGTCATATCTAGGAAATTGATTTTACGTTTACTTTCGTTTTCGACGGTAAATTGTATTCTAGGGTGAAAGTTATTGAAACGTTCAACTAGTTTATTAATATATTTAGGATTCATTAGCAAAATACAATCATCCACATAACGTTTATAAAATTTATTTTACAATTCCAATAATCCTCGTTAATTATTTGATCTTCAATATGTTCCAATACTAAATTGGCTATTACCGAAGAGAGGGGGCTACCCATAGCAGTTCCAAAAGTTTGTTTAAAAAAATTATCTTTAAATTGAAAATAGGTAGATTTTAGGATAAGTTCAGCAGCTTTAATAAAGTTGGTTTCCGTAAAGGAGGTAAAATTGGCAATTTCCTGCCATTTATTTTTAATACAAGTTATAGCAAGGTCAATTGGAATATTAGTGAAAAGTGATTGTACGTCAAAGCTAACTAATTGAAAATTTTTAGGTACCTTATAGTTTTTTATAAACTTATGGAACGACCATGAATCTTTGGTGTGAAAGATCGATTTACCAACAACAATATTTAAAATTTTAGCCAGGTATTTAGAAAGTTTATAGGTAGGTGCTTGTATGTTGCTAACAATAGGTCTAAGTGGTATACTTGGTTTATGTATTTTTGGTAAACCACCAAAAAATTGTTTTCAGGGGTTTTTGGAGATGTTTGCGTTGCAATTGTGTACCACATCTACCAATTTTTTGTTACGTTAAGGATGTGTAAACATTCAGATATTATATGTATTAATAACCTTTTGTATGCTGGTAAGTGTGCTTTTTTATAATTTGTTAAATATAACCACTACGTTTAGTTCAATATTTTAGATTATGATGTAGGACCGTATGTTTCTACCAAATTTCAATATAATTTAAAATTACAGTTCGTGATATTTATCGTTATAAAAAAAAAAAAAAATTTTTTTTCGTTCAAACTCAATACACTCGCACTCAAAACACGTAATACACGTCATTATAACATCCTACATACAGGGTGCGTCAACGCAACCTGGCAAAGTTTGTTAACTTTACGCGTTATTCTTTGTATTTTATAAATTATGATTTGAAACAATAAACAACAGAATACGTACTTCCAAATATCCTTATTACGATGACCTAGATTAGATTGTCTCATCTTTTCTGAATCGAAAATACTTGAATTTTTTGACAACCCAACATTTTCAAAAATGTTAAATATTTCAAACTGTAAGGTTTAGGTATAGGGAACTCTAATGAAAGTCTACCTTATTTTACACTTATTTAAAAAAAAATTAAAAGGAGGATATTCCATTTAAAATAATTAACTTTGATAAGTAACAAGTTTGTAGATCACCCTGTATAAATCAAACTAATTTTAGATTGTGGTCCTAGAAGTTACATATTCTCAAACAGATTTTGAAAAATTCAGTCGTTTGGGTGCTAGAGACCGACGCGTTGGTGGTGGCCCACCCTGTATATATATATATATATATATATATATATATATATATATACAGGTCCAAACAAGAGCGCCTTCTTCTATATCTTCCGTTTTATACAAGCTAGATTAACAAAATTTGGAATGCAGTTAGAGTTATTTCGATTTTTCTAAAAAAAAATGAAATTACAGAGTTTGCTTTGAAAATGTGCCTCCTACACTGTTGAAAAATAAAAGTTATCTAATTTATATGAGAATAAGTACACAGATAGAGCTTCCTTTTAATGTGAAGGAAATGACATAAATGCATACAGGGTGCTTATAATTGACGTGCCAATCAACCATTATTCGAACTAGTAAAAGTTTACTTTTTCAAATAAAACACCCTGTATATTATTACATTTTTGGTTGCTACATATTAACCCTTATCAGTTCGCCATACAACTCCCTATCCCTAAATACAGCCGTTTCCGAATTATTTTCAATTTTTCAAATCTATGGCCTCGTATAGATAAACATCACAAAACAATTGTATTGTACATTAAAAAACGCAACAGAAACTAATATATTATGATAAAAGACTAATTACAATTTTTGTACTGGAGGTATTGCATGTTAACAAGAATTTGACAAATATTTACTTCAATTTCAAGTAAAATTCTAAAATCAAGTGTGTTCTTTATAAAATTGAATGTTTGACGTAAATAAATAAAACTGTAGTTAATCATTTACGAGTGTTATTGTTAGTAATCAAGATTTTTATAAAATGAATTTTACACAAAATGAGTTAATTGATATGATATTTGTGTTGTGTGCTGCAGAAAGAAACTGTTTATTGGCCAGCAGAATTTATGCTGAAAGATATGCAGATAGAAGACATCCAAACGCAAGATCGTTTCAGAAAGTTATGAGTAGATTTATTGCAACTTCATGTGCCAATTACTCCAAATATGAACGTGTTAAACCTTCTACAAATGAAGTTAGTGAATTAAGGGTTCTTCTCGCCATCGCAGAGGATCATCACAGAAGCCAAAAGGACATAAGTGAAATAGTTGGTATAAGTGAGAGATCAGTAGGCCGTCTTTTAAAGAAGAATCGCTTACATCCCTATCATATTCAGTTACACCAAGAATTGACCGATGCAGACTTCGATCATCGAGTAAGATTTTGTAACTGGGCCAGAGGAAAAATTACTCAAAACCCAAATTTTTTTTATAATATTTTATGGACAGACGAATCAACATTTCATAAGAATGGATTTGTTAATACACATAATTTTCATTATTATTCCTCAGAAAATCCACATTTATTAAGACAAGTTGATAATCAACATAAGTGGTCTTTCAGTGTCTGGGGTGCCATCGTTGGGGATTATGTCATCGGTCCATTCTTTTTTGATGGACACTTGAATGGTGAGAAGTACCTTAACTTTTTGCGTAACGATTTACCATGCCTATTAGAAAATATTGCTCTTGATATTAGAGCCACAATGTGGTATCAACATGATGGCGCTCCTGCTCACTACTCTGCAGATGTAAGAGATTATCTCAATAGAGTCTTTCCAAATAAATGGATTGGGCGAAATGGACCTGTGAGGTGGCCAGCTAGGTCCCCTGATCTGACAAGGATAGATTTATTTTTATGGGGATACATAAAAAGTATTGTCTATAGGAAACCACCAACCACTGCCGAAGATACGCGTAATCGTATAACACAGTCTTTTCATAGCATTACTCCTGAGTTGTTGCGTAGAGTTGAACAATCTTTTAAAGATCGGCTTCAGGTCTGCATCCGAGAAAACGGACAACATTTTGAACAATTATTATAAATCATTATCGCTAATGATTAGCGTTAAATTATTATTTTTTTTATTTTATTAGTTTTGCATTTTTAGAAATAATTTTAATAATTATAGTGTATTAGTTTCTGTTGCGTTTTTTAATTTGCAATACAATTGTTTTCCACTGTTTTTTTTTCTATTTATACGAGGCCATGGATTTAAAAAAATGTTCCAATAATCTTATACATTTTGAAAAATTGAAAATAATTCGGAAACGTCTATATTTACGGATAGGGAATTGTATATCGAACTGATAAGGGTTAATATGTAGAAACCAAAAACGGAATAATATACAGGGTGTTCTATTTGAAAAAGTAAACTTTTACTAGTTGAAATAATGTCTGATTGGCAAGTCAATTGTAAACACCCTGTATGCAATTATGACATTTTCTTTGCATTATAAGAAAGCTCTATCTGTGTACTTGTTCTGATATAAATTAGATAACTTTTGTTTTTCAACGGTTAAGGAGGTACATTTTCAAAGTTATCTCTGTAATTTCAATTTTTTTTTATTATTTAAAATCGACATAACTCAAAAACGGCTATATTTACGGATAGGGAAATATATTGCGAATTTGTTAGAAACAATGTGTAGAATTCAAAAAAGTAATAATATACAAGGTGTTCCATTTAAATTTTTTTATTATAGTTTGGTCATCTTTAAATAAACAACCTGTATACACGTGAATAGTTTTAAAATATGTACACAACTAAACTATAACCTTATCCCAAATTTTATTAATCTAGCTTATATGAAACGTAAGATATAGAAGAAGGCGCTCTTGTTGCCGGACCCTGTATAATATATATATATATATATATATATATATATATATATATATATATATATATATATATATATATATATATATATATATATATATATATATATATATATATATATATATATATATATATATATATATATATATATATATATATATAAGATATAAATCATAGAATATATTCTGTACATTGTTCATAATATCCATTTTGAAACGGTAAAGTCTGTTCTGGTAGCATAATCTGCTTCAATCCTAAAATAATAGAGAATAGCATGTATTAGATAACATGTCGATGATAGCAATTGTATGATTAAAGTTAATGATAAGGACAATGTTAAAAGATTAATATAATTTATGAAATTATGAAGAATAATACTGAACAATTAGTGTAAAAGTAACTTACATTTGTGTTAATAGGAAGTGTAGCCACATAAATTAACATTGTTGGTGCAAATTAACTAAATGTGTTGGGAAGATAGGTTATGGACATTTGAACTCCGATTGTGAGATATTATTTTTCATTGGAGGTGTTGTAGTTAAAGTTAGTGTACCTTTATGCTTTTCGGGCCAGAGAATCCGAATATGACCATAGTTTACCTGTAGAATAAGTTAGATATAAGTAAATTTCTGTATGTAAAAATGCATAATTAGAATATTTATCATAGCAAAATAATTTGAAAGCGAAATAGGACAAATGGAGTATCATTTTAAAGGAAATGTTATGCAGAATTTAATGCTTATAAGATTTTTAAGATCTATACTTGGATAACAAAGATATTTGGAAAACTAATAAATTGTGAATTATAGAAAAACGTTCCACCAATCAGAATTAAGGTCAGGTTTGTTTGTATTGTGTAGTAGGTTCAATCAAAATTGGTGTTCTAGAAAAAAATTACACTACATTTGTAAATTTTCTTAAGAGTCTCTTACTAATCTTGAAGGTGAAAGCATGTTACTTTTGTTCCTGAAATGTAATAAAATTTAAGATTGGTAAGTGTTTCATAACCTTATTTATATAAAAACAAAGACCTATTCGTAAAAGTTAAACGATTTAAAACAAAAGTGAGGTTAGTGTAATTAAAAAATTAAGTGAATTGTTAAATGGATATTTCCATGGAATTATGAAATATTGTTATGGATTTTTTTTTAATATAAACCAAATTAAATAAAGACAACGAGTTTATTAATTTCATAGAAAGTAGAAAGTTTTAATAAAATAAAAATTGAATTAAGATAATTATTGTATTTAAATTGTACAATACTAAAATAAAGTGTAATGAGAAAAAGTCAATAAATAAAACTGCATGCCGATAATTATTGCATTAAAATTATATGCAATATTAAAATAAAGTGCTTATGAAAAAGTTAATAAGTAAGGTACCTGAAGAAGCTCACGGTCGAGAACAATCATTGTTGTGTCAGCACACTTCGTGGGATCCACAATACAATTGATTTGGAGAACGGGACTTCAACAATTTGAGATTGCAACAGCAGAAGGAAGATTAATAACACTGTAAGTTATATAAATCGATTATTAGTAATTTAAGGTTATGTTTATGAATTATGCATATCATCGATGTTTAAATGTGTAGAGAATTTGAGCAAATTAGATACATCAGCGAATACGAACGCTAATCATTATAGTTGTTAATGATACTAGTTCGATATAAACGTCATAATGAAACGCGTGTAAAGTTAAGTTTATTTACACAAGTTTCATTACGAAGTTCATATCGAACGTGTATCATTCAAAATTTAATCTACTCCAGTCCAAATAGATTTTCTTTGCATAGATTCGATTTGTTTACAATATGAGAAACGTTTTTGTAAATAAAAATTAAAAATTATTAAGTGCCCATATTAATCGATGTTATAGTAACCGCGCTTGTTGATTGTTGCAATTTTTACGTTGACAACGTCATTATTTGCGTTCTATTTTGTGCTTTACATGAGTTTCACGCACTGATGGACTGAATTTAACAAATTGTACAGACTTTATAATTAATGTTTACAATAAATAAATGTTGGTAAAGATTTTATAATGAAGTAAAAGTTGTAACTAACTTTCTTTTTGCCTGTTTTTTATTTTAAAATTTGCGTGTTATTATGAGTTCATAATGGCACTGGGTGCTATTATGAAGGCCATAATGATTATATAAGTATATAATAATATTACTTCAGTTTAAAATAAAATCAAATTATAGTTACAGTAACAATAATTTATTTCGTGTTCAGCCATGGAACACACAATATACGTATTCAATATCAGTATTTACAAACAGTTATCCGAATGCGCACAATGTCTGGTATAATTGCATATTATACAAGGTGTTTGAATAAAACAATTTAAATTGAATTGAAATTTAATTGCATAATAGTACATGAGTTATCTTATAACAATTTCAATATGAAAGTTTTATTTAATATCATTACAAAACGAATTCATTGAACCCTATCCCTTGAGTTGCTAGTCGGAAATCATTATAGTATTAATTTCTTTGAACCTTATCCCCTGAGTTTCTATTGTTAGAGTAAATATTTACATCTCAATATATATATATGTATATATATATATATATATAGCTTATTGCTCAGGTAACTGACAGAACTGGTCAATTAAATGACCAGCAATAGTATGGTGGAACGTGTGCTCTAGGATTATCCGTCAATGATATAGTTGCAATTATATTTGAAAAAAAGGACATTATGAAAATGGAAACTTTCACGATATCATTCATAATTAAAATACTTAATAATAATTATTAATTTTATTAAATACATAAGTAAAGAGTCGTGGGTTCAAATCCTACTCGAGGTAAACTTTTTATTTATTTCAGTTATTGAATCAAAGATAGTAATTTTCGCGTAAACTAAACCATTAAGTAAGTAACATTTGTGAACTTGTTGAGTTGCATAAGTAAGGGGCGCAATAATTATTTTTCATATTTATTTAAAATCTGTTTATCATTTACCTATCTTTTTGTATGGATAAGTTATACGAAGTAAGTTAGAGATGAGTGTGTGTACGTGCGTGAGCGTGTGGGTGTGCATGCGTGTGTACGTGTGTGTGTGCGCATGCGTGCGCACGTGCGTATGTATGTACTACAGAACTGCAACACGTATGTACTTAAATTTCGCAGTTAAGATTTTTTTGGTTCTCTTGGAAAGGATTAGATTTTGGGAGAAATTCTGCGGCAGAGAGGGGAGTTTATTAAGATCAGTTTTTGTTTTGTATTAAATATTTCTGAAACAGCTACATATTTCAAAGATATAAAAATACCAGCATATAGATTTTAAAGTTAGAAATTGATCATATTTTATGTAATTAGTTCCACATCCAAGGGATGGGAAGTACTGAATCGCTATGAAACTTTGTATTTGCTCAATTGCTTTAAAATGTTCGAAAACGCCCGAAAACAAAATTTGAGCAAAATAATCTTGTCCGTGTGTCTGTCTGTGTGTATGCGTGTAGTCCATAACTTTCGGAGGACTTAACATATCAACTTGAAATTTGGTACACGTATGGATGTCAACTACTCAAAGCGACTTATTGTTTTTGGTGCCAGTGGGGTATGGGGAAAGGAGTAAAATTGGGGGGTAAGTACCCCTTTTACAAATTTTTATTTTTTTTACATTTCTGTTTATTTTAATAGGTGATTAGTAATATAATTTTGAGTATTTTTTGTTCCTATAATTTTTCTGTACAACAAACGGTTTACAAGATATTAGCAAAAAACCGTCACTTTAAAAAACCGGTTTTTCCAAAAATCTCCGGAATTACTTAACATATTCAAAAAGTAAAAATACCATTAGATAGGAAATTAAATTTCTCCCAAAAAGGGTTTTTGCAATTTTTACGAAAATTTTGTCAATTTCGAAATATTTCCAAAAACTCGATTTTGTAACCCGTCCACACAATTTTTTTGAAATTTTGGTATTAGAAAATCAAATTTCTGATCGAAAATCATCGTTATAATTTTTTGTAAAGTAAATTTTTTTCGATTTATTTACAAAAAACTGATTTTTTGATGTGGAATATTGATACAACTTGCAGCAGTTTTTGTTTATGCGAAGCGTAATTTAACCTCAAAAAAAATCTTAAAGTAGAATTTTTTTTCCTAATGAACATTACGAAAACTGATGCATAATAGTACGGTACACTGTGATAATATACTGGAAGCTAATGAGAATTTTTATAAACCATAGATGTATTTCTGCCCTTTCGAAAGTAATATTTTGGTTGTGAAATACGTAAAATAAAATGGTCTTAAAACACAAGTGTGAAAGTACAAAAAAAATGAGATGTTTACATAATTGACAAATTTTGTCCAGAGAATTTCAATTATTTTATGCAATTAGATATTAGCAATGTTACGGGCGGCTAATTTGCGCATGCGTGTCAAGTTTTTAACTTGAAATGTGTCCAAAATGTCAGTTACGGAGATATGTCAATGTTTATTAAAACCCTGTCGCACATGCGTAAATTACCATCGCAAATTCTAATTGCACCAAATAATGGAAACCCTCTTTGGTAGAGATATCTCAATTATTTAAATATTTTTTTGCAGTTTCACACGCTTATTTTAGCAAAGAATTTGCAGCAATTCAGCTTATGATGGTTTTTTTTCAAATATCTCAAACACTTCAAATTGTAAAATGAGCGAGTTACGCTCAAAGCCAAGTCAAATGTATATTTAATATTTAATTTCTTTTAATTTCCACTTTGTAGGTTGGAAGGTCGTGTGTTGTTTCACACCAGATATTTTGATAACATAATTGCAAACTAGTTTATGTGATTCAATACGCAATACGCAACAACAAACTGGAAGACTTGGAGACTTACGTTACTGACACGATGTAAAGCGGAGTAGATTGTTCCAAAATGTATGGAATAATAACGTATGGGACGTAAGTTTTGAGAAAAAAATCACCAAAATAATGAAATTTTGTTTAAACTTAACTATTAATGGTTAATATTACATCTTTTGACAATATGAAAACTAATCTACAAAACTGATAGCGGACCATGCTCTTCAATGGCACACAATTTGGTTAACACTCGTCTCATATTCCTTTGGACAATGTGTCGGTCAACTTCCAGAATTTTTATAAACATTCCTGCCGACTGGTGCGTTCATTTTGAGCCTCCCAGCCCTTTTCATAAACCTTTCGACACAATAATGACAAAAATTCCTATGTTGGTCGAGCTTGAGCAATATTTGGGAGTTATCTTCACTTGGTGCATAATTGACGTTATTCTGCTCCAGCCAGTATCGAGTCCTTCTGGCATAATGTCACGAAGCGAGTTTGGTCCAAAATACTATTTCATAGTTCTGATGATGGGCATTAATAAAATTAAACAGTTTCGGTAAGCATCTTTGAGTATAAAGCACAGCATCACAGCTTCTCCCAGAACTCTGCCAACATAAGGTGTTGAAACGCCAGCCACTGAAATCACACATCAGACTAAAAGTTTGTCAGCAAAATTTGATTTTACTTTGAATTTTACTTCGTTTGGACAATTTTCAATATCAGAAGTATAAAACTGATCGTTACCTTTCATTTCTGTGTTGAGCGGATTGTACCAATCTGTTACTCGTGTTTTGACTCAAAACATGAGGTCTGCCAGTTTTAGGCATATTAATGCAAGGGATACCCTCTTCGCATTCTTTTATTGCCCGATAAATTGTTCCCTGACTAACGTTTTGATCTCTGAACAAGTTTACAATTTCACTTTTGGGCAACCGTCCAACTATAAATATGCTTGCGAATTTGAAGTTTGTATGACATTCGGAACACCGTTATTGAATAAACTTGACGTTTGCCAAAAGCAAAAAAACATGATTTTCTTACCGATCGCATGGCAACTAGATCAGACATCCAAATCGAGTGCAAATTTCAAAGCAAACTTTTTCTCAAAACTTATGTGCCATACGTTATTGACCAAAAGAAACAACAATATCGTTAACAATTTGTGCAAAGCAGGTTTATTATCATTGCCGAGCGAAGCAATTCACGACTTGGAAATAAGTAACACCATTTGTACTAACAGATCCAGTAGATTGGAAGAGATCATAACCTTTTAACAAAAAACAGAATGCGGAACTTGAAAAACTACACAAAAAGCAAAGATCAAATTCAAAATTTACGATGCCAAGAAAACAAAAAAAGTGGTAAATGCACATTTAGAAACAATTAGCAGTTATTAGATAGAATAGACGAAGAATAAATTTATGTCTGAGAGAAACCGGTGATTATTTTGAACAATTTTATCACAACTTATCAGTGCAAACGTATTCTCAAATGGGGAAGCAATAATCTAGTTAAATTTAATGCTAACAAAACTCAGTGTTGCCTTGTGTCCGCCAAAAACGATCAATCATTTCCTATTGTAAGTATGAATGGCTCAGTTCTTAAGCTTTCAGACTCTATTACTCTGTTGGGTATGACTGTATTTTCAAATCTCTCATGGGTTGACCATCTTCTGTCAGCTACCCAAACAGCTGCTCGTAAAATAGGCTTTTTGTATAGATCTAAGCAGTACTTTACCTCTCGACTCCTTCTGCTGTATAAGGCCCAAATTCGGCCTCATCTGGAATATAATTCTCACCTCTGGGTTAGTGCTCCCAATACGCTCTCGATATCGTTGATCGTATTCAAAAGAGAGCGATTAGGCTTATAAATGACCCGTCCTTAACTTCTCACATACAGTCCCTTGAGCATAAAAGGATGGTTTCAGTTCTTTCTTTGTATTATCGTTATTACAAGGGCTATTGTGCTGCTGAATTATATTCTTTGATACCATCTCGGGCTATTTTTGCGAGAAACACTCGGTTCGCTCATTCACATCATCAGTATGCAGTACAAATCTCCACTTGTCGTACCAAACGGGCGCAATCCACATTTCTCTACACGGCTTCTAAACTCTGGAATGATCTCCCTAGTTCCTGCTTTCCTCTCACTTATGATATGCGAAAATTTAAGGTAGCTGTTCATAGGCATCTATCGGCAATTTATTATCCCACTATTTATCCTCCTAAGTGTTCCTGGGTGCTTTAGCACGATAGGCTGTTCAGGTTCACAATCATAATAATAATAAAAAAATTCCAACTTTTTTGACGTTTAATTTCATAGGCAAGTTTTGAATTTTGGATGATTTTAAATAACACAGCTACAATGCGTGTTTTTAGTTATTCGAGTTTTTGTTGAAGTTTTTTAAAAAATAATGATAAGAAAAGTTTTATAATTAAATTCCACATCAAATAAAGTAATATTTTTTACGGCCGCCAACGGGTTAAAAAAATCTGTCACATATTAATGGTGCATCATCTCTTATCAACCCTATGAAATGCTACAATTAAATTCTACTTACTGTTGATTAATGCTCTTGGTACACTCTCAGCGTGTACCAAATTTGGCTTTTCTAAGTGCAAGTATAACTGAGATATTGATTTTTTTCGTAATTTGAAACCCCACTTTCAACGCCTATAGGCGTTAAATCGTCATATTTTGGGTTCTTCCACATGTACCTGCTCTGTGTCGGTTCCTATAGGGATAACCCTGTATTACGCATTCAACGTCAATATAGGATGAGTGAGATAACGTTTATGCCGTTGAGCATCTATGAAGTTACGTAAATGAATGTTCAAAATAAATAATTAATCTTTTACGTTTTAATTAAACAAAAGCATATAGAGTGTTAACTATGTTACACCCTAGGTGAGAGCTATTTAGTTTAAACCTTGGAAATGACCTAACGTAATGTAGTTTAAAAATTATTTTCGTGCAACGGATTAATGCAGTGGATTGTTATGTGTAGCAAAATAAAAAGTTTCTCTTGACATATTGAACTATGCTTCAATTAATTAATGAAATAAAATATTAAACTGTAACAACAATTTATCGAATAGTTGAAAGGAAGAGAATAGATGCTCATCCCCTAAAAATTATATCTCACAGAAAATTTTTGTTGAAAGTAGTATTAATGGAGCATAAGCTTTGAAGAAACCAATTATCGCGATATCAAAATGTAATAAATACTTTATAAATATAATTTGTAAAGGAAGTGAAGTCAGTAGAGTTGAAATTTAAATGCACCGATATGAACAGGTCTGTACGATAAACAAACGGTGTCCTGAGTGTGAGCGCAATTATTGATCAGTGCCAAGGTGAAATAGTTAATATTCGAAGACGGCGTGGGAATAAATTATCTAAGTGGCTATCAAGGATTTTTTTAGAAGTTTTTAGTAATAAAGCCGTTTAAATCAAAGGTTATCAGAACTAAACTAACGAGCATAATTTAAAGTAAGAATGTTGGTGCATTGCGTAGTTGAATAACAGTTCCTATCTAATCTTTAACTATCATTTTGCAAAATTAATTAAATTTGTGCTAGGGAAATTGTTATGAACTACATTTAGACATATCTGTTTTGAGTTTTTAAAATAATTTTAATTAATCAGAGTAGATATAAGATCTTAGAATAATACTATTTTAATTTAATTTGACGACAGTATAGTTGAACCCGATTTGACAATTTGTTAATAGATGTATTCAGTACCTTTAAGTTTTTCCTTTTGATAGTCGATGCGCTTACGTAAACATTTTGTTTTTAAAGGAGATAGATTTATTATCATTAAAAATTTGGAAACTTGAAATTTATTTGTTTAAAATGTACAGTTCAAAAATAGTTCACGTGGAATTTCCATACAGCATCAAACTCAAATGCTGTATTTAAATCGTTACGCTAAATTAATAAATGATTGCTTACTGTTTTTGGTATTAAGTGTGCAATTAAGGTTTTGAGTGTACCTTACTACATGGTCAAAGAGTGGTGTTAGAATTATTCCAGCTATTTAGCACCTTACTGATGCCCATAATCTTCTCTATTAGACTGGACTGGTAACTCGCTTTTATAAACATTGTACTACCTAGTGCGGATAAGTCTTGTAACAGAATGAACTCGTATATTCACATTTTCTTTTATCATATCAAGAGCATTAAAATTGAGTCAATAATGAGGTTTTGTATCTTTGGCCGTTAACCATAGAATGAGAAAATAAGACCTTCAATATCCTTTCGATTAATCGTATATTCCTTATGCGTCCTAAAAAATGCAATTTGAATGTTTGCGTTTGGCAACTCTTCATTACGCTGGTTAAGGTTCAAAGGAATACGACCACGCTCCGTCTTCATTACGTGAGGCACTTAGAAAATGAATTTTATAATAAAAGCATTTTGTTCCGAAATAAGTGCAAAAGTAAAACATAACCTAACTTACGGCAACCCAAAAGCAATTATTTTAACACAAACTATCTACATTACTAGTTCACCGAATTAAAATCTGATAAGAACTATTTTGTCATTAAGAAAAGTAACAATCGGATTGAAAACATAAAAGAATGACAAGAGAAAATATGTAACTGGAATACTGAGGTAGTTATGTCGAGGTTGCCAATTAAATGACAACGAGAGAAATTCAAATGTGGGACATTCTCTTTTAATAAGTTCGTACAATCTCTGTACAACGTTTGCTTATACGTTAGAGGACGGAGTTTACCTTCAGTCTGTATATAAGTTTGTATACTTAAAAGATCCAACTTAGTTCATTTCTTTAAATAATTGTGGTCCTGAATAGGTTAAGTTTTAGCTTACCGCGCTAAAGTACTCAGAAACATTTAGGAGGATGGATAGGGGATATTGCATTGCCAAGAGATGCCTATGAATAGCTATTTTCATATCATAAGTGAGAAAAAGAGAACTAGGGAGAACATTCCAAAGCTTAAAAGCCGTATAGAAGAATTTGATCGCCCCTGTTTGGTAGGGTAATTGGAGATTTTTTCAGCATATTCATGATGTGAATGAGTGAACCGGCTATTTCTAGCAAAGGGGGCGGACAAGGTATCAAACAATGTAATTCAGCAGCGCAATAGCCATTGTAATACCGATAATACAAAGAAAGAACTGAACCGATTCTTCTATGCTCAAGGGACTGTATGTGAGAATGACCCGATATGTATAAGCCTAAACGCTCTTCTTTGAATACCATCAACGACATCGAGAGCGTATTGGGAAGCACCAATCCAGAGGTGAAAATTGTATTCTAGATGAAGTCGAATTTGGCCTTAAACAGCAGAAAGAGTTATCAGGAGATAAAGTACTGCTTAGATCTGTACAAAAGCTTATTTCACTAGCAGCTGCTATAGTAGCTGACAGAAGATGGTCAACGCATGATGGATTTGAAGATACAGTCAGTTCCTTACTAATATCTAGCCTAACTGAAAAAGTGTTATCACTAAGTTTAAACAACGCAAATTTTGCTAAATCCATCTGTAGAAACGTTGGTACATCTTCATTTTCCCTCATGACATCATAGCGTAAGAGAAGAGCTGACTATGGGCACATCTTTCCCAGAACCACTAAAACATGAGTGCAAATGAATCCACAAAAATATTGGCTTTGTCTACGGAATCAGCAACTACAGATACGTCAAATGATGTCATGAGGGAAAATGAAGATGCACCAAAGTTTCTACAGATGGATTTAGCTAAAGATCAAAATTTGCGTTGTTTAAACTTAATGATAACACTTTTTTAGGTATTTCTGTTATCAACATAGTCTGCATGACTTTCGACTATTTTATTACATTTCCATTTTGCACAAAATTTATTATTCAAAGACATTGCATGAGTACAAGCCTCACTGAACCAAGGTTGGGAACAAGAATTACCTATTCGATTTTGTTTTGTGGGAATGTGTAACTCCGTGCCCATGAGGATGACTTCAGATACTGAAAGAGCAATGTCTTACATCAATATTCACACCATGGAAAGGTTGCAAGGAAATCCCGTAAATCACTCCATTTAGCTGACTTAAAACCTTATAACGTTCTATGAATAATGCGAACAACGGAGGGACAGTAGACAGTAGAAGTTATTTCTATTACACAATTGTCAGGTAGACCTAGTTGGGAAAGAATTTAAGCTTTATAAACAAGTGAGTTTGATGTAAGAAAGAAATCTAGAAGATGTAGAGTATAGTTAGGGTTATCAGGGATACTTGTGGGTTAATAAATCATTTGTGTGAGATTATATGAAATAGCAAATGTTTCTGCACTATGACTAGTAGAATTAGTAGTAGATGAAGATTAAAGCCAATTAGAGATGTAAACATTGAAATCTCCCAGAATTAAGATATCGCAAAATGGAATCTGAGACAGAAGATGGTCAACTTTCATACTAAGGTAATCCAAGAAGCCTTGAAAGTCATTGGAGACCTATAAATTCAACAGTATAATTTTACAAGTTTACACAATGCTCTTTTGTATCGAAAGTTAGAGTGCAAAATGGATATCGGATACTATCTGATCGATTCCATACATTTTCTCTGATTATCACTGTTTGTAAAAAAATTTATCTGTAGCCTGAATCGTTAGGGTTGTTATTTATTTAAGTTTACTCGTTAATTATTTCTCTACCTTAAATTAACTTTTCTATATTTACTTCCATTACCATTTATTACAATGGATTTAAATGATTTTCTTTTATTGCGTTTACTTTTCTACGTTATAAAGGAATTATTTCTTTTCGTATTTACCTTTGTATTTCATAACAAAATTCCTAAAATAAACCTGTTAGTGCCATCTATACGTGGGCTCTGGTTATTCTAAAGCACCACTAGACGGTGATACTATTAAATAAGTGCATATTACTAATCATTTTTTATTGAAAACAAACATCAGCTTAACATTTTTACAAAATTTGATAAGGGCAATTCTGTTGAATGCCTTTTTTCCGAAGGTGTGGTGCTTTTAACACGGCCATTTTGTAGTGGTGTAAAATTATATTTCAGAAAATTTCTATGATTTCTGTTTTCTCGGTGTAAATCATCATTTCTAGAGGAGAAGTTTTCCTTCAAAAACTATTTCTTGATTTGTGAACTAATACAATCGCATTAACGTGGATGTAAAAATATGTTATTTACACGCACATGGTGATCTTTCTTTCTTTTAGACTTAAACTACGATATGTAAATTGAAGGAATATATATATATATATATATATATATATATATATATATATATATATATATATATATATATATATATATATATATATATATATGAGAGAGAGAGAGAGAGAGTAAACCAACATTATATGAATGAACTGATATATCCCTTATCTTTCTCTAGCTTTTCTTTTTGGGTCTTTTCGTTTTGCGTTTTTCTTCTTCGTGTATTGGTTGTTGTTAAGATTATCGTTATGTACCTTTCGTCTCGCCTTTGATATGGATGCGATGTGCTCGGAACTGGGAATGAGCGTAACTGGCTACTGGTAGCTGCCCTGAAATGGCGAGGATGGAAACTAAACTGCACTAAATAAAGTACTCGTACTCGTTCAACAATTAGGTTAGATCTTTCCTTATCGCTTGTATAAATAAACATTGCATTGTCAAGTTTACTTCCGAATCTGTTATGTATCATACATGGCATTCAGATGGGATCACTACAGTTTCTCCGAAAGATTAGGTGCATTTAAATTCACCATATTACCAATTACTCTTACTGAACTGTTTACCTGTGTTGCAATTTTAGTAGCATCTTTATATACTGTTTGTTAGGTTTTAAGTATAAATTTACTATCATTATCATTAGGCATAAGAGTGTTCAGATCATTGGTATCTAGTTTTACTGGATTAGGTACCCGTATATGCATGCTAGGATTAATAGAATGAACTGAACTAGCATCTCTGATTATTTATATATCTACTTGAATTTGTCATGGTTAAAGGGGGGATTTGTGCTTGTATATTGTGAAACGAAAGGCAAATTGGATTGTTATCTTTCTAACATCAACTATTACGATTGTTTGTGTATATAAATTTTCCTTTTCAGGGATTACAT
Organism: Vesta saturnalis; assembly: GCA_036346205.1. Lineage (NCBI taxonomy): Eukaryota > Metazoa > Arthropoda > Insecta > Coleoptera > Lampyridae > Vesta > Vesta saturnalis. The sequence goes on along the minus strand of JARFJB010002375.1, from coordinate 3,475,115 downwards.
ATGAAAGATCTTTCAGCGTCCCAGGGAGAGGCATTACGTGTTATTAATAATTCTAGATAACTTAAAGGTGAATTTATCACAAGTAAATCTCGCGACTTGCCCTCGTCAGAGTTTATATTCATTCCTGCCCTCATCTATATTACTATATTCTGCATATAGCAGTTTTTGTTGAGAATTTAGAAATAAATTTATGCTTCTTGACCGAATTGTCGTTTAATTGCTATTCCTGTTGCTCCCTGTTTCAAGCTTTAAAGGGTCTCTCCTTCAAAAAATAATAATTTATCTTTTCCTTCTTTAAAGCTTGTGGCGCCTGTTTTTCGTCTGTTCTCCGTACCTGTCTGTCTACCATTTTGTTATTGAATTCTAACTAACCTAACCATCTTCTTTATTTTTAGCCACACTTCAATACACCTACGCTATCCGAGTGCTCTGCGGTCTCAGGACCGTTTGGCTGATTTTCTAGTCGAGCTAACCATTTCCTCTCCCTTTTTATATGACTATTTATGGTTGGTTAGACAAGTTGCAAGGTTGTATTGGGTTAAATGCAAGTCGGGTGAATCGGAGCCTTCAAAGGAGACGTGTGTTTCATAGAAACAAAATGTCAGAATGTAACTGTCCAAGATGCTGATGAACAGCAATCAGGTTAGACGTGATGCCGCGGATGTCGCAATAATGGATCAGAGATTGAAATCGATGACCGTGGACGTTTGGGCCATGCCCTCCCAGACATCTGAATAGGGCAGGATTTTACGTCCAGTATTTTTTTAGAAACCGCAACAATCTTGTTTAAGTTTCATTTTACATTTTTTATTTGGTGATTTTTGTCATAGCTTAGCGTCTTACGTTGGACTTGGTTATCGGCGCCTTTAGATTGTGTCACATATAATCTGACTGGTGTTCCTAACAAGGCAGCTAGTGTTTATACTTTATCTTAATAATAATACGTCAAACACTACATACCACATATATTCAAATCGCAATCTACAAAACTACAAACTTATTAATAACAATTTAATTAACACATATGCGGAGAACAAATTTAATTTTACATTGCACTAGCAGAAAATTCAATAAGCTAAGCTATTATGGAAATGAAACACATATAGATTCCAATAATGCGTGAAGAGATTAAGCGCAATACACCTACGCAACATGCGCAATAACTTACTTCGCTACCACGAAACAGTTATATATATATATATATATATATATATATATATTAACAAGTTGGATCTGAGTGCTTGGGAAAAAATCATATCAAATGAATTCGACTCAAGTGCGAAAACAGGACGCTTCCGAAACATCATGCTGTAGGTAAAAACTGTGGAACTAGGCCGATAAACTGTAAGGTTATTTCGACGCATCGTGTGTATATGTAGTATTTTGATAACGTATGTAACGTGTTTTGAATGTAGCTGAAGTTAGTTTGCATTAAAAGAATTTTTTTTATGTATGCGTAATGTAAGTTGGTGTAATTGATACGCCACTGGAATTTAGTGAAGCATTGGTTATCGTGTGAAGGAATATTTAAATGCTGTAGAAGCGTTAAATTTGGTTGAGAAATAATGTTTTGAGTAAACTTTTATTGATACGGCACTAGTAAAACTACTGGTCTTTTAGCTACTGTGTATGGAGGAATTTGGACTCAAGAAATGGTTGTAGACGTATGAGTGAGTGAGTTTATGATATATTGATATTTTTTATTAACATTCAGTAAGGAATATGGATGCATATTTTTGTTTGTAGAAATTTTTGTGATAGTGTGCAATAGGAAAATGTAATGCATGTTAAGAATGAAGCGATAGATTGTGAGGGAGTTCGTTAGATTGTGCGGTAATAGAATTCGCCCACCGGTGAGATTTGCATAAAAAGTTGAGGGATAATCTGGTTAATCTACAGTGTGAGCGTAATTGCAATTGATGATTTCTTCGGAATGTGTTCAGTGAATTTACAAAGTAATTCAAGATGGCTACGTTTATTTCGCATCGTTGGCGTCTTCTACCACGATGGAATCTTCAACGTGTGGCAAAGCACCGCACGAAATACTCAATTGGGATAGGTGAACTTTGATCTTAGCCCGAGTTTATTGTGGCGTATTGGCAATATGGCGGCCAGAAGCTATATAACCGAGTGTCAGATTTGAGGGGGAGTTGTTAGTTAGCTAGTTGCTTAAAAGATTTCAGTAAGAGTTGCGAGCGCTACAGAACCATTAGAATGGTTAGTATTGGAATGTATTTGTGAAAATTATAGTTTAGCAGAGCATGTATAGCGGTTGCATTAACCCATAATGGGATAAATCGTATAGACGTTCACAAATAAATAATGTAAAAATTGTGAGTTGAAGGAAAACGTTAGTGATTTTCTTCAAGAAATAAGAAAGTGCTTAAGCAGATTAGAAGTTAACAATACAGCAAATAATTTGATATTAGTGTTCAATTGTGGGATGCGTGGCCTAATATTATCATAAAGAGAACCGAAGGTAACCATTTCAATGACCGAAAGAAAAGTTTGTAAAATTTAGTTAAGATACTGGTGATCATCATTGACATTGAAAGTGTACAATCGTTAGCAATACCAAATTGATTGTATAAAAGCGAATAAGAATGTTAATGTGTATATGGAAATAACCATTTATCATTGTGGTAAACGTTTTGAAGAGCATAGAGCATCTAAGAATTTAAAAAGGATTACCCAAAGCAGATCATATGGACTACAACTGCCGCACCGAAAAAGGATTAATTAAGGTAATACCTAAGAATTAGATTTAAATTTTATTGAACCAAGACAAGTACGATTATCTTTTATGTACCTTTTTTTTGTAATTGTTGCGTTAATTACGGTTCATTCAAAGAAAAAAAAGGTAATCGGACTTTAGTTATTCTGTTTTAGTTTTGAACTGGGTAATTTGACTCTTAACGTACATATGTGTTTGGTGGTTTTTTTAAAACCACGTCGTTGTATGTATTTACATGAAGAATTTGTCAATATATATATATATATATATATATATATATATATATATATATATATATATGCATTTTGTCGTTTATTAGTGTCAATCGTGTGCCTAACTGGTTACACCTTCTGATAAGTGAAATTAGTCTTTGCATATTTTCGAATTTAAGGATCGCTTGCATTTGCATTCTAATAAAACTTTTGGTTTGTATTAAAGTAAAATATCTTACCTCAATGTTACTGCTAATCTTTCAGTTGGTGAAATTGATTTTCTAAAATTAGTGTCTCCTTTCCTTATGACAGGTTCTATAAGACCCAGTAGCTCCGAAAATTTTTCATATGTCATAGGAAAATTACGGAAAAATCTTCTGTTGTCTTGTTTTCATCGTTCGAATAGTGTATGGAACTCCCCTATAATTTCTTTTTTTCCTGTTCTTCCGCAGCAAGTACCAAAGCAAAATTCACAGCTGCATCCTCACTACTACGGTCGCTCATTTTAAATTACAATTAAACAACACCCTGTACGTACACTATGTTGCCTGAAGTAAATATCGGAGGATGAACGTGAAATAGCTTGAGCAACGGAAGGTCTGAGATCAGATAAGCGGACGAAGTGAGTGGCAAATGTAACAGACGCGATCGGAAACTCCGGATCTGAGATGAGATGAGCGGAAATACGAAATGGTTTCACACTGTTCGGCGACAGTATTCTCAGTGAAAGCGTACATCAAAAGAGCGAAGTTTCATATTAATAATGTAGAGTTACGTATTCTAAATGCAAATTAACACTGATAAATTAATTTTGATAATATCGACAAAAATGAATCATGGCAATTGGATTTCCATCACGCTGTTGTGTTGCTTGAAAACCATACACAGAAAACACTTTTACTATATTTCCTAAATTTTAATATGATATTTACCTAAATAAAATTATCCCGATGTTTATAAATATTAGTATTGAAATAGTTATAAAATTAGTTATAAATTTTAATAAGACTAAAAAATAAATTCAATAATTCCACCTTTTAAGAATTCCGTATCAGTTACAATATAGTTTTTTTTTCCATTTAGTACCAATTCTATTCCTTCCCGCTTCGTGTAATCAGCAGTTTGCCAACAGTATAGACTGGTGCCGATCGAATCGATTTTACACTTAACTTGCTGATATCTGGAGCTTTTCGAACTTCCATTCTGATGAGAGATGCAGATTCCAATGTGTAGGATATAATACACTGCGCTTTTTTTATCCCAATGGGATTTATGCATTTTATAGATGATACTCTTTTTTTATCTGCAGATTTTCATATTGCACCAATTTTAGCTTCATTTTAAATACGTAATTTCAAATTTATAAAACTTGTAGATAGGAAAAATAGTTTTTTTTTTGTTTGCGTTTGATGAAATTACACTTTTTTTTAATGTAATGATATTAGAATGAAACTAGATTGTCTGCATGAGACAAAAGTGGAAAAGTGTACATTGGAGTGAGGGAGTCAGCAGGACAAATGGATGAAGTGGATAGATTGAAATGCAACAGCGCAATGAAATTGGCTTCGTTTCCCGGTCATTCATCAGCGGCTAATAGGCGCTCGTTCCCACAGGCGACAGGTGGTGTTGGACATACATTAGTTTCAGGATTTTCTGCCAGAGAGTTATACAAAGGTGATAATATTCAAACTTAATAATGTTAAATCGTTTTCCGTTCTGACGAAAAACGGGTATTTATTAACCAACCAAGTAAAACTTCTTATTAGTAATGCACTAATAAATTAAAATTTTAACTAATACTGTGTATGTGTGGATGAAAACAACAAATGATGCCGTAATTAGTTCTAAAAGTCAGCGAATTTGATTCTTAGTACAATCCTAGTTCAATTTAAATAGATTTGAGTTGAGAAATTATTAAATTTATTGCAATCTACATTTTCTAAATTTACTTTGTGAAATTGTACTAACATCAACATTGATTTGCATTTATAATAATGGTCATTTACGGTATTATGCATCATTTTAACATGTATATATATATATATATATATATATATATATATATATATATATATATATATATATATATATATATATATATATATAGGAAAGGAAAGATCACGTAATTCAGACGGGCTGTTTGAGCTTTCCAAGCTCCTTCAGCCACAAACATGGATTCCCAGTATACATACCTACATTACGTATATATGCATGGTGGGATTAAGGATGGGTGTGGTCAGGATAGGATCGGAAGGAACGGAGTTAGGGTTCTGAGGGGAAAAATACTACCCCAGCATTCGCTTAAGTAGCCGCACATGGTGTGCATATACGCAGTGACCATGCGGGTACAAGTGTATGAGGAAAACCCCTGAAAAACCTCATACAAGATAGACGGTAACGGGTATCGAACCAATTATAATATATATATATATATATATATATATATATATATATATATATATATATATATATATATATAAAATTTTACAGGGTGTTCCGTCAGGAATAAGCCATAGTTCAGAGGTATTTTCCTTGGGTTAAAATAATCCCATTTAGGCCAACTTACCTTAATCCAATTATGCTTCCTTAAAAAGTCAACGTGAAAGATAGAGGGCGCCACCCACAACTTACTCATGTTTCTGCTTTCCGCCGTATTTTTTTGTAGATAAAGATTTTGAAAGATACTCTTACTTATTCTAAATAACACTGTTGTTATTATCAATTAGAGAAAAAAATGGAAATTAACAAGTGGTAGTGTTTTTTATGCTTTATCTACTGGCGTCGCCACTTTTGTTCTAACTCTTGTTATTCCAAAGTTATGATATCAACGTTTGTTTTTTTAAATGGAAGGTATAGTACGCGCTGCCTTTATCAGATGCGCGTTTTTTCAAGCTTTGTAACGATATCAGACATGATATATTTATTTTTAAAAATAACAAAGTTATGACGATTTTATTATTGATTTACAGTAGGCCATGGAAAAATGAATTAATTATTATGGTTTTTGGCAGTTTTACACCCTTGTCATAATAAATGTAGTTTTTTTTCATTTCTAACTTTGATGAGCGAAAACAAGTTTAGTGATTCTTCTTTTAAATGTTGTAGAATCGTTACTATTAGTAATACAACAAAATGACACGAATAAAAATAGTAGACATTTTAATGCGTAACATGTTGTACGCACTAATTTCCTGCTCGCTTGAGTTAGAACAAACTTTTTTTAAGTAACGGTAATAGTTGGCTTCGACATTTTTAAAAAGAACAAATTTTTCTCTTTATATAGATACAGGAGAGTAGCAAAAACAGAATGTCCCATTAAAAAATATTTTTAACCGAATAAGTTAAATACTCTGTTTATTAAACATTTCACCTAAAAATTAGGGCCTCAAATAAAATAAGGATACAAGGAAACGAGGAATTATTAAGTTTAAATTTCGACTTTGAAGTAATTTCATGTCAAAAAATTCTATCTCAGCAAATGTTCAAAATGTCCCCCATTATTATTTACACACAAGCGGCATCTTTTTACAATAGAATCTACAGCTTTCGGTATTTTCCTACCTTCTAAATTACGGAAGGCATGGATCACAGCATCACATAGTTCTTCTTTTGTCGCAAAGTAGATAAATAAAAAACACTATCATTTTTCTTTTACATTTTTTTTCTCAAATCGATAATTTTAGTTTTTTTAAAATATCTAGTAAGTCATGAACTTTTTCCAACAACTGAAAGTGTCGTTAATTTAGGTTCATAAAATTGCAACTCTTTCCCAATTTAATCGAGTCTTTATCTATTGTAGTTTCCGAGATGTCAATACTTAAAATGAAAAATAGAACTCACACAGTATATACAGGGTGTCCCGTGTAAAGAATGGGCCATAGTTCAGAGGTAGTTTCCATGGGTTAAAATAACCTCGTTTAGGCCAACTTACCTTAGTTCAATTCTGCGTCCTTAAAAAGTTGTGATCTTTCAAATAAGCATTTTTCATTTCATTTGTTTTTCGATAGCTGTGTCATTTTTCGAGATATCTTGTCTAAACTTGGTACAGAAGAGTTTTCCGGGTAGACAAACATGAATATCTATTTACTTTCAACGTAAAAGATAGAAGGCGCCACCAACGCCATACTTATGTTTCTGATTTCCGCAGTACTTTTTTTGTGGATAAAGATTTTGAAAGACTTGTTAACATTTCTGAAAAGTCCTTTTATTTTCTTTAACAAAGGTACTTTATTGTATATTGCTAAAAGGTTCCGCTTTAGAGGAAAATGCATTTAAGGTGAATTCTGCAGAATGTACATATTTCATTTGAACAAAGTTTGATGCCAATTTACTATAGTAGGTATCCATCACAAAATCGTAATTCTGATTTGACTTCTAATAAAATATCTTTGCTGTGTGTTTCACGTTGTTTTGTTTCTTGTTAGTGGTTTTAAGTATTTCATTGTTTAAGTATATGGTATCCGTTTTAAGAACGCTGCGACATAATTTGTTCTCAAATAGTGAAATGAGTGATATGGTAGCAATTTACGCTCAACAAAATTTTCATGAACATACTGCGGCCAGAAATTTCTAAAATATTTTTCCAAATCGTAGACAACCAGACATCTAAGAAATGATTAAAATCATTTAAATAAATTCTCCAGTGGCGTAGATACTGGGGGTCGGCACCCCCTTCTCCCCTCCCAATCTTTGGCGCGGCTGGATACTTTAGAAAAAACATTCAATGTTTGGATTCCCTGTTTAATTTAGAAAAAAAAATTACCCTTGCAAATTTTTGATTTATGGCTTCGTTTTTGAGATAAAATTTTAATTTAAAGTGTTGCCAGCAGGCCAAAGGTTATGACTGAACTACCAAGAAAATACGATATGAGAGGCACTAATAGGTTCTGAAAATGGAATCCTCTGACCTCAATGCATTTATGAACTCTTTTGGCCACGGAATTAATTGATAACGATTTCCCCTCAGTTGAGGGCACGCCTAATCAATACGTTTCAGCTCTTCTCGTGTTTCTATTGTCGTCTCGCAGACAATGTCTTTCAATTACACATGAAAATCCAAACGCGTAATATCTGGTGATCTTGGAGGCCACGCGAGTGGCCCCCTTCCAACTTCTTCAACTCCTGGTTAATTAATTTGTGTCAACCGCCCTATTCATCTCTCTGGATAGCTTACATTCATTCATGACCTGACCTGTCTTCCAAAATGCGCGGGAACACCGTCCATTTGGAACCAGCTATTCATTCGTATAGCGATGGGTACCTCATCGAACAAACCAAAAAGGTTAAGAAGTTCAAAAACGAGGTAGCATTAAGCCTTGGAGGTAAATAGAATGGACCAATAACACAACCGTTTATAAGCATCCATACATTAACGCTAAATTCATGTTCATAAGACCTAACATCGTCCTCAAATCTTAGCGGCAATTAATTCCGTGGACAAAAGAGTTCAAAGGTGCAGTGAGATCGGTGGATTCCATTTTGGAAACTTATTAGTGTACTTATTTGTTTATTTGCGTTTTTTTGTATGTTTGATGTACATTATGTCTAGTAAATAATAAAATGTCTAAAAAAATTTTGGCCTCTCATTCTTGGTAGTTCAATCATAAGTTTTTGCCTGCCTGCAACACTTTAAATTAAAATAAGTATCTCAAAAGAGAAGCTACAAATTAAAAATTTGCAAGGATACTTTTTTTTCTAAATTAAACAGGGAATTCAAACATTAAATCTTAATTTGTGAAATATCCAATGGCGCCGAAAATTGGGAGGGAAAAGGCGGTGCCGACCCCCAGTATCCACGCCACTGGCAGATTTCTTTTAATGGTTTTAGTAATTTCTTAGAGATGTACTACATTAGTCTGTGTGTGAAACTTGATGTAAATCGATCGAGTGGTTTAGAAGTTATGATGATTTTTTACAACTTTGAGAACCTGTATCTTTGTTCGGAAACATTTTTTAACAAAGTTTTATTAAGAAGGTCTTTTTTTGTTGTTCTATCACCTATCAAAATTAATGACGTACTACCTGGACCACCATATATACATACATATATATATATATATATATATATATATATATATATATATATATATATAATATATATATATATATATATAATTTATAATTGCACGAAAGTTTTTAGCTCAAGGGACCAATTTCCCTATTAGATATAATAAATTAACATAAAAAATCTAATTAAAAGGTAGTTGCATACCTTATACAAGCAACCTAACTTAAAATACGACGATGTGCATTGGAAGGCAGAAGGAACGGAAATGGTGCTCAAATGTGCATAAAACAAAATATCTTTCGAAAACAGAAAGCATTGTAAAAACAAAACCAATAATCAGACAGTATGACCTTTAAAACTTTATGTCAGATAGAAATTAATGTTAACTTAAAAAAAAATCTAAAGCCGCCCGCTTCTATAAGATATCAATAATACAGTTTAACCATTTTCATTCATATTTAGATTAATTTTTAGACGCGTTATATTAAGAAACTTTATATAAAAAAGTTATGTAAAACTAAATTTTCTTTAAAAAATATATATGTACAGTTTTTCCTATAAAATTGATCGTTATTCAATTCAAACCACTTAAATTCTACTTTTGGAATTTTTTGCCGCTAAATTGCGCATCTTATCAAAAAATTGCATAGAACAGAATTAATCTATATGTTTACTAACCAAAAAAGAAAACACCAAGTATTCCGCAATTTATAACAGATAATTTTATAGAAATAAGGTAATAGATTAAGCTCTTACGAACGTCTATTTACCAGTCAATAATGAGTTTTCTATTTAAAAATAAACAAATTTTGGTCTTCAGACCTTGAACTATATTATATCACCTAAAACTTTGCAACTTTGTACTCTTTGCGATAACTTTTGGCATTTGCCCAACAAATTATTATTATGAAAACGTAAACCTTCGTATATAATACGAATGGTGGAATCTTACCGTAATACTTGTCAGTCAGATCACGAATAGTTGTTCTGACGATAATCGCCACGAGTGCTTTAGCACAGTGGCGATTTTCTAAAGACAACTACAAGTGAGTCTGACTGACAAAAGATTCCTACCACGAGTTGAATTCAGCAAAACTGCACAAAGAAAATTCAGGAAAATAGTTTTTTTTCGAAATGAAAGTAATTGTGTTTTAAATAATAGTTATTATAAATACAGTATATTGTTCATTTTTTTTACCTTTATTTTCACTTGTATTATCGCTGTAAGAACTTCCTCCTTAGTATGGAAAGATTGCTAGTGTAATCAGATCCTAATTAGCTCAAGTTTAAAAAATAGACTGTATCGATTGGTTGCTAAATTTCGAGTTGGATTGTCAACATTATTACACAATAATTTAAATACTTATCTTTTTGGTTTGTGATGGTGTATATTTTACTAGGCGTCGTGCAGGACTACCGCAGTAAGCGGTAGGCAACAACTAACAACACTAAATTCAGGAAAAATTGTATCTAGGTGCCACCGCAATCTTAAATTTTTCTTAGCCGGGGTGTTAAGATAATCCTACCTGACTGTGGAAGATAGGATTGTGGCCTACTCAGTAAAATCATACCCTCAATGTCAATCACGCTTCAAAAGAAATTTATTCAAAAGCTTATAAAAATTTTGAAGTATAGGTGTCGTCGTGAACTTACTGATCACATACTGTACATACGAAAAATCCATGTTATAAAGCGTTATTTGCATACTTTCTATGTAGCCCTCGTATACATATAAATTAATATTTCTGTCACCACATTGTGAACTAAATAAATATTACACAATTTAAAAAATAAAAATAAACAGTCGGTCTAATAATTTTTAAATCATCACACATTAGTTTGTTTCTAAAAGATTAAAAATGTAACAAGCAGTGCTTTCGTCATAAATCTAATAGAGATTTTCTTAATACTTTCGCTTTAAAATAGTATTTAAATATTCGCCAATATGAATGAATTGTAATAATTCAAATCTGGAATTTCTACGTAATGAAAACATCATGTTACCAGTGCTCTGTATTTTAATGACTGTAAAAGAATTCTAAATAAATAAATGTTGTCATCGATCTGGCTCAATAAGCAATTTCAGATCAATCATTAAAGCAAGATATTCAACGATAAATTAATTCTTAAAAGGTGTTATCCGTTAGGTAATTTCACACTAAAATGTTATCACAACTTAAACGAATAAACAAAAGTAAGTTAATTAATGGATATATATATATATATATATATATATATATATATATATATATATATATATATATATATACAGGGTGAGTTGTTAAGAATGGGAAATCTGGAAACTGGGAATAGTAGAGCCTAAAATATGAGGATTGAGCGCAACATGCCTTATACAAATGTTGCTCGTTTAAGAGATACAGGGTGTTCAAGTTAATAATTTTATTTCTAAATTTTTTAATAACTCTGCAAGTTTTTATAGAATCAACTTAAAATTAGTATTATCATGTTTTTCAGCATGACGAATAAGAATTTTAACTTTGCTCATAAATGGCACTGGTTACACACTGCTGAATAGATAAATCGATGCTTATCTTTTTTTTGTGTAGAATTACTTAAACTGAATTGAAAATTTGAAAGAGCAACCTTTTTTACATGGTTAATACATACTTGTTTGATTTTGATATCTTGATCCGTTTTCGAGATATTTGACTTCTAAAGTTTCAATACAGTTCGTCCTATTGACACAATTTTTAATTTTTAAACACTAAACTCAGTAAATAATAAATAATAACAAGGAATAATGCATATGTACAGAGTATTCAATAGGCCTTACGGCCACATAGTGTTTGCAAGAGGAAGTCTCTGAAGTGTTCATAGTAAAAAAATAACAAACATGAAAATAATGCCTTCTAAAATTGATTTTTCAAAAGAGTAGCAAGTTCATACAACTGTCATATGTAATGCAAACGCCCACGTATTATGCCGGTGAATAACTTATTTAGACCAACTGCCCGAATTGTCCACCACCCACTTCAATGCACTTTTCTATTCGTTTTCTTAGAGATCTTCTAATGTTAAAAAACAATCCTGCCTTATTTCTGATGACATTGGCAGCTTCGTAAATTTTTGAAGCAATTCTTCACGGAATCAGTTCTTTCCTGTAGGTAGACGATTCCTTCAAACTAGACCAAACAAGAAATCTAGGGGTTAAAATCTGGACTTCTAGGTGGCCAAGGAAATTCACTTCCACGACCAAACCATCGATGTGGAAACTGTTCATTCAGATAATCGCGCACAGGCAGAGGGAAATGTGGTGGCGCTCCATGGTGCATAAACACATGTTTTGTCTTAGTTCAAGCGGTATACCTTCTAGCAGTTCATGTAAATTTTGTTCAAGAAAATCAAAGTAAAGTTGACCGTTCAGATTCGGCGGAAATACGAAGGGACCAATAAAAATCAGATATCATCCCACACCAAATGTTCATCTTGAACTCCTGCTGGAAATGTCTTTCCTTATGGCATGTGGATTCTCAGAATCCCATAAATGATTATTCGTCCAGTTGATAACTCCCCGTCTAGTAAATGTTGCTTCATCGGTGAAGAGAATTTTGTCAAGAAAATTTCGGTCTTCGTTCTGTTTTGTCTGTAAAATTGCGAAAATCCTAGACGTGCCGCAGGATCCTGTGGTAATACATTCTGCACGGGAATGAAATGGTAAGGGTAGAGTTGCTCTTTTCGTAAGATTCTATTGATAGACGTTTGACTTGTTCCTGTCGCTGCACTTAAACGGCGAGTACTTACGCCTTGGTTTTCGGTCACACGAACTAGAACTTCATTTTTTGTTGTACCGAAATTGTTTTGGAGCACCATTATGACGCTTAGGACGAAAACACCCAGTTTCTCCTAGGCAATAATAAATATTTCTAAAAGTTTATGATTTGGTTGTCTTCGATTAGGATATAATTCTAAATATCTTCGGGTTGCAGCAAGTCCATTAAAATCTGTTTGAGCAAAAAACAAACCATATCTCGCATTTCACTGTTAGAAAACTCATTATGCCGTGGCATTTTTTACTACTTATTCTTGTACAAATAAAGCAGAAAGAAAAATATAAAGCTACTTACTTAGCACTCTTTGACACAAGCTTTACAAGCACAAATAATGATAGCTGTCAGATGCATTTAAGCTAACTTATTTTATTCAGAGCAATAAGCCAACTTTGTATCAGACGGACTAAAAGTTGTATTAATAGGCCGAACTGCATTGAAACTTTAGGAGGCAAATATCTCGAAAACGGATCAAGATATCAAAATCCAACAAGTATATATTTTTCCTGTAAAAAGGTTTCTCTTTCAAATTTTCGATTCAGTTTATGTGATTCTCCACACACAAAAAGATAAGCATCGATTTATTCATTCAGCAGTGTGTAACCAGCGCCCTCTATGAGCAATGTTAAAATTGATGACAAATTCTTATTCGTCATGCTGAAAACATGATAATACTAATTTTAAGTTGATTCTATAAAACTTACTGAGTTAATAGAAAATTTAGAAATAAAATTATTAACTTGAACACTCTTCATCTCTTAAACGAGCAACATTTGTATAAGGCATGTTGCGCTTAATCCTCATATTTTAGGCTCTACTATTGCCAGTCTCCAGATTTCCCATTCTTAACGACTCAGCCTTATATATATATATATATATATATATATATATATATATATATACGGGTTGGGCAAATGTGGAAACCCTTATTTCTGGCTAAAATATTGATTGTATCAAAAAGACCTTCACAAAAGTTAATGTAAATTTTATGATCTATTCAGTGGCGTACTAGGATTTGCAGCAGCTACGCCAATGTGCGAGATATGACGTCATCGATGGTTTTTAAATGGGTGACCCTGTATATTTTCGCGTTTTCAGATATACCGTTTTCTCCAATTATAATGATATATGGTTTGGTAGGTATGCGACTTGTCGTTTTTAAATATTAAATAAAATAATAAATAAGAGATCGCTGTCGCTGTACTATCTAATAAAAATATTCGTTTTTTGTTGTTGCTATGGTTATTTCTGTAACATAGCTCAAATATTTTGTATTATTGTCAATTACTGTTAATTCCGTCAGATAATTTCGGTGTAAAGTATTAGTATTGTTTTCTAATCATGGCTGAATTATGTGAACGTGAGCGTATTTCGTTGTTAATGATGGTTGGATTTGGAGACAGGTAGAGATCTTTAAAAGATGCATGTGCTATTTTTAATGCAACATTTCTGGAGAGAAATCCTCACATTTCCATATCAACGGTTTCAAAGATTGTGCGGAAATTTCACGAAACTAGAAGTATTAGAAATCGGCCAAAATCAGGTCGAAGTAAATCGGCTACAAATGAAGATATGGCACTTGATATTATTCTTGATGTGCAAGTAGAAACGATAACTTCAGTACCAAAACTGGTCTTACATCACGATATTAGCGGTAGATCGGTAAGAAGGATATTGTCCACAAATCATCTCCATCCGTATAAAATGCATTTAGTACAAGAACTTAATGAAGATGATCCTGATAGAAGAATGCAGTTTTGCCAGTCAATGATGGATCACATTGAAATGAATGGAAATTTTCTCAATAATATTGTCTTTTCAGATGAAGCAACATTTCAACTGAATGGTTTTGTCAATCGACATAACTGTCGCTATTGGTCTGACCACAATCCTCACTAGATGGAAGAAGGTCACACCCAATATCCTCAAAAATTAAATGTATGGGCGGGTATAATCAGAGGACACATAATTCGACCATTCTTTTTGAAAGACAATTTAAATGCTAATCGGTATTTACAATTGTTGCAGGAGCAAATTGTTCAAGCATTAGTTCGTTTATTTCCGAATCAGGAGAATCCTAAACGACCCTCAAATGAAATTTGGTACCAACAGGATGGAGCTCCGCCTCATTATAGAGTTGACGTGCGTCATTATCTTAATGAAATATTTCCGGGAGATGGATAGGTCGAGAGGACATATTTAGTGGCCACCGCGTATGCCAGATTTAAGTCCTCTAGACTATTTTCTATGGGGTCATTTAAAATCTATTGTGTATAAGACCAAACCTCAGTCGTTAGAAGAAATTGGAGGACCGGATTAGGTGGCTGTGTAAGAAATCTCACAGCAAGCTGTTCAAAACTCCGTAAGAGCCTTTGCTGACCGAATAGGACGCTGTCAAGGTGCTGAAGGTCTCCAATTTGAGCATTTACTATGAATATTTTCTCAATATGAAGCGCTCAATTTTTGTTGTAAATCAAAAGTTCATTAAAATTACTAAATAATATGTATCTTCTTCATTGAATTCTTTTAGTTAAAATTTAAAAACGACAAGTCGCATACCTACCAACCATACATCATTATAATTGGAGAAAACGGTATATCTGAAAATGCAAAATATACAGGGTCACCATTTAAAAACCATCGATGACGTCATATCTCGCACATTGGCGTAGCTGCTGCAAACCCTAGTACGCCACTGAATAGATCATAAAATTTACATTAACTTCTGTGAAGGTCTTTTTTGATACAATCAATATTTTAGCCAGAAATAAGGGTTTCACACATTTGCCCAACCCTGTATATATATATATATATATATATATATATATATATATATATATATATATATATATATATATCATATAACGTAACCAAAAAGTATGCTTCAAGTGTATATTCTACACATAAATTGAAGACGAAAGGTCAGATAAAATTTTTCTGTAAAATGTATTGCTAAAAAGTGACAAGCCCTCAAAGTTGAATTTTGAAAATCGTTTTTCGCAAATAACTCGAAAACCTTTAGGAATTTCAAAATACTATCACCAATGAAAATTATTTCTTTGTTGACGAGGATTTTTCTGGTTTAATTGGATTGTTTATGAATGGACTGGAATCATTAGTTTTCACATTGATCCCGTATACTTTCTATTCCAACTTTTTTGTGTGTGATTTTTCATGTGTTTTGGTGACTTTTTTGGGTCCGTTATTCAATTTTCTGCAAATTTGGTCCTCTTGGTTGAAGTTGATAAAGTGAACAGTTTACAAGTTATTTGCAATTCCATCCATCACGGTCAATTAAATAGTACCGCACCAAAATTTAGTGAGTGGGCCGTGGACTAAAAGTCATGGTTGTCAAAGAGTTTATTAAGTTAAACAAAGTATTAATTAACAAAGGAATTAGTTGATTAAATGTTCGAATTGTTCACCGTTGACTGCTATGCATTTACGAATTCTTTTCATGATTGACTGACGTACGCTGAAAAATAATTGCTGATCATCTCTTATTAAGTTAGAGCAATAAAAAATTCGTTGCTGGAGATTTTGGACGTTTGTAATTGACACTGAATACCCCATGTCTTTTAAACAGCCCCAGAAATCCGTATGGTTTAGATCCGGTGAACGTGCAGGCCAAGGAACTGGTCTTCCACGTCCAATCCAGTTTGCATTAAAAGTTCCATTCAATGACCGCCTAGTAATGAGTGCAAAATGAGGAGGCGCACCATCGTGCATGAAACACATCCGACCCCTAACATCCAGATGGACACCTTCTAGTAAGTCGGGTAAATCATTATCCAAAAAATTAGTCTATGCATTACCATTTAAACGTTGTGGCAAGAAAAATGGACCAATTAAATGATTGCCAATAATACCAGCCCACACATTCACACTGAATTGCTGTTGATGATTGGTTTCAATGAAAACATTTCGATTTTGATAATCGTAGTAATGATTGTTATGGAAGTTAAAAGTTCCGTTTCTGGCGAAACCTACCTCATCAGTGAATAAGATAATCGATGGATAATTTCGGCCATTATTGAATTTTTCTAGAAACCAACGTGAAAAGTTCCACTCTTGCTTGAGTTCCGTTTCAATAATTCTACATATCGTGGACTGATTTGAATTATTTTCTCTTGCCGCTTGACGAGAGCTTGTTGCGAGATCAGCGTCAACTGCATCCAACACTCTTTGTTCTAAAACTGGTGTTCTTGCAGTTCGCCTCATACCTATCACAAACGAGAATCCATTGCGTCTCTTTGTCGAGTGGAAGCCCCGAAAAGGGAACAGTACGCAAAAAGTACGTGAAGAACGTAACTATCTTGATTTTCTTTACAAATATAACAACTCAAATTCACTCCGTATAATAATCTAGAACTTGACTCAATTTTCTATGAAAATTTCTACCAACAATGCGTCGACCCTCCTTTGGTCCTCACATATTCAGCTAGCCGATTAGGCATAGTTGAAATGAGTGAATCTATGCTAAACTGAGGTGTACTGCCCCACGCTTCTAAAATTCGTTGTTGAAGGGCATCTACATTGTTTGGGAGTGGCTATAGGTCATTTATTCTCCGTCCTACTATGTCCCGCAAATGTTTTATTGGTGATAGGTTTAGCGAACGAGAAGGCCATGGAAGCAGATTAGCATTAGCAGTATTTAGAAACTCCATAGCAACCCTTGCGGTATGCGGCCGCCTATTATCTTGCTGAAAAATTGGATTTTGTATTAGGAATAATACCGGTTCAAGAACGTTGTTAATGTACCGATTTGCATTTACTGTTCCCTGAATAACTACTAGAGATCTGTTTCCATTGCAGATAGTCCCCATCACACCTTTAGTGCGAGTAGTATATCTTTGCATGTCTTCTAACCAATCTACGACCATCATAAGCCCATAAACAAAATCGAGATTCGTCATCTTTAGTGATTTTAATGACTTGATTCCATTGCACATTCCAATGCAACCTCTCGTTACACCATTGCCGTTGTGCAGTACGATGGCGTGGAGTTAGAGGTAAACAAAGCAGTGGTCGGTTGTTGATAATGAACCATCCCGAAGATCTACAAACCGAAGAGCACGATCTTCACGATCTGTGGTGGGTCTAGGACGTCTTGGACGCAAACGCCGTCGTTCCTCATTATTTTCTGACCATCTTCGCGAACATAAGGAAATTGTGGCTACACTGCGTCCCACGCGACCGGAAACATCACGAATTGATAATCCGGCTTCTCGCAGACCGATTATTCTGCCACGTTCAAACTCGGCTAACTGATGAAAATTTGCACGTTGTCGTACAGGAGGCATTATTTCAACTTTAGTGTGTTTACTTATTAAGCTTACAAATATGCTTACCATTGACACTTAAGTAACTAATGTCAAATGAAAAGAAAGAGTTCTTGTTTCATTGTAGATGATTACTTGATTAATCTTTATTGTATCTTTCTGAAATTTTCATCGTTTATTAATAGGAATAAAATACACGTTTTCTGAAAATTTCATTTAAAAATATGTCAGCGTTTACTGGGTGTTCATTTATTTATGACGGCCAGTATATTTTAATCTGATTATTTTCATCACATTCACTTGCTAAAAGTAGTGATTGTCTCTACTTGCAACTAAAGCATATTAAAAAAATGCCTTATGTAAACAAAATACACCCACGTACAACACAAAATTAAAAAACACTGAACGCTTTTCAATAGCTACGCTATCATCATCAGCGGTCGACTAGGGCGAAATAAAGAAAATTTCTAATATATGTACCATCATCGAGTAACGCTGCGTTGCTTCTCTGATGAAAGTGAAAGTTATGAAAGTTTAATGAATTCTAAGTATCCTAAAGGTCCTTGATCGTCATTATTCATTAGAATTTGTTTGTTTTGAAAATCTAAAGCGTGCTTATTACTAACATTTTTTGATTAAGGATACCTTATCTACTACATGATTTTTATCAAACGTATGTAGGGCTACGGCAGACTTGTCCCAATGTTTGTATTTTATATGGGTTAAATGTTCTTTAAAGCAAATTTTGATAGGTCGCTTAGTTTGCCATATATATGTTCACAATTTTACAATTAATTTTATAAATTTGACCTATCCTGCTTATCCACTGTATATTTTGATTGCCTAAAAGAGTTTGCAAACTATTATCTGAAGTAGTGACTGTTTTCAAATTCATTTAAAAGACTTTCGATAGACCTTTATACACGATAGTTTGGTAACTTTCATAAACTCGCTTTTAACTTTTCGGATTGCTTAATTTTCCTCTATCAGTTAAAAATTGTAATAAAATTGCCACTATTAAAGAAATTGAGGCATGCTAGTTTTCAGATGAAGTTTATGAATATAGTTAAACAATCACGTAGGATGAGGTTCAAGAACGCAACTACATTAGGTAACACTAGAGAACAAATAGAAACAAAGTATGTAAAGTTACCAAACTGTCCTGCTTATACAAAAGGTCTATCTAAAATCTTTTCCAAAATTAATTTAAAACAGTCATTACTTCAGATAATAGTTTCGTAATTTAGGCAATCCAAAAGATAAGGTGGATAAGCATGATAAGTTAATTTATAAATGTAATTGTAAAATTGTAAAAAATACTGAAACTAAACGACCTATTAAAATTCGCATTAAAGAACATTTAGCCCATATAAATACAAACTGGGACAAGTCTGCAGTAGCTAATATGTTTGATAAAAGTCATAATAGATCAGGTATTCTTAATTAAACATGTTTAAGCACGAACTTGATTGTTATGAAATATAGAGATCAAACAAATTCTAATGAATCATGACGATCAAGGATCTTCAGCTTACTCAGAACCCTTCAAACTTTCACAACCTTACTTCACTTTCCACAAATAAGCAACGAAGCATTACTTATAATATATATATATATATATATATATATATATATATATATATATATATATATATATATATTGTTTGTTACAGAGCCTACCACAGTTCCAGATTTTTCACCATATGTAAAATAATCTTATTTCTTCATTCCATGTAGGTAGGTCTTTATGTGATCTACTTTAATTTGTAATTCTGTTCTCACTTTCAACTACGGTAAAATAAAGACTAACATAACGCTTTGTTGTTAGTTACAAGTAATGGTTTAGCAATATTCTAATTCTGAAATGAACAAAACACATAACATCCTCGAAAGTTTCGTTCCATTTAAGAAAATTTGCAAAACAAAACTGAAGTGGTAAAATGTTATAGGATTTAAAATTTAATAGGAAAAACTCGCAATACGTAAGAAGATTTAGAGTAATATCCCTGGTGTCTATATATATCTCAACAATAAAAATAAATTTTAAACAGGAATTTGCATCTATAGAGCCGCAAAAATCCTATAAACGAGTTTAAATTGAAAATTTATCGCAGTATTTCGTCATAAATACAGGGAATGCATGAGACCCTGATGTTCTATTTCCTGAAAACAATTTGGAAAACCAAGAAATTGCGCTATATGATAAATTAAGCTTTATTTTTCAATATGTGGCAATTGCTCGAACATAGTTCTTAACTATACATAACATTTTCGTTATTGCTGGATGCAATTTCGAGATTACACATTCAGGGAATACATTCAGCGAAAGTTTGCAAAATTAGAGATTGGATTTGCGAAAACTACCGTGTATCTTTCTCTACTCGTGCAAATCTCGACAAAAAGTGATAGATGATCCCTCTGAAACACAAGAGATGTCCTTCATCTCTTTCTAGTCCTTTAAACGGAACGCATTTTTCTCTCCTAAAATTATTCCCGTCCTAAGCACACATTTCTTACAGAGTTTAGTATTCTGCGGCGCGAAGTTCGCACCGCTAAAGCCCGCATTTCTATTCTCGTTGCATTTCTACCAGCATTTGTTCGTGACGTGATTTGTGTGTCCCTCTGTTCCCAATGTCACTTGATATCATCTTCTTCGTTCTCACGACGCTTTAATGTGCGACAAGTACTTATATAAATTGTGTCATCATGTTATGCCCGAGATTATTCCTGTATCCTGAATATACCATTGTTTGTTTTTATTTCTTTCTGCCAAGTATTTATTATTCTATTCGTTTATCCTAATGCTTAAGCTTTATTCTTGTTTACATTAAAGAATTCCTTTTTATAAAGGAAAATATATTTAATGCTAACCCAAATACATTGTCTTCAAATATATACCGTTATAAATATGAAGCTCCAGTTGAGAAAGTTATCTTTATTTAACAACTCAACCACTGAGTTTTAGTTACAAAAGCGCACATTGTAAATGTTCTAATAATCTTGCGAAAACTTTTAGATTTTAGTGTATATTCTTGTTATTTACTGGTATTAAAATAGATTCACTACGCCCACAGCGTTTCAAAGGTTGTCTACCAAAAATGTATTTGTTTACAACACTAGTTTACTATTTTCAACGTCGGTAGGAGTAATAGTACCTAATCCTTATACCAAGCTCGTAACTTTATTACAAATTTACTAGAGTTTAGAGTTTATAGAATTTGCTATCAGTCCTTAAATAAGAATCTATAAGCCTTCACAGCCTCCTTAACAAGTAATTATATTTAATGATTATATGAAAATATCAGTTTCGTCAGCTGTACATCTTCAAACCTTATTACATTAAACGCCCAAGATGGGGAAATTCTCGCAACCGAACGGAGGAAGTGTAAAACAACTAAACGATAAAAGTGCATATGAATGAGAAGAAGTGAAACAGCTTGAAGACAAATTATACACATTACTAAACCCAAGGTCGACGCTTATTTCCACTGTAAATTCTAATTCTCTTATTTGTATCATTGTAGAAAACGTCCATTCTACCCCCACGCAAGTACAAGCGCGTAAATAAGGTGAAGTGTGTACACCTTGAACACACTGGTTACTCGAAGTCAGTTTAGGAACCCGTACCTGCGGGTCATCCGTAATGAGCATATATGCATCATAAAACAATAAAACATTAAACTGAATTCGCTACAATAACACTCGGGTTACACCGGATATTTCGGCCGTTTCCAGAAGAAAGGTCTCCATGTTCGGGAGATATTAACCCTGAAAGCTCTCCTTCCACCCTCGCTCCCCAAGTATTGCATGCAGGTGGGTCTTACCACCGCGAAATGTTCACCACAGTGCCACCATATGTGAATTCGCCGCTCAACCGAACTGTAGCAGAGCACACATATCTTGCTTCATCCAATTCCAGAAAGGTCTAACTCCCTCACGCCAATCCGATACCGAGTTTCTTACAAATAAAACCTTCACTCAGACTTACCCATAACCTTTCTACCTTTTTCTTAACGAGAAAGTGCAAGTTAACCACATCCTTAACTTCACTTCCCACAAACATTTGCAACGGTGTACGTATACTCGCATAATAGCAGGCAACCATTCTGCCGTATCCCTAACCCGCATGTCCAATCCTTAAATTCCTAATCATGGTCACTGTAGCAGAAACAAATAATGCCATAGACGTCCATTGCAAACGTTCTTTACCCAAAAACCTTCCACATAAGACATGTTCTCTAAATCTCAGAAACAAAACTCACATTGCACATTGAGCTTTAACAATTACAATTCCTACAGCGAGGTATCGCTTTACTAGCCCAAACTTGCTTCCCGCCCACCGGATTTCAGTTGCCTTCATCTCAATGCCATCTCGAATGAGCTGCGATGACGGAAAGCTTTCCTACAACTATATTCTTTTTTTATTTTAACCCACCGGACTTTGATACCCTCTGTGATGACATTTGAGAGTACGTATCAAACCTTTCCCAATTCTGTAATCCTAGGCGATTTTAATTCCCGCCATACTCAATATGGTGACATTAATGATAATGGGATAAGTCTGTCGTAAGCCTTATTGTGCTTGTTTTCCTTGAGCACCAATCATTTGTTTAGAACACATCACCTAATTTTTCAATAATGAATGTTACCTAGGCATCACTATAATCTCTGGTCTTACCTCTGCTAGTCATAACTTTATTTTGTCCAGCGCCCTATCGTTATTCCAAATGCAGACTGTAGTGCGTTCTCCAAAAACCAACCTTCTAACACTCTAAGATGTCGAGAGAGCCATTAACATAATCCGTTTTAACGGAAGCGGTCGAGACCGCAGCTACTCTCAGAAAGTAGCCCGCAAACATTTCCCAGAACATATCGTGAACTGGATTAAAGAGAAAAGACGAATGTACTGTTAATTTTTGAGATGAAAAAATCTGAATTTTAAAACAGAATATAACTAGTCAAGCACCTTAGTCAAGCAAGAAACGCATAGGCTTACCGAAGAGTCTTGGACAACAGCCACATCTTAACATGATTACGGAAACGATAAACTCTTCAAGAAACATAATAAAATACTTATCTTTTTGGGATTTTTTAATGGTGTACTTTAAATTATACAATCTAAACGTTTCGATAACACTTACAGTTATCTTCGTCAGTAGCAATGTATGTTAAAAATTGTTAAAGATGTAGTAAACAATTTTGTCAAATTTGAAAAATTCAAACATAAACATAAGCCTGTTTAAGAAACAGTTTAACGGACTGACCAGAAGAAAATCAACCCCCAAATAACAACTCATTGATTCCCAAAGCGACCTTCTTTTTACTAAACAAATAAAGGTCGCTAATAACACTCACTCAGCCGGAATGTTCTCGAAACTCAATTGGACAACGAGAATCCTTTCTACGCTTCTTTCACACCTAAAGTCACATCATAGTTTATAAAAGGATGTAACTCAGATCCAGGATAAGACGGCCTAAACCAGATAATCCTACGACACCTATCATTTTGGTCTTTAGCAAAAGCCATTAGTAAAAACTTTCGAACATCTTCATTTCCCCCCCTGACATCTATTGACGGATCGGTAGTTGCTGATTCTGTAGACAAAGCCAACGTTTTTGTGGATTTGTTTGCATCAAACTCGTGTCTCAATGATTCTGGAAAAGATGTGCCCCTAGTCAACTCTTCTTCATACGTTATGAAACCAATTCATTTTCGGTACAAGCTCTTGGAATCGATCATCAGTAGGCTTGATTTCAATAAGGCGACTGGCCCAGACGGTATCCCAGCTATTGCCTTAAAGAAATGTTCCCCCGAACTAGTACCAGTCCTATCTAAGCTCTATACGATCTCTATATCTTCTGGGAATTCCTTCTTCATGGAAGTTAGCAAATGTTCAACCTATTCCCAAAAAAGGTGATAAGACGGATCCCTCAAATTACAGACCAATTGCCATCACTTCCATTTTGTCTAAAATCATGGAAAAAGCCATCAATCAGCAACTGCTCACGTTTCTTGAAACTAACAAACTCCTTAGTGACCATCAATATGGGTTTAGGCAAAGTCGTTCAACAGGCGATCTTCTTTCATATGTGACCCAAGTTTGGAACAATAAGTAGAGCAGTCCGGTGAAACAGTTGTAGTCGCTTTAGATATCTCAAAGGCATTTGACCAAGTTTGGCATAAGTGTTTACTTGCCAAACTCACCTCGTTTGGGTTAAATGATACGCTCATCAACTGGGTTTCTAGTTTCCTTAAATAAAAGGCGAATACGTGTCATAGTTCATGGCTTTTTTTCAAAAGAAGTTAGCATTAACGCGGGCGTACCACAGGGATCCGTTATAGCGTCTCCACTTTTTCTCCTATACATAAATGACCTTATTTCTTCAACAACTAACCCCATCCATTGCTTTGCTGACGATAGCACTCTTCACTGTAGTTCGTCTCAGTCTACTCATAGTGATAATCCACCTTCTATGTCAAATCAAGAAATTAAAGCTGAAATGGCAAATTCAATCAACAAAGACATTCAACGTATTCTCGAATGGGGAAGCAATAATCTAGTTAAATTTAATGCTAACAAAACTCAGTGTTGCCTTATGTCCGCCAAAAAAGATCGATCATTTCCTGTTGTAAGTATGAATGGCTCAGTTCTTAAGTTTTCAGACTCTATTACTCTGTTGGGTATGACTGTATCTTCAAATCTCTCATGGGTTGACCATCTTCTGTCAGCTACCAAAACAGCTGCTCGTAAAATAGGCTTTTTGTACAGATCTAAGCAGTACTTTACCTCTCGACAACTCCTTTTGCTGTATAAGGCCCAAATTCGGCCTCATCTGGAATATAATTCTCACCTTTGGGTTAGTGCTCCCCAATACGCTCTCGATATCGTTGATCGTATTCAAAAGAGAGCGATTAGGCTTATAAATGACCCGTCTTTAACTTCTCACATACAGTCCGTTGAGCATAGAAGGATGGTTTCAGTTCTTTCTTTGTATTATCGTTATTACAACGGCTATTGTGCTGGTGAATTACATTCTTTGATACCATCTCCGGCTATCTTTGCGAGAAACACTCGGTTCGCTCAATCACATCATCAGTATGCAGTACAAATCTCCACTTGTCGTACCAAACGGGCGCAATCCACATTTTTCTACACGGCTTCTAAACTCTGGAATGATCTCCCTAGTTCCTGTTTTCCTCTCACTTATGATATGAGAAAATTTAAGGTAGCTGTTCATAGGCATCTATTGGCAATTCATTATCCCTCTATCCATCCTCCTAAGTGTTCCTGAGTGCTTTAGCACGATAGGCCTTATTTAGCCTGTTCAGGTCCACAATCATAAAAAAAGAAAAAAAAAAAAAACCAAGCCTTAATCCTTATAAAGGACATCTACAACAAACGCATTACATTATCCTACTTTTTTGGTGGACTAGAAATCGGATTTCATCGTAATGGTTCCTAAATCTCACTCTGACTTAACTACTTCATCTTCTCATAGGCCCATACTTGGAGACTACCGCCAAACCAACAATATTCTTCCTGATTGCCAATTATAATCCCTTGCTGAAGAAAGGTACTGAACCGAAATCCGCACCATAGGTATCCCAGATTACTTTCCGAAACTCCAGCTGTCGTACTCAACTAACTGGTCAGTACGGGATAAAGTGGAAAGTGTCTTCCATTTCAACGCACGGAAAGATTATTCTTTATCCCCTGTCGCATACAAAATATTTGCTTTTAACATTCCTACTATTTTACAGCCCGAAGTCTCTGTGGGTTGCGGATGATACTTCCACCTTAGCAGCGTATCGGCACAGCAAAGCTGCCTCTTGCAACGTCTCTAAAACTCCCCCAAACTCGCTCATCTAGGCTAACAGGTGAGGAGTCTTCGTTGACTATACAGAATCCAAGCAGCCCTCTTCTGATATACCAACTTTCACGACAACCATACTCTCCACCTTGCTGAGCGAAGTGTTATAAATAACTCTATACGACTAAGACTCCAATAAAAAGTGCTTGGGTATATTTTTCAATATAATCTGGCTTCCCGACGTAAATACAAACCTACTGAGCCCCCTCCGAGGTCACATCAGACGTTACAACACACTTACAACACCTACTCGTTACAGATTACCGAAGTGCCCTCTACATTATCATTACATAAAGGCACTTGTCCTCTGTCCGTAATAACCTCCATCTATCTTCCCAACAACTTGACGACCTCATCGAGGCTAATTCCCGCATAACCGCACACATCCACACGTAAATTATACTATTTTCGAACTACTCTCACAAACATTCTCCACAATAGAATTCTATTACAAAACAATAATTTCTTATGCTCTTTTTTAACATAAAAAATAGTTAACACTTATGATTGTGATCAATGCAACAGATAAAACGCTATACCAACACCAGCTTCACCAGCACTAAATAAGCAAACCCTTGAGTACAACATCAAGATAAGTATTAATAAATCGTCGCAAGACGGGTATAGTAATGTGTTCTAAATCCCAACCTATGCCGCAACAAGTGAAAGTATGATATGTATGTTATCTACCGTTTCTAAATTATAAGCGATCTCGGTTATATCAATAAAACTTTAACTCTTCTCGTGGTATAGGATGGCTGGAGGGAGTCAGAGTAAAACGAATGCTTTTGCGTGTGTGTGAGGATGTGTTTAAGCATGTGCGTCGGTGTGTGTGTGTGGGTGCGTGCGTGGTTGCGTGCGTGCGTGCATGCGTGCGTGTGTGTGTATATGTGTGAAATTGCTTGTGTACGCACGTGTGTGTGAAAAATTTTAATGAAATTTTATATTTATTAACTTTTGGTTAAAATGTATTCGCAAACAAAGGTACTTTGTAGAAGGCACTAAAGTACAATCTGTGAATATCTTGTAAACCATTAGGGTTATTGAAAAATCGAATAAATCTTCATTGAAACCAGTTAAATCATAGATAAGTTTTTGTAATGAAATTTTTCTGTAGGGTAAACTTTAAAAAATCAAATGGGTATCTAAAGTGCTTTTAGAGAATATTTTAAAAACATCTTTACGGCAAAGGTATACAGAATCATTTAAAGGTAATTCAATTTTAGGTAAGTTAGTTTTATAAAGTTTTTTCATACACCACCATGTAAGCCCAAAAAATCAATGTAGGTAGTCAGAAGATCTGTTGTATATATATCGCGGATGGTAACTAGTGCTATGCATGATAATTAAACTGGGTTCCTCTAGGCTGGGTATGACTTTGGTTTTGAATTATTTTCCAAAGTTTTCGCACTTCATATTATGGTAGTCCGCGGTTTTTCGATTACTTTTGAAAACTAGCCCTGCGTCGTCAGAAAAACCGTCTACTCCTCCTGCAAGCACGATGATATATCTTGAACCTTCGCCTCTATTTATTTCACTGAATTAATGCAGTATTGTCTTATCATGATTTTCTCATCTGACCTTTGCTGAAAATCCACGTCTCGTCTAAAACCTTTCGTGTACATAAGCTAATATCTTTTTTTCGGAATATTTACTAAGAAACTCTAACCTCTTGGATCGTATTGTAGGAAGCTCAATTAAAAGTTTCTATTCATTTCTTCTCGAAATATCTCACAAATTGTTTCTGCCGATAAACGTTTTTTCTTGCTGTACATTGTTTACTCCACTTGTCGTAAACTACTTAGAATAAGAGGTATGCAACTAGTTTCCGTAAGTTTTTCTGAGATATTTCTCTCAAATTCGGTGTCAAAAGGCTTTTCATTTTTTTTGTTTTCCATACTGTTTTTGTTGACATTCCTAAAACGTCTCCAGTTAGTTCAGCTGTGGATTTAGAATTTTCAAAAGGTATTTCGAAAAAAGCGTTGGCTGTCCGTATGAACATCGTTCCTTCGTCGGTAATTCCTATTTCTGCTTTGTATCCGGTTTGCAACTGCCATCTGGGGCCAACAATGATTGTGGATGGTACGTTTTCTCTTCTTCAATGGCTGCAAAATAACAAAATGTGCAAATTTTTTCAGACTATTTTAACGTATGTACGGATATAAATACGTGAAAAGTGTGACAGTTCAAAATTATTTTGACAATTCAAGTTTCAAGGTCACTTAATATTAATTTACTACATGCACAAATCTAGTAACTTTTTGTTTCATCCATTTTGTATTTAAGCACGAGAGAAAGAAGAAGGACTTAGGGTACTTCTCAGACCTTATACCATCTTTAATAGTCCAGAAAAGAAAGAGAAAAATGCAGTAGGTAAAGTTTATCACAAAAGCAAATCTTCACATTGGATTATTTATGAACTTGCGCTCTGTTTTTTTTTTTTTAATTTGGAAGGGTGTAATAAGGAGAAGGCATTCTTATTAAGTTTTAAGTAGATTTGGTTTTTTAAATAGGTCACTCGAAATTCAACAACTTTCGTGCAAAGTTTAAATATCGTGAACTATACTGCAACGCTGCATTATTTTCACTTTAAAAATATAACTTACAAATTTCAAAAGTTAAGCTACTGTAGTAACTTTTGGTTCTTTTGATTGCGCTACCACATTTTTCTAGATTTTAATGATCTGTTCTAATGCAAAATGAGATGGAACATAGTATAAGTTTAGTAACTTCAGAATCACATTATTATTCACTGATACACAGACATATTGGTATTATGTAGAGAAAGCAGTAAAATTTACATTATTTAAACCATCTTTGTTTGAGTACTTTTCTAGTAATAACTCACCTAACGCCATCTCTACAGCTTACATAACGCCGAAAATATAATACGGGTATATTTTCAATACAAACAATAATAAGTAGCTATTTGTTTTACTAGGGAGGAGAGCGTAACATTCCTCCCGTCGATGAAGGGAAGGAATGAATGTTACTGTACTCCAGAGTGGAACATATGATTTTTTCACCAACTACAGATTTTTATCGTTCGGGTTTATCCCTCAAATACTGGTGCATTCGAAAACATTGCTGTTAACATAGTAATATTGAGTGGTTCATCGAAACGTGTTTTAAATGTTAGTTTTCGTAACTTAATAAATTGCGTTATTAACATCAATCATGCTGAATAATAAATTATTTAAAATATTCTACTTTGGTTTACATTTTTTATATTTTTCTCATACGAAATATATTGGGACCGGGAAGGAATGTACTTTGTCTCCCGCTGCTATTAGAAACAATTACTGGTTGGCAAGTACATACATATTTTCACCCCTCAAAGTTACAATAAAATATAGGTTGTGAAACAATTATTTTTAAACATCTGTAACGTGTTCAAAATGATTTTTGAAACTAGCCCGAAATACGCTACAGATAGAATAAAAGATATGGTGTCTAGCTCACCTGATTTTTTGGACCGCGAAAGCGACAGTGCACTGGATTCGTGGGTGGTGTGACCATACAGTATAGAGATAAGCTGCGGGATGGGAAGTAAAGCTGCACGCAGTACATGTTAAGTTGCCTAAATAAACGTAAAGTTGATTACAAACGTAAAAAGTACATAAGTACACGTAAAAATAAGTAAAACACAATAATCAAGAGAAACGCAGTGAAGATAAAACTAAATAGTTATATTTATCAAAATAAAAGAAATAAGCACTATTACCCTCAATTGTAGAGAAAAAAATAAAAAAAAATAATCCAGAGTTTGAATCAAATTTAGAAATGAATAATGGTTAAAGTAAATTATGGACTTGTTTTTAAGTTACTACATTAAAAAAAGTTTTAAAAAACCTCTGAAAGTGAATTTGTAAACAGCAAGTAAAATCAATAAAATGCCTGGGTTAAATAATGGTAAGCCACGCACCTTGCCGTTATGAAATATACATAATAATATTTAACGTAAATAATTATTATCAGTGTACACACCCTAATTTTTAACTAACCAAACATATTTTATGTTGGTAAGACAGTGATCACTCTATTACTTTACAAAAGGTTATAAAGACCGTTTTTTGTTTTTATTTTATAATGAAAAACAGTGTACGTAAAATATAAAAATAAAAACAAGGAAATCGTGACTAAATCAGTTATTTCAGGTAAAACAAAACCATTTACACATTAATATCAATGTAGTTGTATGGTATTTTATGACTTGAGCTCTTTACAATGTAGCCCTTAATTACATTTAAACAAAGAAAGCTTAGCACTTAGTTTAAATAGCTTCCGCGGGTATAACGAACTGATAGCAAAGAATATCGTCTTCACTGCAGTATCAAACAGGTAACAGATTAATGCACCAAAAGAGAAAGTAGTCAGTCGAGCAACAGGTGGTTACGAATACCCCACGATGGTCTAAAAGAGCTTAATAAAGTAATCAAATTAACACTCGCTGTCTCCCAAAACTTACCTTGAATTAACCAAGTTGTAGATAAAAAAGTAGTTTAAATAGCTTATTAGTATTCTAATAAGAGGAAGTAGAAGCATTGACTCCTAACTAACATTCGCATGAGTATAGAGATCGTATTCGTCTTTGTTGAAATACGAAGATATTGGTTTTCCAAATCGCTTTACCAATTATAATGAATTAGTCATTAGGTATGGTTTTCTTAAGCTAAAAAGGAGCAAAATGTGGTAATGTTTTGAAATGAAAAGCGTGGCATACCTAGTCCTCGTGAATTCAAGATGTATATCCCTGAAATGTATTAATAGAAGAAAATCCATAAATATAAAGCAAACTCCATTAATAAATTAAGCTTTGATCTTTCATGCATTAAGCGATGTAGTTACAAAACTAAGAAAATTTACCTCAAACGAAACGGAAATAAAACTGAATTTGGCAGCGTGAGACGCACAAGTTCAACTCAAACTTCTCATTTCCGAAATCCCGTTGTAGAAATAACTTTTTAACAACTTGGAAATATAAATGATACTGCAAAATTGTGAAACAAATGTATTGAAAGTTAGGAACAAATTCAGAAATATGTACGATGACATTTAATAGTTAAAAGGAATATAATCACCATAGCCCTCTATCAATGACCTCTTCAGGACACCAATAATGCATTAGCGACTACATGAGTGCACATAAATCAAACCAGTACCAGCATACAATCAAATGTTAAGGTTAATTGTAAGAAAGCATGCGCAAGCATTACGTATAGCGTAGCAGCAGAGTTATAATAGCAATATCAGTTATTAATAACTACTGTTTTAGAAGTTACAGACAAAGGTGCGGCGGTGTGAATTGGGGTATATATTTCTCTGTTCGTTAGAAGGAATTACTTGAATTAACACTCTCTATTGTAGGTGACTAACTGTAGGAAGTTTCATATTTTTTAGCTATTGCCTAAGGTATGTTATATTTATAGTTAAACAACCTTTGATTCAAAGTTAAGTTTGGTTTCAATTGAAATATAATATTCCATAACCAGGACAACGTGTAACAACCCTTTTTGAGTTGTATTAAAATACAAAATAAGGTCTTTCATTCGTTCTGTTGTAAATATAAGAAAAAACTTAATTTGTATATCTTTTTAGGGGTTTATAGTGCATACTTCTTAATGGTTTATACTATCTCTTCAAATTATTTTTCTGATCATTTTATTCGCGCATTAAGTCAGCGTGACTTAATTCTTTGCGTAAATCCATTCGCGCACAATTACATCATCTAATTTCAAAGCTGCCATTTTTTTGCACTTCCTGATGAATGTTGAAGCGGGAAGCATTTTGTGTTTTCTACCTAAATTTTGGTGTAAAGTGCCATTAATTTGATGGTAAGATATCTTTTAACTCGTTATACAAAAAATTAAAACATTTTCTCTTTTCAGGCACTTTTTTTTACTTACTTTTATTTTTAATTTAATTTAATCACATTTTAAGTACACATTTAATTTTACTGTTGCGTACGCTTTCATTTTATGATTGCAATTCTTATTTGAAAATTTCAAGAAATGCATTAAATGGATTATTCCAATTTAAAGAAGAAATTTTTAAGAGATGAAATTCCAGTTTTGGGGGTGGCTGATAACATAAAGGCATTGTTTTTGCAATAAATTGCGCAACGTTACACAAGGATTACGTCATCTTAGTTTGCAATTCTGTATTATTTTTTATAATACCAGGGATCCTCAAGAAAATTTTGTATATTTAGTAACAGGTATTTAATGTTTAATGATTTTTTAGTATTTTAAGGTTTTTACAATTAGTTTTTAAGATATATTTTATTTAACCCTTTCACTTTATATATTTAATAAACATAGTTGTTATTTTTTTATTGTTTTACATTTGGATAAATTTTAGTGTAGAACTCGGTTTAGTTGTTCCGAGTATAATTAAAAAAAATAACTTGGCGTCCGAGATCATTTTTATTAGTATTAAATTTCATTTTTATTATTTATGTTCAGTGGAAAATAACACAGCAGATTTTGTGGTAATCAAGCAAATCAAAAGAATGAACCCCCCCCTACATTAAACTACCGACTGGGACAAAGGCATTATTAGTGGTGAATGGGTTAGTATCTCCAGTTAGCTATAACGATTTGTGTTTGGAGAACATATTACTCTTATTACTTATACTATTCATTCATTTATTATTAAATTAATTATACCATTAACACCTCTTTTATTATAAACGGAGCATAAGGATTTCAATGCAAAATTCTTAATGTGCGATTATTGGTTCCCCAAATTAATTTGGAAGAATAATCTACAATCAAACCATGAATAGTGTAATAGACAGAACTAATTGTTTTAATCAACAAAAGCTACAAAACTAACACATATTACAACAAGAAAACGTAAATTAACCACAACAAATATTCAAATAAACCACTATTAACCGCTAAACAATATTTATACCACCGTAATTTTTGAGCGTATTGGGATTTGTTTTGTAGAAGATTGTGTGGATTCTCCCGTACCCACATCCAGCAATTTTGTACGTTGGGTTCATTATACAGTGTGAACGTCGCCTCGCCTGCAAACAGAATCTTCGTTGCATTTTTTCATCATTTGGAAATAAAATGCACTCCTCCTCTTCAAATAACCGTCTTCTAACTCTTGATGAAACGTATTTATATTAGCGAAATTTGTGCTTTTTTAAAATACTTAATACTTGACATCGATTCCAATTTTCCGTAAACGGATTGATTTTCCGCCATATCCGCCAAAACATGAAAAGCATTGTCATTTTTCTCTGCATTTTCATGTTTTGTTCATATTTCTTGTAACGCTTATAACAATTTAGTACTGTATCGCTGGCTTCAAATTTCTTCACTCATCTGGCGAGAGTTATTGCTAGCATTAAACCACTTTATCATTTCTGCTTCCTCAAACGTTGAGCATATTTGGCCAGAACAAATTTTAGCTATTTTTAAATTATGAATGCAAAACAGTAATGATAAATCAAAGCCTGTTATCTGTTGTTATAATTCCATGTATCAATAATTTTTCTATAGACCACGTTTCTATTTTTCCAATTTTTCTAATTTCAATATTGGTAAAATGGAACGCAGTAGTACATACGGATGCATACAGTTATTATTCTGTAAAACATACCTAAGAAGACTTTCCTCTAAAATGATTTGGGGAGCCAATAATCGTACATTAAGAACTTTGTATTGAAATTCCAATGCTGCGTGGTCAAAGTCACCGCCCTATATACAAAAATGACAAAATATGAGGTTTCTGCATAATACTTCCCTTTATTATTCACAGACAAACAACGTTTTTGTTCAAAATATTTTTTTCAGACTTTCGTGTTACAGAATCGCCATCTCCTACTGCAATGCAATAAATAGCGTATATGCTACATGGTAAAAGTACCTTTTAAACCATTGAGCCAATCACGGAATTAAAAGCTGTACTTTAATCCCTTGGTCGTTTTTATCTACTAACGACATTGTACGCATTGGGCCGCAAACATCTGTATGGATTAAGTCAAGCACATAAACTTTTTTTTGTTAAAATTATATAATTACACTACAATCCCTATGACCACGGTATTTGCCAAAGATGCTAGCAACCTTATGTATGGTTTTCGGCGGCTTTAATTGTTTCTGGATGCACTAATTGAAAAAACCACAACAACCATTTAAAAAGATAATTTCAACGCTGTTATGTCTAATTGTACTTTACTGTCAAATTTTTATCTATTAACCTTTTTATTGACAATACGTTCCCTTCAGACTGAGGAATATAAATAACATTTTCAAATATTGTATGCATGTCACTGTAACTGTCTATAACGACATTACCTCGTCCTGAAGAATATGTTTTACTGTAGCAAGTATCACTTTTTGTGGTTGTGTATATTTAAGAGTACTGAACTATCCTTCCCTGACCCAAAACATACAAGTATTTTAGTTCTTTGTCTTCTGTGATATTGTTCATAATTTCCTTTTTTTGGTTTGTTAACTTTCACAGTATAAATTTTACAGTTTTGTTTTAACTGACCAAAACGTTTACAAAAGTAGCAGGTTAATGCCTTGGTATTCAAGTTATTACTAGCAGAAATTTGCTTTTCATTACAATCTCACTATTCCTCCTATTCTAGTGCTGTGGCGGCTGTGTATATTGATGATTTTATTTTTAACCACGTTTATTGTTAATTCATTTTCTTCCCTGGTTTCTGAAGCAGTATTCAATGGATCATAAATGTAACTGCTTAGTAGCTTAGCAACGTTCTAACTGTCTAATATACAGGATGTGTCAGGAATGAAATGCCAAAACCTGGGTATGAGTGGGTGGTATTGAAATAATGTCAGTACTTCACATAACTTCTCTCCCGCTCTTCTTTACAGACTTATAGGGCTGTAAAGTTGGAAATTGAAAACACAATTTTATTCATAACTATAAAACTACCTTTTAGAATTTAATAAAGATTTCGTAGATTGTGAATCATATCTACCATTAGCTATAACGGTGCTCTTTCTTGAATTCGATAAAATCAGTGGTTTCCGAGAAATATGAATTTTTGTAAGACACTGCAGAGCACATACAACTTCCACTATTATTTATTAAATGTACTTTTATCAAGTAGGCGGCTGTCAATTATTTGTCATATGCATCAAAAATTCCTTAGAAAATGTAATTTTGGCAAGTAAGCGGCTGTCAATTTATTTGCACGGTTAAATAAGAACATTTCCTTTGTTGTAAGTACCATCTTCTTTCCTTCTATAATAGGTACTTGAAATGGCAGAATACACGTTCGAAGAATATACAGATATGCATTTAATGCATGCAAAAGCATCTGGCAATGCTCACGAAGCCCGAAGACTTTATTCTGAGAATTTTCCTAGTTTAGTTTTAGCTGTTTTTCACCGCCGGTAATGGAGGCCGATAACCGTAGCCGTCGACGAGGTACTGTATGGTCTGGTTTGCGCTGCGAACATTTCAGAATCAGCAGTCGCGTGTTATCCTTTACACCGATAAAGTCATATTAAACTCATTTAAAAAATGGAAGAATATTTAGCGAAATATCTACTGGAAGAAGAAGCGGGCGAAGACTGTGAAATGTTGATGATTGCACAATACCTAGAAAATCAGAGATCGGAAGAGAATACTTTATATAAAACAAGACGAACGGAAGGGTTTTTCACTTAATTGATGAAAGGGCATCACGAGAATGAAGAAGAGAGCTTTAGCCAATTTTTTCGTTTAAATAGAGAGCAATTCAATTTTTTGGTAAGCCTCGTAGGAGAGGATTTAAAATGCAAGTCCACACCTACACACAAAAATCAAATAACCCCAGAAGAAAAATTGGCAGTAACACTAAGGTAAATAACAATACGCATCAGTAATTTTGTTTGAAAAGAATCAATATATTTAAATTAACTATCATCTGAATTATTATATTGATTTGTTTGATTTTAGACTTGGGTGCTGACCGAAGCACTTTGAGAGAGTTTTGTAACGACGGTCAAAATTTGTAATTTCGCCTTGCCTGTTAGTTCTTGCGGTAGCTTCTTTACTGTCATAGCTATGCTTCTCTTAAAAACATCAACTTCCTTTTCTTCCTCCTTTTTTTAAGCAGTTCATTCAAAAGTTGTTCCCTTTGTTCATCTCTTTTCTGCATGTGCTCCAGCAAGGACGTGGTAGTTTCATTTTTGCGCTTTCGATTGGCTTTTGGAATTATTACTGGCGTGGACGATCTACTATTGCAGCCACTAGTGCTAGGAGTTGAGATATAATTTTGATCTTCACTTTCACTTTTTATTACTCCATTAGTTTCATTTCTTTTATTAACTGGGCTAGAAACGCTTTCAGATTCTTCTGTAATTTCTTCGTCGATTGTGTTCGCACAACTCTCCGTTTCTTCAGTATCCGTCTTAAAGCCAGGTATAGTGTTAACAGAACTAAAATTAAGTTATTTATTACTTCAAATTTTGCACGAAACATTTATTGCCTCCGCACCATTGCAACTCTCTCTAAAAATGTCAAAAGCTGAAGTAATGGCCGTTTGATGGATTTATTTGTAGCTGGTTGTCCCGTGCTAGTTTTCAGTGTTTTTTTAATTTTTAAATAATCATCCCTCATTGCCTTCCATCTTTTTTTACAGTCTTCCACTAAAAAAAGAATAATGTTTAATTTTTGTTTAATGGTAGAATTGCATTAAAAATGGTTTTAAATTTTTACAATAAGTTTAGGTCCTAAAAATATAAATATTCTTTTTTTTTGCACGTTTATGACAACGGGCGAATTATACCGTCCTCTTGCTTTAGTGCCCATATTTCTATCTAAACCAACCCATGAAATTTTAAAAAATAATGCGATCGATTTTTATAAACATTGGAATTTCCACATTGTGTTGCCGCTATCGATGGAAAACATATACGAATTCAATTTCCCAAAAAGAGCGGAACGTTATTTTTTAATTACAAGGAATATTTCTCTATAGTTTTACTTGCAATGGTAGACGCTAACTGCAAGATTGTTGCCGTAGATGTCGGCTCCTATGGAAAAGGAGCGGCATTTTCGCCAAACGTAATATGGGCAAATATGTATATTCAGGGAAAATGTTTCCTCAGGATAAAGAATTGCCTGGATTTGGAAAGAGCATACCGTTTGTCATCATTTGCACAATATTTCTGCAACGAAGACGACCTTGATTGGCAAGACCAACGTATTTATAGATTAAGTAGTAACTAAATAGCTTAACAAAAATATTTATAACAATTAATTGAATTTTCTTACCATGTCTTTTTATTTCATTAGACACCACTTTCCAACGCGCATCGTATAATGATCTGAAGTCGCGTACACAATTAATTAATATTTCGTCTTCAGTGGCAGACAATTTTGGAGCCATGTTTTATTAAAATAAATCAAACACAATACATCCAACGGCGCGTTCAGACTGATCACCTAGGAGTCAAGACGTAACGGCGTGCTGTCGACAGTTTCAACGCGTAAAGCAGAACGTACTCGCACCAAAACATTCATTCAGTACCCCGCGGTCGACGGACGTCGTTGACGGCGCCCGTCGATAGCCAAAACCACACCATACCTTAACAGAGGGTTACCAGACAGAAAAACTTTTGAACGTATTGACAGAAAATTGTATGTTTTTGCGACAATTGCAATTAATCTTTCTGAAAGTTAATTTATTTTATTTTTGGTTACATTTGAACGGATAGCAGGTGGCGTGAGTCCCACAAGAACTATCCCTAGTGCCGTTTTAGAGCTAGATATGCTAGATGAAGTAGATAACAACCCTACAAGAATTGTTAGAAAACTTGCGACCCAACATAGTATTTCAAAAGACAGCGTGTACAGCTTACTTCGAGAACAACTAATTTGCGCGCTGGTTTTTAGAAAATCCAGATTTTATTTAATCAGTACTGTTTACTGATGGAACCGGATTTACGAGAAATGGCATAATAAACTCCCATAATTTACATTTGTGGGCCGGTGAAAATCCACACGGTATAATTCAGACAAGGCATCAGCAAAGATTCATAGTGAATGTGTGGGTGGAATAATTCGAAACCACTTAATTGGTCCATTTACAACTGGCCGTTTAAATGGACAATCGTATTTAGATTATCTTCACTTCACTTTAGTGTTATGGTACGTAATCACTTAAACATTGAGTACCCTGAAAAGTGGATTGCATTGCGACGCTATTAGGAACAATCCAGGAATGTTGTTTCAAGTACAACGAAATATTATACGTAGGCTCCAACAATGTGTGGAGGTGGGAGGTGCACATTTTGAACATTTACTCTAAAATTATAGTTTTAAGTTCGTAATTCCGTAAAAGCAATGACATTGAACATTTACTGTAAGGTTAAAGTTATTATTTCTAATTCCGTAAAATTGTTATTTATCAATAACAATGAACATTTGGGTTAAGTGTTTTCTCATTTTTAGTTCTTAATTCCGTAACATTGTTATTTTTAAATAATAATCCCTATGGGATATGTGTTTTTCTTTACTTGCAGATCTTGATAATACATACTGTAGACACATTTTTTACCAACTTAATACTACGATGTAATTTCCTATAGAATGAAAGGATGCTTATGACAAACAGTTGACAGCGGGCTGCTTGGTAAAAATACATTTAATAAATAATAGTGAAAGTTGTATGTGCTCTGCAGTGTCTTACAAAATTTCATATTTCTCGGAAACCACTGATTTTATCGAATTCAAGAAAGAGCACCTTTGGGGAATAAACTGACAGTGTTTTAAGTTTGTTGCTTTATCCCTGTAAAAGTTTTGACCCTTTAACCAGTGAGTGACTTTCTATATCATCGGTATGTCTAATGGTACTGTGAAAATAGATGCGTTGATATATATATATATATATATATATATATATATATATATATATATATATATATATATATATATATATATATCCACCAAATTTTCATTCAATTCTAAAATATAGTTTTAAAGTTATAAATAAAATTGGGTTTTCAATTTCCAACTTTACAGCCTTATAATCTTTCGAAGAAAGGCCGGAGAAAACAAAAGTTATATGAAGTATTGACATTATTTCAATACCACCTACTTATTCCTAAATTGTAGCCTTTCATTACTGAGACACCCTGCGTAACTTCTCAGAGAGTTCTGCACTCTTATTTTATTTCAATGAGTGCTAGCGGTGAAATGAGCGACATCTCGATGATATAATTTTCCACATGTGAATTTCCGCTAAATATAGTTTTAGGTTTTAAATTGAGTTTGTTAATAAAATAAATAATTGCTGAACAAAATTAGAAACGACAGTACAAAACTTTATAATATACCTGTTTTCGCTAAATCATATAATTGGTGAAATCTTGCTGTATTTGGGGGTAGGGTGAAAAGTTTTCGCCTTGAAAATAAAAGACTGCGACTTTCAGTTAAAAAATGATTTCATTTTTCTACGTAATCTCCCTTGACCTCAACACACTTGGTCCAGCGTTTCTTCCACATCAGTATTCCTTCTCGAAGTGGGAGTTTAGACGGTTGTGAAAACATTCTTCTACAACCCTTTCAATTCCTTTATTGGATGTTCGCTCCCCAGAAACAAGTTTCTTCAAGTTTGGGAACAGATGGAAGTCTGAGGGAGCCAAATCAGGAGAATATGTGGGTTGGCCGAGCAAATCCCCAGTCTTCCCATGGACAATGCACCCTTGTGTGCAGGTGCGTTGTCCTGGTGAAAGATGATTTTTTTCTTCTTCAATTCACTAGCGAATTTTAGCATCCAGCTAGTCAAGAAGGTTGGATATATATTCGTCTGTAATTGTTCTACCTTTTTCAAGGTAATCAATTAACAGGATCCCTTTCGCATCTCAAAAAAGCGCTGGTCATGACCTTTCCGTCAGATGAGATCGATTACGATTTCTTTGGCACTGCTTTGACTAATGTTTCGTTTCTGGCGTGTAGTGGTGGACAAAAAGATTGCTGCGAAAATAGTTTGCGCATTTGCTTTTGATCGGCATTCAGCAAATGTGCACCTATCTTGCGCGGAGCTTTCGCATCCCTAATTCTTTTTGCAAGATGTTTCGCAGATACCCCTACAGCCTCAGCTATCTCACTCACCTTTACTTACCTATCGTCCAACACGTTATCATGTATTTTTTTCTATCGTTTCTGGTGTGGTTGCGGGTTTTGGCCGTCCTTCACGTGGGTCATTTTCGAGGGATATGCGACTACGTTTAAATTTAGCTACCCACTTTTTAACAGTTCACATGGAAGGAACAGAGTCCCTCCTAAAATTTTGTCAAGTCAAGCTTGTCCATTTTAGCGAAAAACATGCAAGACGTCTACTGCAAAAATTCGTATAAACAAACTACTTGAGAGAACAAGTTGAAACTTGTCATACGAACTAATGACACGTGCACCTAGGCAGGAAACATAAATTTTTCCTAATTGTAGCGCCATCTCTGTGTCAGGCCACTCGCCACCTTCCACTCGTAGAGAGTTTGCTCTAACTTTAGCGAACAAATACGGCACATAATAGTACTTACTTCATTGATTTATTGCTATACACGGCGTCTCTAAAAGGTCTGCACAAAATATTAGGACAACTTCCTGAGACTAAAATATGAGGATCTAGCCCAATTTACCTTAGTCCAAAAGTTGATAGTTTCCGAAATACAGGGTGTCAAAGTTATTATTTTTTAAACACCTGTTTAAATATCTCGATATCTCAATAATAATAGGATTTGCATGAAATTTGCATGAAAGAGGTTTTCTATGATGAGAAATCGAAATTTGATCATAGTTTTGATGTATCTTTCAGAGGACGCCACCAGGAGACCTTTGTCTATATTTAAAGCTCCATAACTTTTTTCTGCCTCAGTATATCAAATTTCTAGTTAGAAACTCTTATTCCCTGATACGTTTTCTTCAAAAAAGGTATACCTTGTAGACGTCGTTTCGAGCAGTCGTTTCTGTGATAATCGAATTTAAATGTTTCATTGCGTACTAAAATTCATCATAGCAACGACTAAGCGTTAATACGTATTGTCATTAGTTACAATTGAGTATTGTCAAACAATTCAGTCTATGGTCGGAAATCAGTCAGAGTATACCAAAAGAGATTTCCAAATGGACGCGTTCCAAACTATCAACCATTTGCCGCTGTTGAAAGGCGTCTTTGAGCAACCGGTAGTTTTGCTACGGTTGATAATAGACGGAATCGTACTACTAGAACAGCAGATGTTGAGAAAGAAATTTTAGAACGAGTTGAAGTTGAAGTCTGAGCACCAGACTCATTGGTTTAGTACTTGGCGTTTTTGAGGATACGGTTAACAGAACAGTAAATATATTACGGTTAGATGTAAAGATGATGCGTAGGGTGTAGCTCAATTTTCTCGGTAGAATTAATCTTGGTGTACATAAAAACAGGGGTCACTTGTAACATTTACTTAGAGTTTAATTTCGAATTTAATAAAAGTTTGCTGTTTTGGTAGTTTGTTATTGACTTTGCATGGTATTCCTCTTGTTCATTACCAGTTCATTCTTACATTCTTATGTTGTTATGTTATTGTGTAAAACTCTACTGTTGTTGGCACGCTCTATACTCCTTGGACCAGTCCTAAGCCTGGATAAAGTGTGAAGGAGTGCTATGATGAATTTTACTATGCAATGAAACTTTAAATTCGATTATCACAGAAACGGCTGTTCGAAGCGACATCTACAAGGTATACCTTTTTTGAAGAAAACATACCAGGAAATAAAAATTTCTAGAAATTTGGTATACCGATCCAGAAAAAAGTTATGAACGTTTAAATGTAGACAAAGGGCTGTTGGTGGCGCCTTCTGGAAGATACATCAAAACTATGATTATATGTGGATTTCTTATGATAGAAAACGTCTAGATACTAAATTTCATACAAATCCTGTTATTAAGATAAATATTTACATCCTGTATTTCGGAAACTATCAACTTTTGGATTAAGGTAAATTGGGATAGATCCTCATATTTTAGTCTCAGGAAGTATTTTGTACAGACCTTTTAGAGACACCCTGTATAATTGGTGTAATCGTAAGTTAATGTTACGCATGTGTTTAATAGAATTAAAGTCTGGATACTACGTCAGTGAACAAATACGCCGCATAATAGGAGTTACTTTATTTTTCATAGTTATTCCCATAATTCTAAGGCTTCTCTAGGTTTGTTAGTCTTTTTAGTCAAACTTAATTACTGTCTTCAATTGACAGAGCTATGGAAGCTCTAGCTTGATCATTGGAGTCTTGATCTAACTTTAGTGAACAAATACGCCACATAATAGGGGTTACTTTATTACTTAGAGAGTTCTTCTCATGAAAGTTTTTTAATGACATTCACGCTTTCCCAGCTTTCTTAGCTTTTTTTGTCAATCTTAATTAACCGTCTTCAATGGGCAAAGCTACTGAAACTCTAGCTTGATCATTTTTTAATTTATTCCTTATGTAACTGTAGTTATGATAAAAGACCACATACATGCTTTACTCAACAGCGTTGCTTAGTAACCTCTAAAGAAAATAATTTCTTTCGTTAAGTTAATCAAAATACGATTTAAGTTTTTTTATACTAGTACACATTTCTCTTATCACTCTTAGCCTGTTGTCACCATAAAAATCTGATAAATATAATTAATCGAATGGTCTTCAATGAACTGTAATCCTTATTTCTTTTTAATATGACATGTAACATAAAACGAAAATAACAACTAACTGTACTAAAAATTATTGCTGTGCACAGCTTTGTGGGACAATGGGAATGTAATATCATACACTGCTAAGCAAAACTATTCACAGAGAACCTGAGAACAAGAACATCGATCTACAGATATGCTTGTCAATGAGGAGGTACACTATGTTTGTACATCAGCAGTGCTTGAAATTTCACCAGATTGTTTGACTGAAAGGAATATCTCAAAGCCATGGCCAATGAAAATCATCCCATCAAGAAAAAACTTAACAAGGTTGTACTGAGGTACCGGGAAACTCCAATTTCAAATAGAAAAACACCAGCGTAATTATATCTAAACACAGACATACACACACTTTCTTTAAATACGGGAGAGGCCCAGGTGTCCCTTTATATCAACAATATAAGATGAGGATAACAGGACCGATTAATATAAAGATGGTACCACGACAACAAGCTAGATGAGGGAGGATCTATTTTAAAGAGGCAAATCAATCGACAGCTACATATTCCAGAACTAAATTCCATGTAAGAGAAGGTCACCATAACGATGCACTCCATAAAGATGAGCGACACTTTGAGTTGAACCAAGGTCAACGGTGTCAGCAACAAGACACCGTGCTCTCAACAGTCTCCACAATCTCATAGAATTGACAATTGCTAGGCTCCCTCCACCCTGCTTAAAAAAGTAATTGGTGAAAAGGCAATAATTAGTTTTTCTCCATTTACAACTAACTCTAATCAATTTTTGCAAATTAAAAGAGATGAGAGAGTTGTGGTTTTAACCCAAATCGTTTGAAAAGTAGCGTCAATTCAATGCAAGATCGATTAATTACTGTGCCTGCAATTAGTTACAAATTTTAAACTTCAGTTGTGAGGCGTTATCGATCAAAGAGCACATTTTTATTGCATCAGTATTAATAATAATAAGTCAGGGAAGGAGCGGTCCAAAACGATAACTAACCAGAACAAACTACACCAGTCAAATGTCATGAATTATTCACTGTTCAAATACTGCCAGATTACTAAAGCAGTGTCAAACCCAGCTCACAGAAATTTACTAGTATATAGTTCATAATAGCTTTTAAATGTGGTTGTAACAATACGGTAGAGGAAAAATTTGAAACATTTCACAGTTTTCTTATAGTTGTTTATAGCACTTCTCTCTTCAACACTTTTATCTTTTAACGCAGTCTTATAGTTCAATGTATTATAAAATTTAAAATGTGGGAAAAACTTACAATGACAAGGTTTCAACTTTTAATTATTACGTTTATACAAGTAAATATGTAGGTGAAATTATATTATTTTACTTTAATTTGGATTTGTGGGAATAACATAGCTCCATGATGCGACATAATCTCTCTCGAGTGTTCTTAAAATTATAGTACAATTTTATCAAGATAAGGCACATTGTAAATAGATAGAAGGCAACCATTGGATGAACATCACATTCTACTGACAGGGAATCACATCCTACATGTTTGGGTACCAACTTGCGTCGTGAAGGTAT
The DNA here is from genome assembly GCA_036346205.1 of Vesta saturnalis. NCBI lineage: Eukaryota > Metazoa > Arthropoda > Insecta > Coleoptera > Lampyridae > Vesta > Vesta saturnalis. The sequence continues at coordinate 3,431,014 of JARFJB010002375.1, read as the reverse complement.
TCCTAATAATTTCTTTGTTCCTTTAATTATCCATGCAAACAATATCAGCAGGTACTTTATAATTAATATTGGTTCATTTTTAAATTCGATTGCGACTTCCGATAGTTTTTCGCGTAAATCTATTAACTTATTTTGATCCATTTGATATAATTTTTTGACAAGTAATTTTATACAAATTAAATGTGGTTAATATCAACTGGCCTACTAATATACTGACTTCCATAAAAATTGCAACACCTAGAATTTGTTGAACGATTTTATTGAACTTTTCGTCGACTATGTCTTTCATTAGAACAAACAAACGATTCAAATTTTAATAAAATCTAGCTAGTAGTTTTTTTTTCCTTTGCACTTAGTAGCAATAAATTTGAAAAAATAAACCAATCAGTGTGTAATTAACTGTCAATTTTGCAAATTGTTTGTTCACAATTTGGTTCTGAACTTGGGAACAATGCCAAGAGTACGTCAATATCAAAATTTTTCCCAATTGACTGGTTTTGAACGTGGCCCTATTATTGGCATAAGAGAGGTCGGACTTTCGCTAAGAGAAATTGCTCGTCATGTTAACCGAAATGTTACAATGGTATTTAGATGTTGGTCCAAATGGTCCGAGGAAGGGGTGCAACAAAGTCGGACTGGATCTGACGTCCCCGCAGGACTAGATATCGCTAAGAATGTCGCTTAAGACTTTTGGCCACAAGAGACAGATTTTCAACAACTCGATCGATTGCAAATGGTTGGATGAGAGGTGTAGGACGCAGAATGTCAATGTCACCTGTTTATCGCCGGATAAGGTCTTATGGGCTGCGTTCATATCGTCCATTTTTATGTCTTCCTCTTACACCACTTTACCGTCTACGCAGGCAAGAATGGTATCGAATTGTGTTTAGTGACGAGTCCCGATTTTGCTTGTGAGCCCACGATGGTCACAGGAGGGTCAGACGAATGCGTGGAGAACGTAAAAATCCGACGTTTCTTGTGGAACGCAACACAGCCCTCACACAAGGAGGGATGATATGGGGTGAAATATGTTACGGTATCAGATCACCCTTAGTCTTCATTGATGGCAACTTAAACGCCACTAGTTATTTTGCCAATGTGCTAGAACCCGTTGCGCTTCCATATCCTCAGGGGCTGCAAAATCCCATTTTCCAACAGAATAATGCGCGCCCTTCATACGACAAGGGCTACAGCACCTTTTTTGGAAGAAGCTAACATTACCGTAATCACATGGTCTGCTCGGTCATTGAATTGATTTGTCGCCCATTGAACATGTATGAGATGAGGTCGGTAGGCGACTGAGTAATTTATCACACCCTCCAGACAACTTACACGATCTCTGGCTACGGATTCAAGAAGCATGAGTTGATATATCACAGGCAGCTATAGATCACTTGATTGATAGCATGCCACGCCGTCTAAATGAGTACATTACAAATCGTGGCGGAGCAACTCATTATTGAAAAAAACATTTTTAGTTTTTGTTCTTTTGTTCTCAAATTTTAATCGTTTGTTTGTTCTAATGAAAGACATCGTTGACGAAAATTTCAATAAAATCGTTCAATACATTCTAGGCGTTGCAATTTTTATGGAAGTCAGTATACTTGGAACATTGGGCAATGCAAATCCTTTATCCGTGTATAAAAATTCATAAAGTAGCTCAAAAAAGACGAATTATTATTATTATTATTATTATTATTATTATTATTATTATTATTATTATTATTATTTATTTATACCTTCAAATCTTCATAAAGGGAGAAGAAAGAAGAATCTATTTCAAGATACAGATTACGTATATCTTTTGACCCATTTATTATTAAGTATCCAAAGAACCATCACATTAATGTAAATAAGCAAAATCAAACACTGATATAAATAATTGCAGTATATAACGGTATTAGTCCGACATGGATTATATAACAGACGAGGTTGAAATTTTATAATCAACCTATGCATATAGGTCGTATGTTGTTTTATAGTTTTCGTGATACTAAAATGTCTTCCAGCCTACAAAATGGAAATAATTTTAATAACATTTTTCAGGATAACTATTACGAAAAAGGCAACACTGTAAAAGCAAAAACAACAATATATGTCAAACGACTGCTTAAAACTTCATGACAGATGGAGGTTAATAAACATCTAGATGCTAACTTAAAAAATAAAAAGAAATGAAACAATTCTAATTATAATTTGTTTAGGGTAACTATGCAACCTCTTTCATACGTTGATAACGAAAACAGGCAACATTCTAAAAACAAAAGAATCTGTCAGAATGACATTTAAAACTTCATGTCAGATAGAGATTAATAGACACAAATACAAATTTGTAACAAACTCTTTATGATACGGTGAAACAATAATGTAGGCAACTTAGTTCATTTTCCTGTCATGTAAATTGCATACCTTAGTGGCTGAAAACATGCATTAAAATTATTCTAATTTCGTTCGAGTTTCAGACAGGTCATGCGCAAGGATTTAATTTGCATCGTTTTGTAGATGATTAAAAGCGAAAAGAGCATCCATATTGCTCTCTTAAAAATATTGTTGAAAAGTGCTGTATAGTTTTACAGTAAGTGCAATTTGAACCTATTTTACATTGTTTGAGATGTTTACCTTTTTTAGGCACTTTTATTTTTACGGTAACTTTTCGTTTTTACGTATTTTCATTGTACTTTTAAGTTTACCGTTATTTGTACGCTATACGTTCCAATTGATCGAATTTGACGCAGTAAAAGTTTGCTGCTATGCAGAAGAATTGTAATTAGATGGTACCTTAACCCGTTTAAATCAACTAAGGTTGGCTGCTTTCAAAAGGAATTTACATATTTGAGATCAAAAAATATCAAAACCCTGTTATTTTTTCCATTTCATGAATTATTGTACAACCAACTTTAAAAAGCGTGTATTCAGCAGTGACAACCAAAATGCAGGTATTTCATTTCTAAGCATTAATTCATAATGAATTTTAAGTTAATCCCAGTTTGATTACATTAGTATTTAGTTTTTTTACTTTATAACTTGATATATTATATATATATATATATATATATATATATATATATATATATATATATATATATATATATATAATAAACCTTGTTATTGTTGTTAGTTCTAAATTTATTACGTTTAAGGTTTACTTGTTTTCCATAAAATAAGTTGGCGTCCGAGATTACACATTTATTTACAGGTTGAAGCTACATCAACGTTGGAAAGCGAACATATCTAACCACACATTTTTTAAATTAAGGCAAATCAAAATTTTAAGACCCCGCCCCATTTAATCTCCGACTGACTAACAGGCTCAAAATCTTCTAGTTGACAGAAGTATAAATAATATTTGGGGTGAATTAATAATAACAACACACCCTTATTTTTATTTCATCCTTTTTTTAAATTTTACAAATTAACTTAAAAAAAATTCCAAAACCGCCCGCTTCATACCTTTTTTAGCGTAACTATGCAACTTCTTTCATACGTTCATAACGAAAACAGGCAACATTGTAAAAACAAAAAACAAAGGCACCCGCTTCTGTAAGATATCAATAATACAGTTTAACCATATTCATTCGTATTTCATTATTTTTTAGAGTTACTTTGCATTGTATTAAGAAAAAGTTATGTTGAATTTTCTTTAAAAAATAGGTCTACACTATATCTTATAAAATTGTTATTCAAATATCGAAAAATTTGAAATAACACTTAAATTCTACCTTAGGAATTTTTTTGCCGCTAAATTACGTTTCGTATCAAACATTGCATAGAACATATTAATTGATAGGTTTAAGTCTATACATTGGTATTTTTATATCTTTGACACTGGTAACAGCGCTCAAGAAATGATTCGTACGCTTTTAAAAAGAAATCCTGCGGTATCCGTAGAAGTTCCTCTTGAATTGCGTGTTTTAAATCCTCCTCATTGTTGAAGCTGTGGCAATAAACATGTTCCTTTAGCTAACCCCATGAAAAGATGTCGCACACAGTTAAATCTGGGGATCGGCGTGGCAATCCAAAAAATTACTTCCACGACCAATCCAACGCCCATTAAGGTTGCCATTTAGTCCTTGACGGAATTTTCGAAATGAAGTGAAGCACCATCTTGTTGAAACATTGCTTCGTTCATTTCTACAACCATAAAATGAGGACAGACATATTCATTTAAAACTTGTGCATACCTCATTCCAGACATTGTACTGTTCGAAATGTCGTAAGATAACACCCCGTTTACACTCACCGCCGCCCAAACAGTAATCCCTTACTTAATATCTTTATTTGCTTATTTACAATATTGCAAAGGCCTATGCACCCTTTCTACATTTACTACAATTCTATTCACTATTTACCATTGCCTTTCTAATGTTTCTCTTTACCTCACTACACCTATACTGTCTTCCTCGCCCCTTAACTGTCTTTTTCTTTTCCATATTTATTCGATCCAGTCCCCTCCTCTTCCTTTTTCTCCCAGTATCTACCGTCCTCTCCTCTTCCTTTACCTCCCTGCATTCATTCATCAAATGGTTGATCGTTTCCATCCTCTCCCCGCATAGCCTACATACTCTGTCTTCATCACTTCTCCAATATTTGTTTCGTATTTCTTCATTCCCACACCTAAATCTCGCTATCATTTTCTTTCTTTCCTTCCTCCCTTCTCCTTTCAAGTATCCTGGTATCCCTTCTCCCTTAATCTTCGTATAGTTTGTATTACATTTACCTTCCTTCACCTTCATCCATCTTTCCTGCCTTAGGACAGCCCTGGCCCTTCTAATTATGTCCTCTCTCATGCTCACGCCTTCCCTTCTTAATCTCTCCACTTCTTCTTTTGCGTACCAATTTCTTTCACAATATTCTTTGCTAGTTTCTTGTCCATATTTTATTCTTCCTTCTTTTATTGCCTTCCAGAAATCTTGTAATATCTTACACCCTAATCTTCTACTTCTTTCCTCCTCGTACTTCATTGCCTTCTTTCCCGCCTACACCCTTATTTTTTCTGCTTGCACTTCCTCTCTGACCATGTATCCCAGTGTTTCTCTCTCCACTCCCAGTACCCATTTCCAGTATTTTTCTTGCAGTCCTTCTATTTCTTTATACTCCTTCCACCCCCACACTTCCGCCCCGTACAACACCACACTTTTTATTAGTTTTTCAAATAACAATCTCCTTTTCATTAAGTCCATTACGAACAGTCTTTCTCCTACACTCCACATTTACCCTATTCATTTATTCGCTTTTCTCACCCGTTCTTTTATATTCTCTTCATCTTTATTGTCTTCTCTCATGGTATATCCCAAGTAGGTGAATTTCTTTACCTGATGTATCTCGTCTTCCCTCTATTTCCACTCCTCATTTTCCTTTTTCCTTCCCCTTTTCTCAATACCATTACCTTGGTTTTGTTCCCATTTACTTCCAAATCTTTCCTTTGAAATATGTGTCCATAGTTTTTAACATCTTCATTTCTTTTTCTTCCTTCGCTATTAACACTGTCATCAGCGTATGCCAGCGACAACACTTTCCTGTTCCCCACCACGACTCCTCCTTTTTGTTGCCCTTTAATGTCTCCTCTAGATCTCCTGGTGTATATCGCGAACAGACTTGGGCTCTGTGGGCAACCTTGCCTCAGTGCCTTCCTTGTTATGAATTCTTCACTTAATTCCCCATTCACCGTCACCCTATTCCTCGTGGCTGTCAAATTAAATCGTAAGAGTAAAAATTTTGAATTTTGCCCTTGGTTACCGAGTTATTCATAACAAAGAAAAATCTAAAATTCTATCTGTAAACTGTATTAATAACGGAGTCAGCGTTAAAAAATTAACTGGCGTAGGATGCTATGATGATGTTGAAAAATTATGATTAGTTATGTCAACCTCTGACATAATAAGTATAAGTGTAATTTCATACGGTGATTTGTTTTAAAAATGGAACGTTATTATTCTAATCGAGAATACGTTGATATGTTAAAAGTATTAGGTGCGTGTAATGATAATGCCAGTGCTGTAGCTAGAGCATATGCGGAAAAATACGCACGTCGACGAGACCCTGATGCAAAAACTGTTAGACGGGTTGACCAAAGATTATTGGAGACAGGTAAACTAAATCTAATATTAGATAAGGGGGGACACCATCTTATGCTAAACGTCGTCCAAGAAGAGCAAATTCTTGACTTTGTTGATGCGGATCCACCTACAGGTCTTCGACTTACATCGAGACAAACTCATTTTAAAAAGATACAATTCATAGAGTATTAAGAAGGAATGATTTATATCCATTTGTACATGGTTATTGGCTAACATAAACAATGATCCACAATTTGTAGAAAGTATTATGTTTACAGATGAGTGTACGTTTACCCAGACAGGAAGCACAAATACTCATAACTTGCATGAATGGAGAGATGAAAACGCTCATTTAACACGTAAAACATGTCACCAAAGACGATGGTCAATAAACATTTGGGCTGGGTTATTAAATAGTAATGTAATTGGTCCGTACATTCTACCTTACCGACTTAATTCAGTGTCGTATTTTCAATTTACCACTATCATTGCTCGAAGACGTTCCAGTAGCAACTAGACTAAATTTTTGGTTCCAACATTATGGTATACAAGTAAGAAAGAATATATTAAATAAAACTTTCCCCGACGTCATTTGACCTTGAGACTGACCTCGGACTGACTCCGGGGTTGACCTTAGAATTGACCTTGTGGGTTGACCTCGGGTCTAACCTTGACGGTCACGTAGGTAACGTATTTTAAAGCTGACATCGGGCCTGGCCTTGGGCTCGGCCTTGGGAATTTTCAATGACTTAATTTCGTATTTTGACCTTGAGGCAGACCACAGGCCTGGTGTTGGAGTGGCCTTGTTAATTTGTTGTATTCTAATAAGGGGCCTTAGCCTTGTAAGACAGGTATAGATAGCATAACGTAAGTCTAAAATTAATTAAATATGAATGAAAACGGTTAACCCGTATTATTCATATCTTATAGATACCGGTGGCCTTGGAATTTTTTATTCTATTAACCTCTATCTGACATGAAGTTTAAACGTCATTCTGACATAGATAGCTGTTTTTGTTTTACCACTTGATTTTATCTTTCACAATGAGCTTATTATAAAAAAGCCCGCATAATTATCCTAAAAAATGTTATTAAAATTATTACAGATAGCGTAAGGTAAGTCAAAAAATTAATTAAATATGAATGAAAATCGTTAAACCGTATTATCGATATATTATAGAAACGGATAGCCTGGGAATTTTTTAAGTTAATAGGTTTTTGTTGTTTTTGTTTTACAGCGTGATTTTATTTTTCGTAATGAGTTTATTATAAAAAAAATTTATTAAAATTATTACATTTCTTTTAATTTCCATTTTGTAGGTTGTAACTTTGCCTATAAGAATTTTATTTACAACTTGCTTTTAAATGATTTTACCTTGAGAATATAAATGTCACCTTCGACGGTGTTGTGAATATATACAGAATTACTTTAAAAATGTGTGATTATGGCAACATTAGTATTATCATAGATGTATGTACATCAAGCACTTTAAACAACTACGCGGCCTTTAAGACATTCTTGCCCATTAAAAATCTCTCGCGCTATCATTGCAAACAACTTTTTTTTTACACTGTGTAACTTAAATATAAAAATATAATCTAATTATCTTTAACACACACTTACTGTAATTTTCTATTCACCATTCGTCTTAATTACAAGTTTGTTAGCGTGACGTTGCATGTATGAATTTATTTATAACATGCTTTAAATGATTTTACCTTAAGATATTTCTCTATTGTTACTCTCCTAAGAGTTGTTAATATTACCAAATTTACTTTAAGGTTATGAGTTAATTATTATTGACACCTTGTACATTATCTAATTCCATAAATTGTGACAATCTAAATTACGTAAAATTGTTTATTGATATGGAATATGATACTTTCTTTAAAAACACTTAAAACATTTTCATAATCATAAAATTTATCACTGTTGTGATTTAAAACACGTGCTATATTAGTAGCTTAAAAAGAAAGGAAACAACAATAGGATCATTTTTGATATTAAAAAGGTGAAAAAAGCGACATTTAACGATTATATTGTAGTGGTTTATTAACAAATCAGTAAAACATCTTATGCCTCTGACGCTGGTTCATAATAATAGTGCTCATTCGATGGTGATTACGCTTTAAATACTTGCAAGGATAATACAGACCATTTATCTACCACCATTTTGCATAGATATGAGATTATTCTTAAATTAGCTGTTTTCAGCACGGTACCCAGAAGTTCTACAAGCGCCTTCCTATCTTCTTCTTCGTTCTCAAACGCTGTACCGCATTCATTTTTTAAATTTATCTATATCCAATGTCGAATACGTAGTACGTTTTCCAATGCGTAGACAGGATCATCAATATTGTGATGTATGCAACTAAATGTATGTGTCTTCTTCTTTAAGCTAGATTTCGTCTCTATATTATTTTACATACAATGTCTGTCTACCTTATCAGAAATACCTCCGTCAAAAAGGGCCTTAGATTTTATGATCAGGTTAAGCATGCTGGCCGCTTATTAGAATGCAATTTCTTAATTTTAGAATTTTTGCCGATAAGGGTTGTCATACTACCACATAAGACGAATTTACATACAAGTTCTGCGTTAGCAGAAATACCCTTGTAAAAAGGGAGTTTAGATTTATGAACATGTCCCTAGGGTAGATATTAGAGCGTGGTTATAAAAACAAGAAGCGTACACTATACGTAAATCTTTAGCGGGAAATTTACTCAAAACAGGAGGCCTAATGCTAACTTGTAAGCAGGTATAGGAACTTGTGTTAGGGTCTGTGCCCCTTGTCGCGGTCTCTTAATTTTTCAATTTTCGAGTTTTACCGATAAGGGGTTGCCATATTATCACATAAGACAGCTTTACATACAAGTTTTGCCTTAGCAGAAACCCATCTGTCAAAAAGGTGCTTAGATTTATAAACATACTCGTAGGGAAGATATTAGAACGTGGTTCAAGAAACAAGAAGCGTACACTATACCTAAACCTGTATTGAGAAATTTACTCGAAACAGGTACATTGTGAGCAACATTTTTTTGAGTTATGACGCCCGGGGTCTTTGCTATATGAGAAATAGAAGTAAATATAATGACGGATATAATTATATACTGAAGGTTCTATAATCCACGTATTTTTGGTTATTTTTCAGACACGAAAAGATACCTCAAAGTATGCAGACGGATAATATCATGGAATTTATTGCGAAGTGTCCATCAATTCTTTAGCAAACATCAAATCATATAGGTAAAATTTTGGGATGCAATACTTCCAACGATGGCCATTTCCACGATCCCCACCTCTCTACTAGTCCGTCTCCCGAATGTAGCCGATCATATCCGAACATACCCGATAAAAACCACTAATTAGATTACATTTTATTTTTAAGAGAAGATTTTTATGTTTATGATGCCATCTAGTGGTGTATTTTTAAAGTAGCGAATGTTTTCTGTAACAGAAGTTGATCGTGTTCGACTCTCTGCTCTCCCTCGAAAATTAAAAAAACGGCATTCTATTAAGCGGCCAGCATGCTTAACCTGATTATAAAATCTAAGGCCCTTTTTGACGGAGATATTTCTGATAAGGTAGGCAGAATAATATTGAAGATCGTGTCTACGCATTAGTAAACAACTACTGATTCGAGATGAGATAAAAATAAAATAAAAAAGATGAATGGGGTGCAGCTTCTGAGAATGAAGAAGATTTGAAGGCGCGTGCAGTATTTCTGGGGTCGTGCTGAAAACAGCTAATTTAAGAATAATCTCATATCTATGTAATAATGGTGGTAAATAAAAGCTGTATATTACCCTTTGCATGTATTTAAAGTGTAATCATCATCGAATGAGCATTATTATTATGAACCAGCATTAGGGGCATTAGATATTTTACTGGTTTGTTAATAAACCATTACAATATAATCGTTAAATGTCGCTTTGTTTATTTTTTTAATATCAAAAATGATCCTATTGTTTTTCTTCGTTTTTAATCTACTAATACAGCACGTGTTTTAAATCATAACAGTTATAAATTTTATGATTATGAAAATATTTTACTGTTTTTAAAGAAAGTATGATATTCCATATCAATAAACAGTTTTACGTATTTAGATTGGTAAATTGATGGAATTATATAATTTACAAGGTGCCAATAGTAACTGAAAACGTGAAAGTAGATTTGGTAAAATTAACAACTCTTAGGTCAGTAACAATAGAAAAATATATCAAGGTGAACTCATTTAAAGCATGTTATAAGTGAATTTATACAGGCAAGGCCACGCTAACAAACTTGTAATTAACGCGAAAGGTGAATAGAAAATTGCAAGAAGTGTGTGTTGGAGATAATTAGATTAGATTTGAATATTTAAGTTATATATTGTAAAAAAAATTGTTTGTAATGATAGCGACAGAGATTTTTAATGGGCAAGAAAGTCTTAAAGACCGCGTACTTGTTGAAAGTGCTTGATGTACATCTATGATAATAGTGGTGTTATCTTAATCACACATTTTTAAAGTAATTCTGTGTATATTCACAACACCGTTGAAGGTGACTTTTACATTCTCAAGGTAAAATCATTTAAAAGCATGTTGTAAATAAAATTCGTATAGGCAAGGTCACAACCTACAAAATGGAAATTAAAATAATTTTAATGACATTTTTTAGGATAATTATGTAGCCTCTTTCATAATAAATCATTATGGAAAATCAAATCAAGCTGTAAAATAAAAACAGTTATCTATGGCAGAATGACGTCTAAACTTCATGTCAAAGAGAGGTTAATAGGCATAAACACATGTTAAATGTTAAAAAATTCCAAGGTTATCCGCAACCCGCAATTAAATTTAGGCTCACCTTACGTCTTACAAGGCTAGGGCTCCTTATTCGAATACAAAAAATTCACAAACTCAACTCCGAGACCAGGCCCGAGGTCAGCCGCAAGGTCAAAATTATTTTACATATGTTGAGAGCCCTGAAGGTGTAGCAGGTCGTATTCATGCTGCTGTGACATTAATAGACGTAAAAATGCTACAAAGGGAAGCGTTTTGTTCTAACACCTTTTTTTAATTAATTTCCTGTTTTATAATAATTATTTGTTTATGTAATAAAGTTTAAAGATAGAATTTTAGATTTTTATTTGTTATTAATAACTCGGTAACCAAGGACCAAACACAAAATTTTGACTCGGGTGCCAATTTTGAGTATATGTGTGAATGTATAAATAATATTATGTCTAGTATTCAATAAAGCTCCATAATTTTGTTATGTTTTAGTTTAGTGCTGGCTCGATTATGTCTTGGTTAAGTTATGTTTCTGTACGTTACTTAATACGCTATTAGAGTAGTTACAAAACGTCGTGGCACTCGAGATACGCGGCGCGATTTTCTACAATTTGAAAAACTTTGTTATAATCGGGAAATTTCGGTAGCAATCGATTTTTTAACGATTGATATCGTAATTGAATACATTTTTATTGAATGATCATTTGTAACAATTTCAATTTAGGTATGTATTGAATTATCTATATCATGTTTGCATTGAAATAATATTTTAGTTAGTAAACATAACCTAACTTGTTCAACATCAACTGCTTTAGCAAGGATTTGCAAAATGAAGTTCAACGTTTTATAAACCTTTAATTACATCCAACAGATAGACAGAGAATAAGAATACTTTCTGATAAGATCTTTGGTGGTTAATCTTAGCAATCATCGAATACGTAAATTCTTAAAACTCATCAGTGATCGCAGGTCTAAATATTTATATTTTTAGGGACCAACAACAGGAATCAATCAATTAGCGTCATTACATTAAAATAGGTGTCAGAAAGTGTTATTAGTTATTACAAATACAAGTATTTATTCAGTTCACACTATTATTTTATTGTGCCGACTAGAAAATGTGAAAAATTATTTGTTCGATAATTCTTAGATTAAGTAATAGTAGGTACAAATGTGTACTATAAAAACTTGAAAGAAGGTTCTCAATGTTATTATAATATTATAACTTGAAATATTTCTGATAGGACAGAACAAAAACGTTGAAGTAACTACTACTTTTCACATCAGTGTGCAACTTAATCAGACCCTCATTGTTTGATCGGAAAACATTTTTGTAGAAGTATTTCAAATTCTAATACCAATATGTAGTTTTATTAACATACAAAAATAAATAACTCCAGAAGTTTAATTAGTTAGAATCTAATTCACTGTCGCTGTCTTTGTCACTTTCACCTGTATTTACAGTAAAAATTAGCTCTTCGGCTTCATCAACAACAACCTTCTTTTTATAAATATTCTTGTTAAATCTTTTCTGTATGTTGCACACAGCCTCCCATTCTTCACAACCAATCGATTTAAATTTATTTTCTGCTAATTTTCACACGCATTCAAATTTAAACGTAGTATTATTACTCCATACATAATTTTTAACTTGAGCCCATATCTTTTCAATTAAATTTAGCTCTGAATGGTAGGGTGGCAACCTTACCACAGAATGACCATTTCAGCCATCAACTTATTGATTAAATAATTTTTATGAACTGGTCCATGAAGTTTAACTTTCTCATACAGTTCGGGGTTTGTCTCACTTTGTTCAAATGCAATCCCACGTTCGTTTAACCACTTCTGCATTTCACCTTTTTTTCCAGGCACATGTTGGATTAGGCTCGGTAGATATGTTGTGGTAAGATGCATTATCAATCACTAACACAGAACTAGGCTCGAGATTGGGACTAAGTTTTTCGGTCAACCACTTAATATAATTCTTAGAATTCATGTCGTCATGATAATTTCCTGACATTTATCCCGATTTAAACATCAGCAATGCATTTGGTACAAATCCTTTAGCACCACCACAATGTAACACTAATAGACGTTGTTCTTTTGAAACAGGTGCTTTCACTCCCTTGTCACTGCTGGCATACCATCTATATGAACTATGCAACTCTCATTCGTCACTATAAATGATGTTTCTGCCTTCTTTTCTGTGCTTTTCATTTTCTTAAAAATGTGGTTCTTTTCTCTTTGTTAGTCCATGTGATTATATGTCTCAGTGTTTAAATGTCTATGTGTTAAAATGTCCGTGTGATTAAGCGTCGGTGTGTTTAACTGTCCTTGTTTAAATGTCCTATGATTATGTTTCGCGTGATTAAGTCCCCGGACACTTAAAGATCCTTCTCCGCCGCTGGATTTCTTCCAAAATCTGATCAGCTCCAAGTCAAATGAAAAAAGCCAAAATACAACATTTTAAGTACGTAGGTAATTTCATTCTGGACTTATCGTGAATACTAACATACATCCACACAGAAAGACAGACACACGCACACGCACGCGCAAACGCACACGCACGTACACGCGCACGCACACAGACAGACACACAGACACACAGAGACAGACACACAGACACACAGACACACAGACACACAGACACACAGACACACAGACACACAGACACACAGACACACAGACACAGACACAAACACACAGACACACAGACACATAGACACACAGACACACAGACACAGACACACAGACACAGACACAGACACACGACACAGACACAGACACACAGACACACAGACACACAGACACACAGACACAGCACACAGACACACAGACACACAGACACACAGCACACAGACACACAGACACACAGACACAGACACACAGACACAGCACAAACACACAGACACACAGACACACGACACACAGACACACAGACACACAGCACACAGACACACAGACACACAGACACACAGACACACAGACACACACGACACACAGCACACAACACACACACACACAACACACAGACACACAGACACACAGACACACAGACACACAGACCACAGACACACAGACACACAGACACACAGCACACAGCACACAGACACACAGAACACAGACACACAGACACACAGACACACAGACACACAGACACACAGACACACAGACACACAGACACACAGACACACAGACACACAGACACACAGACACACAGACACACAGACACACAGACACACAGACACACAGACACACAGACACACAGACACACACACACAGACACACACGACACACAGACACACAGACACAAGACACAAGACACACAGACACACAGACACACAGACACAGCACACAGACACAGACACACAGCACACAGCACACGCACAAGCACACACACACACACACACACACACAGACACACAGACACACAGACACACAGCACACACAGACACACAGACACACAGACACACAGACACACAGACACACAGAACACAGACACACAGACACAGACACACAGACACACAGACACGCACACAGACACACAGACACATAGACACACAGACACACAGACACACAGACACACAGCACACAGCACACAAGACACACAGACACACAGGCACACAGACAACACACAGACACACAGACACACAGACACAGACACACAACACAGACACACGACACACAGACACAAACAGACACACAGACACACAGACACACAGACACACAGACACACAGACACACAGACACACAGACACACAGACACCAGACACACAGACACAACACAGACACACAGACACACAGACACACAGACACACAGACACACAGACACACAGCACACAGACACACAGACACAGACACACAGACACAACACAACACAGACACACAGACACACAGCACACAGACACACAGACACACAGACACACAGAAACACAGACACACAGACACACAGACACAGCACAGACACACAGACACACAGACACACAGACACACAGACACACAGACACACAGACACACAGACACACAGACACAGACACCAGACACAGAGACACACAGACACAGACACACAGACACACAGCACAAGACACACAGACACACAGACACACAGACACACAGACACACAGACACGACAGACACACAGACACACAGACACACAGACACACAGACACACAGACACACAGACACACAGCACAGACACAGACACAGACACACAGACACACAGACACACAGACACACAGACACAGCAACAGACACAGACACACAGACAGACACAGACACAGACACACAGACACACAGACACACAAGACACAGACAGACAACAGACACAGACACACAGACACACAGACACACAGACACACAGACAGACACACAGACACACAGACACACAGACACACAGACACACAGACACAGACACAGACACACAGACACACAGACACACAGACACACAGACACACAGACACACAGACACACGACACACAGACACACAGACACACAGACACAGAACACAGACACACAGGCACACAGACACACAGACACACAGACACACAGACACACAGACACACAGACACAGAGACACACAGACACACAGACACAGACACACAGTCACAGACACAGACACACAGACACACGGACACACAGACACACAGACACACAGACACAACACACAGCACACAGACACAGACACGACACACAGACACACAGACACACAGACACACAGACACACAGACACACAGACACACAGACACACAGACACACAGACACACACACAGACACACAGACACACAGACACACAGGCACACAGACACCAAACACACAGACACACAGACACAGACACACAGACACACTGGCACACAGACACGCATACACGCAGACACACAGACATGCAGACATTCAGAGACACAGACACGCAGACTCACAGACACACAGACATACAGACACACAGACACACATACACACAGGCACACAGACACATACACACAGACAGGCATACAGACACACGGACACACATACACGCATACACACAGACACACAGGTACACAGCACACACACACACACACACACACACACACACACACACACACACACACACACACACACACACACACACACACAGACACACACAAATATATATATATATATATATATATATATATATATATATATATATATATATACAGGGTGTTCCAGTTTTTGTGGCAGGACTTTAATAATCGATAGAACTTTCAAACGTAAGACAAAAAGTTCATATAAGCATAGGTTGCAAAACGCTTAGTTTTGTGTATACAGGGTTTCAAAGTTTTAATTTTTTTTCAGCTCTTAATTTATCTTCAAAACTATTTAAAATAATAAATACAAATTTAGTACACATATTACACTTCTTAAGCCCAATATTAAGAGTAGTTTAACGTTTATTAATATCTACAGGGTAGTAAATTTTCTGCGGTGGTACATCCTTTATCCCCCCGAACTTTCGCATGCGACGCCTCTAACCCTTAAAAATTTAGATTGCCCATTTGTTTTAGGAACTTATTTGTCTTCTACTTTTGTTTCAAAAAATGCATAGTTTTTGAGATAAATTAGCTGTAATCCATGAGCTGCTTCCAAATGGTAAGTAAAGAATGTCCGATGCTCCCGCAAAGAATAGTGTGCCATGAAAAGAACAATAAAAAAAAAGAATCAAATTATGTCAAATCTCATGTTTTATTTTAAATACGACTTGTGCATATGAAAGAATGTAATTTATTTACATATTTTATTGTGTTAATTTTTATTGCAAAAGTGTTCTTTTAAAATGCCATTTTTGTTTTCTAATCAAGAAATAGCGGATATCCATTTTATTTATGGCTTTGTAAATGGAAGTTCAGCAGCAGCAGCCCGTGAATATAGGCGAAGATTTCCTTTTAGAAGAGCTCCGTATCCTTCAGTATTCGTAAGAGTTCACCAACAAATTATGTCAGGGGTTAAATAATGTGCATGGTCGTCAAAATAGTAATCATAGGCAGCAAAAAAATTTTGCGCGACGAATTTTGCGTAAATTCGACAGAGATCTCACAACTAGCATTAGAAGAGTGTACGTAGCTTTAGGTTGAGTCTCAAATACTACCATTCACCGAACATTAAGACGGGATCACCGATATCCTTACCACCTGCAACCTGTTCAAGGACTACAACCAGGGGATGCAGAACGTAGAGTTGCGTATTGTCCATGGATTCTTGCTGATGACAATTCAGGTTTTTTAAATAATGTTTTATGGACCGATGAATCCTGCTTCACTCGCCGTGGTGTGGTAAAGTTTCACAACAAGCACGTTTGGGCACATAAAAATCCACATGTAGTTCGCCCGAGACATTTCCAACAAGAATTTAGTGTGAACGGCTGGATAGGTATCTACAATAATCACCTACTACTTTTTATCACCTCGGTTGAATGCTGCGGCTTTCTTGGAATTCTTAGAGAATGAACATGGGAATATGTGGGAACATATTCCCTTAAATTTACGAAGAACGGCTTGGTTCCAGCTTGATGGTTGTCCAGCTCATTATAGCAGAATCGTTAGAAACTGGCTGGACAACCATTATCCAGGAAGATGGATCAGTCGTGCAGGCCCAGTTCCCTGGCCGCCAAGGTCTCCAGACCTAAATCCCTTAGATTTTTTTGTGTGGGGGTATTTAAAAGAAAGGGTGTATGCAACTCCTGTGACAACAAGAGATGAACTCATTAGTAGGATTAGGGATGCGAGTAATGAAATAAAACAATTTTTAGTTAATATTCGTCGGTGTGAATTATGTATTCAACAAAATGGTTCACATTTTGAACAGTTTCGTTAAATTTATTTATTATTACGATAGCGTTTATATTTTGTTGTTATAGGTTAAGTTTATTTGTTTAATTTATTTATTTCGTTCGTTTCGTTCTTGTTAAAATCTTAAATAGAAATTCTTTTCAATTTTTTGCCAATAAATACGCATTTTTTTTAATATTTATTTTGTTGTTTTACTTTTATTTTTCTTTATTTAATTCAACTCAAAAGTTAGGAAAAAAGTCAGTGGAGTACTACTTTTTATTAAGAGAAAAAAAAAAACGTGAGAACTGACATAATTTGATTCTTTTTTTTTATTGTTCTTTTCATGGCACACTATTTTTTGCGGGAGCATCAGACGTTCTTTACTTACCATTTGGAAGGTGTTCATGGATTACAGCTAATTTATCTCAAAAACTATGCGTTGTTCGAAAAAAAAGCAGAAGACAAAAAAGTTCCTAAATCAAATGGGCAATCTAAATTTTTGGTTTTTAAGAGTTAGAGGCGTCGCACGAAAAAGTTCGGGGGGGATAAAGGGTGTACCACCCCAGAAAATGTACTACCCTGTAGATATTGATAAACCTTAAACGTGAAGATAAATTAAAAGAACTGAAAAAAATTTAAACTTTGAAACCCTGTATCTCCAAAACTAAGCGTTTGGCAACCTATGTTTATATGAACTTTTTGTCTTAATTTTGAAAGCTTTATCGACTATTAAAGTCCTGCTACAAAAAACTGGAACACCCCGTATATCCAGACATGATGGCCGATCTTGACGAAACTTGGCCAAAAGTTGTAAAATGAGTTAATAAGTCGATTTAGCGATAGTGAAAAATAGTCGATTGTATAATCTTCTATACCTACATATGTATATGTAGGTTGGAAGGTAGAAACGACAAAGTTGCATGTTCAACCGAAGTGCTTGAACAAAAGCGCTAATCCGATATCGGAATTCTCTCATAATTTCAACTATACCTAAAAAGAACCACATTTCTCGTGTAATGCATTGATATTAATTGACTACAGAAACTTTGAAGGGTAGTCATAACAATCAAAATACTTAATGATGATTAAAAAAGCATTTTAGTTGTGCTCAACAATGCATTATTTACCTGTATGGTTGATTTATTTAGAGGCTTGAATATGTACGTTGTCGTAAATAAATAATAAAAGTATCAATTCCAATTTCCCAAATCCTATTAAACAATCCAAAATGATAAGTGAACAATGATGCAGAAGTGCAAATCTATATTACACAAAATTTATTACATCAATTTGTATCCCGTTTATTATTATAAAACGTGGTTTTGGCAACGTAATCATTAAAATAAATGAAGTTGACAGAGCGTTATTTTTAATCTCACACCTAAAGCTAAATCCTATTAATATTATGAATTCATATGTTGCTATGAACGATTTAATTTGATTGAAGTAAGGGTTTAATATGCAAACTTCTAATACCGAAAAAGTTTTTCCTTCTCTTCAAAAGTGTAATTATCAAAGTTGTGGTTCGACGATCAGAACGAGGAATGCTTCCAAACATTGATTAGTTCATGAAAAACTTCCAAGTGACTCTCCAACTTAAGATATTTCTTTAAATTGGTTTGAATGCAATTTTAACTTTTTCATTATAGCTTTTACTCTAGTTGTTCCTTTTCCCATTACCTTTTGTTTGTCTAAGTTTTTTGGATTCTTAAACGTAATTTGTACGAATTTTATGCGAAACACATACACAAGGAAAATGGAAACTTATTTTTGTGCTTGATTGAAATCAATGTAAATATATTCAGAGGACTAACGAGATTGTTTGCATACAACCGAATCCAAATATATTTATTATTTTCGCAAGAATTGCGCTACTGGGGTTGGTATTATAATAATTGGAGTAAACTAAATGTAAATAAAGTACCGCTCTGTATTAATTTAAGAATTAAATTTAAATATTTTAATGTTACGGCTAGATTATATTCCAATTAAAAATAACTTGTTAATTTTTTCTTTAAAGTTAAACTGTAATATACATATTTTAATTATCTCTCCATTTCACCTTATAATTGACAGACAAGTATAAGCAAACTAAACTTTTAATTAAACCTTGTTACAGCAAATTTCGTTTTTTTTCAGCATATACGTTTAATTGGTTCATCCAATCCCTATGTGCATGACTTTATACTCGTGCATATATTTATTTACATTATAAGTTTTGTATAAATTACGTTAAACGTGATAAATTAAAAAGAAGATTTATGATGTTCATAGTTCAAACAAAACGTCAGATTATATCCAGTTGTTTACAGTAAAGATTTGTTTCCCCCTAAAAATATTCCCTCGATTCTACCATACCGCAATTTCTGTCAAATCAAACGACATACTGCCAATTTTAAAGATCTGTTGCATTAAATGGCAAAGTTTGTAACATTTCTGTTGATTCAGAATCGATCTGACTTTACCACAGATTTATATTTAGAATCGCACATTCTCTTTGGAATTCTAAAAGGTTTTTATTGTACTATATATGGATTATTGAGTGTTATTTAATGCTTTCTTTTGTCGAAGAAATAACACTGTCTTTTATCTCTTTTCTTTAAGTAATAGAAAACATGTTCAATCAATTAATCATCTTTTGTTTGTCATTTTTTAAGTAAATCTATACTTGGTGTTTATTGTAGAATCCTTTCATTACTAATGTTTGTTGGAAAAGCGTAATTGTGAAGAATGAGATATCTTTTATTTTTGTTACATATTTTTGCTAAGAGATTAGTTGCATTCAGCAAAAAGTCACTTTCTGTATTGTAACAGACACTAAGAAAATAAGACGCCTTAGTTTACCTAAAAGATGAGACTGCATTAGGAAACGGTTCAAAGAGTAATTGTCCTCTCGATAAAAGGGTAAGGAGGTAAAGCAGAAGAATCTTTCTTTAGCCATTTTGATTTGTATCCGTCAGCATAGCTAGCCTATCCTCAATTCGTCAAGAGATATGTTTAAATGAGCCAAGTGGAATTAACAATTATATTAAAACTAAGATGCTAATGGGCTAGTTTTTATAAATGAGAACTTAATTAAAGCAGTCTATAAGGTGATAATAAAAGAGTGTGGTCACGTTTTTATACAGCCGATCTGTATAATCTATAACTTAAATTATTCTAACAACTGAAAAATATCAAAAATTACACCAACTCTTAAAGATGAAGATGCTAATTATTGCCCAATTTTGACGGTTGTAACTGTAAATTTAATTTGATTTAAATTTTGCATTTTTATTATTAACCTTAATCTTATACAATTAAACATACCTTGAAGTATTTTTGATTGCTTACACTCTTATACAAAACACATGTTATTTTTACAATGGGTTTTTTCAACAATCTATTACATTTTAACTTTACATTTAGCTATTCAAATTTCTATTCTATTTACTTTAACACATATTTGGCTAGTTTATAGATAACACACTTTCTTTTACATAAACGTTTTTGGATTGAGTTAACTTTGGTGTTTGGTTGCTGAAGCATTCCTAAATAAGTTTCTGATTTAATTTTCAATCTTCTCGAGAAGGATCTTTAAAAGGAATTGTTTCACAAAGAAAATAAAGTTTCTAGTCGAGAGTGCTGAGTATTCACTGTTTTCTTCGCTTATTGCGGTTTTAAAGTATACCGTTAAAGTTATCACGAACAGTTCGCCTTTCATCTTAGAGGTATATGAATCTATTATTTTGTGGCCTTTCCTAATTGCTGATTTCAACTTTCAGCTTGAACTTTGCTTAGAACTTTCCATTGCACTTGCAGTTGCAATTGCAGTTGCACTTGCAGTTGCACTTGCAGTTGTATTTGCAGTTGCACTTGCAGTTGTATTTGCAGTTGCACTTGCAGTTATTTTTGTTCTGGTTATTGTCGTTACTTTTACACAACTGAAAGGAGTTTAAGCATATACCATCTGTACCTGAATATATTGTAACTTACCTAGCAATTCCATCTTCATACATCTCTATTCATCTTGTAAAAAAATAACTTAATTAGAATATCGTCGTAGAAATCAACAAAAAGGTCAGACGTTTTTAATCATAATTTTCACCCCTATAACCTCAGACCCTTTCTGCTACTTTCCGTAATACTAAAATAAGAAAAACTACTAAAATAACTCCTTGTTTCACTAAAATAATATTTACCTTTTGTAACGGTGTTAAACATATGTTACGTATTTATTTCGTTTGTTTGAACCGTCTACAAAGAATAATAGTAGATTCTTTTAAAAATTTTCTGCTACTTTCCGTAATACTAAAATAAGAAAAACTACTAGAATAACTCCTTGCTGTTACTGAAATAGTATTTACCTTTTGCAACGGTGTTAAACATATGTTGCTTGTTTATTTCGTTTGTTTAAACCCGCTATAAAGAATAATAGTAGATTCTTCTAAATTTTAATAATCTCAAAATCCTTTAATAAAAATTAACATTGTTTATGTGAACTTAAAATGATTACCTTCCTATTTAATTTGGGTCATTTCAATTTGTAAAGATATTATTCATTAGTTTAATATTTACTTGCTTGCTATCAGGTTACAGTTTGAGTGAATGAACTTCAATATTTGTTTCAGCAAATTCATCTCTTATCGAGATGCGCCAGCTAGCTCAATTATTAAAAGAAATGATCACTGTTATCAATTACCCAAAATTATACTAAATTCGATTGTCTTAGTTATATATAAATCCTAACTATTGAATTTACTTTCTTCCGTATTTATATATTCAGTATTTGTATGAGCTTTTAATATTCGTAATAGTTAATTACAAAAACAAATCAAATGTGATACTTATTTAATTAACCAAAACTCGGTAAATGCATGAATGATTTGTTTACAATAACACATAAAAAATAATCCTATCATTATTCTTAATATTCTTATCATTCTTAATCTAACAAGCAGAAATTTCTTTATTAAGAATGAACGAAATCTATTTTCAGTCAGTATTCACATTCATCTATAAATTCAAAGAAAAATCAAACACAAATACGTTTCATTTATTTATACGGTTGGAAATCTATCACTTTCGAAGGTCTCAACTGGCCTATTCTTCTTGCTATGCCGGTGATGCGGACATCTGGCACCTGGTTTTCTTTGTTCTCTCAATATCTTCTGTAGGTATTTGTTGAGGATAAATACAATTCCAATCTTCTTTCCAGAAAGTTGTTGACTTTGTTAACCATTGCCGGATACATGTATATATAGTTGTTAATGATCACTTTAATTGTTTACTTTTCACTACGAACCGCTTGCAACACAAACGGCAACGCTTTATGGTTATTGTTCTTTGTATATTGACTTATTACCCCAAATCGATAGTCGCTATTTTATATTTATCGTTCTATATTTAAACACAGTCATGGACGGATTTTGGTATGCACAAACACGATCTTTCAAATTATTACGTCACCCTTTCTATTATCAGCAACTTGACAATATTTGCACTTTCTGTTACTTAGCTTTTTATTATTTTAATGAGGAAGGTATTTTTACTTCTTCTCCATTACAGTACTAAATAAACTTTAGTGAAGTTTCACAATTTATAGGGCAACGTAACTACAACCTTGTCATTCGCTGCTCTCCCTTTGGCTAATTTTAACGAAATCTGACCACTTACTTAAAGTGACTCTTGAACATGCACGTCATGATAATAACTGATTCCCCTCTTTCAACTCATTTATGCCTTTGCAGTTTGCCGCGTTTCCTTTAAATGTTTTCTAATTAAATATGTGTATTACTTATAGAAATAGATTCAAGCTTTTCATCTTAATACTAAATACATTTACATACAAATAACGATCATTTCTCTATTTAGAATATAACATGTAACTTAGCGCGAAATTTGAAATTTCTCAAGCACCTGTTACACTTTAACCTTTTCTGAAATCCCTTTTTTCACTTCCTTTTTCTTTGTTTTTTGTTTGCAATCTGTAATTATAATTGTTAAAAACAGTGTATTATTTTATCACTAAATTACTTACTTTTTCACTAGAGCTTTAATTTAATTTTTGTGTAAATCGTTCTTTTAACGACGACCGTTTTCTGAACAGCTGTCGGCCATATTTTTATCTTTTAATGTTTGTGACGTATTAACTATCAAACAAACCTGCACACACTAGTTTAATTTTAAACATTTTCCATAGTTATGTTTTAAATTTTAATTTGATATTGGTAATTGATTAAATTTTATTTTTTCTTAACTTTCTCTTTCAAATTTCTTAAATAAAATTTTTGTTAGGATACAACAAGTATTTCTGAAATTAAATTATCATTAGCATATTAGCTTTTTACAATTAAAATATAAAAACTTGCTTTACCTTAGGAAGGCCTTTCGAAATTAAACAGGTTCCTATTTATCTATAATTATAATTTACTATAAAGTTATCATTTCACACTTTAAACATTTTATGGATTAACTTTGTTTAAACTTGTGTTGTCGATATTTTCTTTTTATTTTGGTTTCTTTTGTTAGAATTTATTTATTTTTGAAACACGTTTTATTTTTATATGTATTTTTTTTATGTGATTTAATAATTATAGGTTTTGTTTTATCCCACAACACTCTTTTCTTTTCCCTATTAGTTTCTCCTGTCTCTTTTCCTACGGTTACCTACTCGCCTCTTTCTGACATCATTATTCAGGAGCTGGGACAACGATGAGTTCGTCATTTGGTGAGAGGCTCCTGGCGCCCTTTTTATCCATACCAGATTTTTCTTGACCCCGCCCGAACCGTCTGACGCCGGCGATTCCTTTTTTTCTCTCCGCCTTCTGTTTCTACACGTAACACGCTATTCCACGCCAATCCACTTTACAAAGTGCTTGAAATAGTCCTACACAATTTCATACACGTTAATTGCAAGTATGCAGCATAGTTTAGTGGTTAAAATATCGATCACTACTAACTTATCTGCGCATTATTAGATGTTGGCACTGTCACTAGGCACCTGGCACACGCAAATAAACGTCATTTATGTGGATTTAGAAATAGAATTTCGCAACATCAACACCTTCTGGCTGGACAAACCTGAACATTCTGGAATTAGAGCGTTAATAATAAATTTGATCAACCCTCAGCTCCAAATGCGTTTCGTACACTGGGTTTATTTATAAACCTTATTTAGCGACCTCGGGTGTACACCAGGATTCTAACATTGCGCCACTCTTGTTTGTCTCTTATCTTATTATCATGGTCGATGTTAAAATTAATTGCAAGTATGCAGCATAATTTAGTAGCTAAAAGATCGATCACTACTAATTTATCTACGCATTCTTAGATGTTGGTACTGTCACTAGGCACTTGGTACACGCAAATAAACGTCACATAACATAGCTTCTGAAAAAGAATTTCACAGCATCAACACCTTCTGGCGGGACAAACTTGAGAATTGTGGAATTAGAGCATCAACAATAAATATGATCAAATCAAATCAAACCAGGATTCCTTGTGCCACTCTTGTCTTTTCTTTCTTGTCTTTTATCTTATTATCATGGTCGATGTTATCGAAACATATTCAGTGTTCTTTCCTATCACTTACAGAAATAGGTAAATGTAGTTGAAGGATGTTTGCTACACTGTCTGTCATTTAATATAAGTGCAATGGGCTCCATGTCACATGTAAAACCGACTACACCGTATATGAATATATATATTTTTTATTACAGTATTCCTGAACAGGCTAAGACTTGCCTAATATGCTAATGCACGCAGGAACACTGTGAGGGTTTACGGATATTATTAGGCTGCCGAGAAATGTTTATGCATGGCTACCTTATATTGCTTAAGTCAAAGTTTGTGTGACAAGATGGACTTTTGAGTGCGTAATTATGGTGTGAATGGGCAAACCGAGTGTTCCGACCGAAGATGGCCTGCGAAGGTATTAAGGAGTGTAATTTAGGAGCTCACTTGCCATGGTAATAGAGATAGAGCAAAAAAAGAACCGAAACTATTCTTCTATGCTCAAAGAGACTGTAGGTCAGAAGTCAGAGACAGGTCATGCATAAACCTTATAGCTCTTTTTTGGATGCTGGATGCGGTTTACCATATAAAGAGCGTATTGGGGAGCACTCACCCATAGGTGGGAACTGTATTACAGATGAGGTCGAATTTGAGCCTTATACAGTAGAAGGAGTGAAGTACTGTTTAGATCTGTACAGAAAGCCCAGTTTACGGGCAGCTGTTTTGCTGACTAAAAAAGGTGGTCAAGCCATGAAAGGTTCGATGATACGGGCATCCCTAACATAGAAATGAGTTTGAAAACTTGAGATCTAAGCCATTCATATTTACAGCAGGAAATGATCGATCTTTCTTGGCGGACACAAGCAAGGCAACACTGGGTTTTGTCGACGTTATACGCAAGTAGACCATTCCTTCCCCATTCAAGGACACGTTCTATGGCACTGTATATTGAGGTCGTCATTTTCACCTTAACGTCCTGACTAGACTTATTGTTGTGGGAAAAATGAGAAGAACTACAATGTAGAGTGCTGTCATCTGCAAGCTAATGGATCGGGTTAGTTGTTGAGGAATTGAGGTCATTTATGTACAGCAGTAAAAGTGTAGGGGCTATCACTCATCCTTGGGGTACGCCCGGGTTAATAGTAGTTTCTTTTGAAAAGCAGCTATCGACGACAACGCGTATACGTTTTTGTCAAGAAAGCTGGAAATACAATTGATGAACGTATCGGATAAGCCGAACGAAGTGAGCTTGGCAAGTAGGCATTTGTGCCAAACCTGGAGAAAAATCTCTGAAATACCTAAAGTTACTACGACTGTTTCACCGGACCACTTCAATGTTTTATTCCAAAGTTGGGTGATGTGAAAGAAGATCACCCGTTGAATAACTCTGTCTGAATCCATACTGGTGGTCGTTTAAGAGTTTATTGGACTCGAGGAACGAAAGTAGTTAGTGGTTGATGACTTTTTCCATGATTTTCGATAGAATGAAAGTGATACCTTTTGGTCGGTGGTTTGAGGGATCGGTTTTGTTACCCTTTTTAGGAATAGGTTGGACATTTTCCAACTTCCACGATGAGGGAAACCCTTCAGATGATACGTGCACAATACGGATACTAGCTTGGGGCAAGGACGATAGCTGTAGTACCGTCATGACCAGTCGCATGGTTTGCGTCAGGTCTATTGATTCTAGGAGCTTGTATCGAATGTGAATTGGTTTCATAGCGTATGGGGTAGATTTGGGCGACGGTACAATTTTACCAGAATTATTCAGACACGAATTTGACGCAAAGTAATCAACAAAGAGGTTGGATTTGTCAGAAGGATCAGCTACTACAGCTCCGTCGCGAGGCGTCATGTGAGGAAAGGCAGATGTACTAAAGTTTTTAAGGATGGCTTTAGCTAATGACCAAAATTTACGACTATCTAAATGACATGAAACTAATTCTTTACATTTACATTCTTCAAACACTTATTTGGTCTGGATGATGATCCTTTTGCAACTATTCCTTACGGAAATATAGTCGACGTGAATTTCGACACATTTATTTGATTTCCATTTGGTATAGAGTTTACACTTTTGCGATAATGCATCAGTGCAAGCCCTATTAAACCAGGGTCGACAATGGCATGACCTACAAGATTGCGTTTTTTGAGAAT
Organism: Vesta saturnalis; assembly: GCA_036346205.1. Lineage (NCBI taxonomy): Eukaryota > Metazoa > Arthropoda > Insecta > Coleoptera > Lampyridae > Vesta > Vesta saturnalis. The sequence goes on along the minus strand of JARFJB010002375.1, from coordinate 3,403,746 downwards.
GAATAACTCCACATCCATCAAGATAACTTCAGATATTGAAAGAGCAATGTTTGAAGAGTAGGGCCGTCCAAAGAAATACTAACGTCAGGGTAAGGTTGCAAAGAAATCTCGCAGTTCGCTCCAGTTAGCTGAATTAAAATACCCGTAGTTCTATCTGTTTTTCGAGTACAGAGGAAGTTATTTCCATTAGGCAGTGGTCTGATTGACCAACTGGGGAAAGGACTCTTGTTTTATAGACAAGTGGGTTAGTTGTAAGGAAAAGAGATATGAGATGTGGAGTATGGTTAGAGTTGTCAAGGATTCTGGTTGGTTCGGAAATCATTTGTGTGAGATCACAGGACACAGCAAACGCTTCTGCACTATGACCTGCAGGATTAGTGGTAGACGAGAATTGAAGCCAACTGGAGTTGTGGACATTAAAATCTCACAGAATTGAGACTTCGCAAGATGAAAACCGTGATAAGAGGTAGTCTATTTTCAGAGCAAGGTAATCAAAAATATCTTGAAAGTTATTATCATTGGGAGACCTATACAAACAACAGTAGAATTTCACAAATTGGGGCTCAGGCTAGTTGAACCAAATCGCGTCAAATTTGTTATTTTCCAAAGTGGACATCCTTTTACAACCTACGTTGTCCTTGGTATACGCACATACTTCGTCTTTAAGGCGAAAGTTAGAGTGGAAATTGCAGGTCAGGCGAATCAGTGCTTCCAAGGGGAAACTTGTGTTTCTGATAGAAACAAAATGTCCGTTTTCACTTGTTCAAGGTGTAGGTGAACAACATTACGATTCGAATATGCCATACATTCAAGAATTCTAACTCGTGTTAACTCGATTAAAGATTTGGAAGTTATTTTCGGTAACAAATTGGCATCTTCTCTTCACATTGAGAGCATTGTCCGTTTGTCCTTAATAACGCTTGAATTTGTAATAAGATCGTATAAGCGCTGTTCTGGGTCTCGTGCACTTTTAAATTTTCTTCGTTCGCTCTACTCTTGAATGTGCATCATTGATATGGTATCAATATTATGATTGTTACAAGCCTGCTATTGAAGGCATACAGCGTCAATTCATTAGGTACTTGAGGTTATAGCTGACTGTGCTTATGTCACAAGAAGTATTGATGACAGAGAGATTTAACAGCCCATCTTTATTTGGCACATGAATCCTTAATTCCTTAATAATTTATTAAATAAATTATGCCTCTCTTTTAAACTAAGGGAAATTCTTAATTCCTTCAATTAACGTCAGGAAAATTTAATGTGTTTATCTACCTAGTGCTAGAAATACTTTATTAAAGTCGCCTATTGGCATCTGCCATAACGTCAGTAATAATGATGTGATGTGGTGATATTAACTTTAACTTGTTAAAAGAGTTCATTAAGTTGATAACTCGAACCAATTTTCACTTGTTTCACTTGCATTTGGATTTTTAACAAACAAGGAATTTATTAAAATTTTTAAAAGCTTCAAAATGCACAAAGTTTGTAAGAAGTCTAATTAGTTAATATACAAAAAACTGCAATTATTGCATTTATATTACTGATAAAAACAAAATGCAACGCGGTAGAAAGAAAATTTTTTTGCAGAGATATGTAGGGTCTCAATCTGCATAATCTAAAATTGTTATGAAACGTACAGGGTATTTCAGAACGTGGGATTTTTCTTATGGAAGACCCTACATATTTTGTCAGTTTTGGTTTCTAGGAGGTGAAAAAGTCATTTATTATAAGGATATAATATGCCTAAATGCTTTAACTTTTCAGATAATTTAAAGACAGTGAATATGCAGTGGATAATAGATAAATATATAGATAAATATATTCTATATATTACTGTTTGAAATTAAATCTTGGTGCTCAGTTTTAAGCCAAAGGAACGAAATTGACTAAAATATGTTCATGTACCATTGAATGTATACATAGATGTCAAAAATTACTGTTATATCCTTAAGGTTTATTTCCAAGAAAATCTTCGTTAATTTAATTGAAACACCATGTATTTTTTAAACTAAATCGATGTCAACTAAGATGCTCTTTCAAGATGTATTAGGGTTTCGTGTACCTATTTGCCTTACATTATTCTTAAAATGGCTTTTAATGTAACTATATGCGAAACTAGATTTGGCTGTGCACTGACTGTAACAAAAATTATCGGATATTTAAAATGTCAAAAATTGACAAGTGCCATAGCCACGTCTTCAGTGAGCAATAGTAGTTGATTCGCATTTAAGTTTACAAAAATTGTTTAATAATTTTAATTATAATCAAAAAATGAGAAAGTGTCCGCTGGCACAACAGGTGGACACTCTACCGTTAATTGGATTTTTTGAGGAAATCTGTTTGTTGGCCTCAAGGGTGTATTCTGAACAATATCTCAATGGGGATCATCCTGATAAACGTTCCCTTGAAAAACTCCTTGCACTATTTTGCAGAACCGGTAGTGTGCTTCATGAAAAACCTGTTAGGTAGAAATCTATCCTTAGAAATAAAGAAAATGAATTTAACGTTATAGACTCTCTCATAGAAAATCCATTAACAAGTGAGCACAAAATACATCAACATTCTGGCATAAGTTGACGAAGTATAGGTAGAATCATTGGAAAGTGCATTTTTATCTTTACCACAACCAATTGCATCAGGATCTCTACAGATGAAACTGAGTTTTGCTTATGGGTTTTGGATCAAGAGGAAGTAGGTAACAGTGTTCTGGATTTCGTGTATGGTTGTGTGCGTGTGTGCGTTTGTTCGTGTGTGCGTGTCTGCGCGTGTGTGTATGTGTGTGCGTGTGTGCGTGTCTGCGTGTGTGCGTGTGTGCGTGTGTGGCTATGTGCGTGTGTGCGTGTGTCGTGTGTGTGCGTGTGTCGTGTGCGTGTGTGCGTGTGCGTGTGCGTGTGTCGTGTGTGCGTGTGTGCGGATGTGCGTGTGTCGTGTGCGTGTGTGCATGTGTGCGTGTGTGCGTGTGCGTGTGTCGTGTGCGGATGTGCGTGTGTGCGTGTGTGCGTGTGTGCATGTGTGCGTGTGTGCGTCTGTGCGTGTGTCCGTGTGTGCGTGTGTGCGTGTGTGCGTGTGTGCGTGTGTGCATGTGTGCACGTGTGTGTGTGCGTGTCTGAGTGTCTGCGTGTCTGCGTGTCTGCGTGCATGCATGTCTGTGTGTCTGCGTGTCTGCGTATCTGCGTTTCTGCGTGTCTGCGTGTCTACGTGTCTGCGTGCCTGCGCGTCTGCGTGTGTGCGTGTATGCGTATCTGCATGTCTGCGTGTCTGCGTCTCCGCGTGTCCGCGTGACTGCGTGCCTGCGTGTCTTAGTATCTGCGTGTCTCCGTGTCTGCGTGTCTGCGTGTCTGCGTGTCTGCTTGTCTGCTTGTCTGCCTGTCTGCGTGTCTGCGTGTCTACATGATGCGTTTCTGCGTATCTGTGTGTCTGCGTGCTTTCGTGCCTGAGCGTCTGCATGTCTGCGCGTCTGCGTGCTTGAGCGTCTGCGTGCCTGCGTGTGTGTGTGTGTGTGTGCGTGTGTGCTGTGCATAAATCCAACTGTAAAATTAAATTTTAGTAAAGAATAACTTTACACTTACATCATAACTCGATTAAATTTTGTTAAATGTGTTTTTTGGCTGACAAATTTCATTGTTAGCTTTCGCCGTAGAGAGTGTTCTGATTCGTCATCTTTAAGGTAGTTTAACAATATTTAATTGCTATTGACCTAGTTATTCTTTACTAAAATTTTATTTTGTAGTTGGCTTTATACGTTTCTCAAATTGTTATATTAATTGCAGGCTGATGTTTATGTTTTAATTTTTCAATTTTGACAAAATTGTTTAGAACATCTTTAACAATTTTTAACAAATATTGGTACTGACGAAGATAACTGTAAGTGTTATCGAAACGTTTAGATTGTATAATTTAAAATACACCATTAAAAAGCCCCAAAAAAGATAAGTATTTTATTATGAGTGATAATGGTGGAAGTTTAGATTTTCATATATTTTGACTATTTTGTATTGAACAATTAAAAAATAGGGTGTGAAAACTTAGCCAATAAGTCTTAAATCGTGAGCACCTACCATAATTTCTAACAACAAATATAACACCGAAAATAGCTGAAACCCGATTGTTGACAGTTCATTTGATATCTAAGTAATAAAATTTTAGCAGCGCCATCTCTGAGTTAACTCCTCTTTCTAGTATTAAATAGAATTCTAAATACTGTCCTTGTAGAAGAACAGTGGACATATTTGGGTGAAATTATTCATTAAATTGTCTGACCAAATACCATTAGAGCTTGTGTATACTCCCGGGACAAACTTTCATTTTGGCAAAACTCAAGCTTTGTTGCTTATACGTAATACGACTCGGTGTCACGATTTTGCCATGTTATTTTTTCTCGTCAATTACCAAGTAACAAAGCTTTCGTTCAAAATGAAAGTTAGTCCGGATAAACATAAGCTCTCATGGTATTACCCTCGATAAATATGCAACCTTTTTTTATACGTTCATAACGAAAACAGGCAACGTTGTAAAAAAAAAAATCTATGTCAGAATGACGTTTAAACTTCATATCAGATTAATAGACATAAATATGTACATGTTAACTTAAAATAAATTCCAAAGTATCCCGCTTCTATAAGATATCGACAACACAACCATTTGCATTCATATTTAATTAATTTTTAGACTTACCTTGCATTATATTAAGAAACTTTATAAATAAAAGTTATGTAAACACTTAAATTCTGCATTGGGAATTTTTTACTGCTAAATTACGCGTCTTCAAAATATTGCATAAAACACAATTAATCGATATGTTTAAGGTCTATATCTAGGTATTTTTATATCTTTGAAATATGCAGCTGTTTTAGAAATATTTGATAAAAACCAAGAACTGCTCCTAATAAACCCCCCCACGCCGCCGCTGGATCTCACCCAAAATCTAATCAGCTCCAAGCGAAATGAAAATAAGCTTAAATACAAAATTTGGTTTAAAAATGTAAATTATAAAGGATTTGTAAGGAAAATGAAGAATAAATTTTATACATACTTACAAAATGTTGTAAAACCTGAAATGATAGAGTATTTTTTATATGTGTACTGTCATATTATCCTATCACTAAATATCTAGAACACGAAATTACAAGGATATGCTTCTATAAGTACTGAAAGTTACAAATATACACATACATTATGATCAATAGTTTATATCGTTTATGTCAGTTTGCTCTTTTCTCACGAACATCATTACGTCTTACAACATAAAGGGGTGTAATTATGATAGTGTATTCATAAAGATGTACTCGAATCATTAATTATTGCGCTACATTACTAAGAACGATGAAAATCTAATATGTATTAATGTTTGTGTTTCTATTAATGTTTCAAACATTATTTAGAAGTTGTATGTAATTAATTAAATCGTTTTATCATTAGTAATGATATTGATTAATGCAATAATGTAAATAAAGGATACCTATTGCTAATACTAATTTAATCAACGCACTGAATTCGTACCTACTTCATGCATGTTAATTTAAGTAAATTACCGTAAAATTGCATAGGTAAACTGGTCTTCTCCGAATGTATTTCTTTTTCCTGGCATTGCTTTAATTAGTAACCAAACTTCTCGAATTTGTTGGATTGTTAATGTAGGTAACAATTTATTGCTCAAAAATATGAATGTCTACTTTATCGATGATAGAATTAATTAATGGGAATAATTAAACATACTCTATTATTGTTAAGCACTAGACACATTCAATTATCTTAAGTAGCTATACACCAAGGATAATAATAACTGTTGTCACAGAAATAGGAAAAATGTACTACATATTGCCACCAATTGTCTGCAATTAATTTGCATTATACTTTCTCAATTGCCCAATTTACAACAAAATGGCCAGTTCGCTTACCACTAAGTTGCCAAACAAGTAATAGACGTGCACATGTCATGTATACTATGAACAAGAAATAGATTTCAATATGAAAATGTAAACTTTAACCTTTACTACACATAATTACAATACTTGGGTTTTTGGGTTTTTAAATGATGCTTTTTTATATTTATGTTTTCTAAATCTATATATTTCGATAACAATTAGAGTTATCGTCCACAGTAAGTGGTAATATCTGTAAGAATTGCTTGAGATGTTGAACATCTTAAGCAATTCTTACAGATATTACCACTTTCTGAGGACAATAACTGTAATTGTTATCAAAACGTACACCATTTAAAAACCCAAAAGCTGAATATTTTAATTAAGTATACTTCAATTTTTCATAAATAGGTTTTATTAATTTAATTTTAAAATAAAATAATTATTAGTCTGCTAACTGTATCGGTGACCACAAAAATGTATATAACTTTTGTGGTATTAAAAATACACACATGTTGCAATTTACCCAATTATCCTCAATAATTAGAAGTTATCATACAGGTATCATCTTAATTAGTGTTTACCAAAGAAATCGTAGCTGGTCTATACATTTCATCCGCCATTAACACGCATTAAAATACAGGTGACCGCACCTTTTTTAAATTAATTGTGGTCTGGAATACGGTTTGCAGTTTTGAGATTAAAACACAAAAGTTAATATTTTAATTAAGTCTTTCAATTTTCATAAATAGGTTTTATTAATTTAATTTTAAAATAAAATAATTATTAGTCTGTAACTGTATCGGTGACCACAAAATGTATATAACTTTGTGGTATTAAAAATACACACATGTTGCAATTTCCCAATTATCCTCAATAATTAGAAGTTATCATACAGGTATCATCTTAATTCAGTGTTTACCAAAGAAATCGTAGCTGGTCTATACACTTTCATCCGCCATTAACACGCATTAAAATACAGGGTGCCGCACCCTTTTTTAAATTAATTGTGGTCCTGGGAATACGGTTTGCGCCCGTTTTGAGATTAAAAACACAAAAGTTAAGTATTTTAATTAAGTGCGTTTCAACTTTTCATAAATATGTTTTATTAATTTAATTTTAAAATAAAATAATTATTAGTCTGCTAACTGTATCGGTGACCACAAAAATGTATATAACCTTTGTGGTATTAAAAAATACACACATGTTGCAATTTCCCGCCAATTATCCTCAATAATTAGAAGTTATCATACGGGTATCATCTTAATTCCAGTGTTTACCAAAGAAATCGTAGCTGGTCTATACACGTTCATCCGCCATTAACACGCATTAAAATACAGGGTGCCGCACCTTTTTTTAAATTAATTGTGGTCCTGGGAATACGGTTTGCGCGCGTTTTGAGATTAAAAACACAAAAGATAAGTATTTTAATCAAGTGTACTTCAGCTTTTCTTAAATATGTTTTATTAATTTAATTTTAAAATAAAATAATTATTAGTCTGCTAACTGTATCGGTGACCACAAAAACATATATAACGGTTATGGTATTAAAAAATACACACATGTTGCAATTTCCCGCCAATTATCCTGAATAATTAAAAGTAATCATACAGGTATTATCTTAATTCGAGTGTTTACCAAAGAAATCGTAGCTGGTCTATACACTTTCATCCGCCATTAACACGCATTAAAATACAGGGTGCCGCACCTTTTTTTAATTAATTGTGGTCCTGGGAATACGGTTTGCGCCCGTTTTGAGATTAAAAACACAAAAGTTAAGTATTTTAATCAAGTGTACTTCAACGTTTCATAAATATGTTTTATTAATTTAATTTTAAAATAAAATAATTATTAGTCTGCTAACTGTATCGGTGACCACAAAAATGTATATAACTTTTGTGGTATTAAAAAATACACACATTTTGCAATTTCCCACCAATTATCCTCAATAATTAGAAGTTATCATACAGGTATCATCTTAATTCGAGTGTTTACCAAAGAAATCGTAGCTGGTCTATACACTTTCATCCGCCATTAACACGCATTAAAATACAAGGTGCCGCACCTTTTTTTAAATTATTTGTGGTCCTGGGAATACGGTTTGCGCCCGTTTTGAGATTAAAAACACAAAAGTTAAGTATTTTAATTAAGTGCGTTTCAACTTTTCATAAATATGTTTTATTAATTTAATTTTAAAATAAAATAATTATTAGTCTGCTAACTGTATCGGTGACCACAAAAGTGTATATAACTTTTGTGGTATTAAAAAATACACACATGTTGCAATTTCCCGCCAATTATCCTCAATAATTAGAAGTTATCATACAGGTATCATCTTAATTCCAGTGTTTACCAAAGAAATCGTAGCTGGTCTATACACTTTCATCCGCCATTAACACGCATTAAAATACAGGGTGCCGCACCTTTTTTTAAATTAATTGTGGTCCTGGGAATACGGTTTGCGCCCGTTTTGAGATTAATAACACAAAAGTTAAGTATTTTAATCAAGTGTACTTCAGCTTTTCATAAATATGTTTTATTAATTTAATTTTAAAATAAAATAATTATTAGTCTGCTAACTGTATCGGTGACCATAAAAACATATATAACGGTTGTGGTATTAAAAAATACAAACATGTTGCAATTTCCCGCCAATTATCCTGAATATTTAGAAGTTATCGTACGGGTATCTTCTTAATTCAATTGTTTACGAAAGAAAGTTAGCTGGTCTATAGACTGGTCTATAGACTTTCATCTGTCATTAACACACATTAAAATACACTTTTTTTAATTAATTGTGGTCCTGAGAATATGGTTTGCGCCCGTTTTATACGACAAGTTGAGATTTTTTCTGCACATTGATGATTAGTACGAAAGGTGGACTGAGATGGTATCAAAGAATGTAATTCAGCAGCACAATACCCATTGCAATACCGGTAGCACAAAAAGGAGTTGAAACGATTCTTCTATGTTCAATGGGCTGTGTGTTAGAAGTTAAGGACGGGTCATTTATAAGCCTAACCACTCTTCTTTGAATACGATCGACGATATCGAGAGCATATTGGGGAGCTCCAACTATAAGTGAAAATTATATTCTACATGAGGTCGCATTTGGGCCTTATACAGTAGAAAGAGTTATCGGGTGGTAAGTATTGCTTAGATCTGTACAAAAAGCTTATTTCACGGGTAGCTGCTTTAGTAGCTGACAGAATATGGTCAACTCATGATAGATTTAAAGATACAGTAATTCCCAATATTGTAATAGAGCTTGAGAACTTAAAATCGGAGCCATTCATACTTACAGTAGGAAATGATCGAACTTTTTTGATGGACATCACGCAACGCTGAGTTTTGTTAGCATTAAATTTAGCTAGATTCTTACTTCCCCATTTAAGGATGTGTTGAATGTCTTTGTTGATTGAAATGGCTATTTCAGCTTTGGTGTCTTGATTTGAAATAGAAGGTGGATTACCAATAGACTGAGGTGAACTACAATGAAGAGTCCTGTCGCCAGCATAGCAATATATATATATATATATATATATATATATATATATATATATATATATATATATATATAGATATATAAATGGTCATTGCTGAGCCCGTAGCATATATAAACCGTACTCTCTTGAACCCGAAAAAACCTTGTTGAGCCCGACCCCGGGCTCAACAAGGTACCCATGTGTATATCATCAAAATATGATTGTATAGGCATCAAAACGTGTAAATCCGAAAATTAAGTCGGGCCTCGTAATGTCCGTTTATACCTCCACTACATACAGAATAGTTCTGAGGAGGCCGCTTCAGAGGTCGCTTTTATATACAAACTCTCTATCTTCACGAACCGTACATTGTGTGGCCCAGCATGCGGCAACGTTGGGATCAGCATTTAATAGAAAAACATGTGCAAAGTATTCTTTTTGCACATCTTTAAAATATTGGCAATCTTTACGTGCCGTACGGGTACGTATGTGCATATTTTTAATATGGTGCTTCTCGTATAACGAATTATTAAGTTACTGTAATCAAAATAGTATATTATACATCTAGGTTGAGAAGTGAGCCATTATTAACCGAGCAATTATAAACCGAGGTGTACATAGATTTTTTTTTACTACTTGAGGATAAAACTGTTAAAATTGTAATTTGATTGAATTAGTACTTGAATATTATTATGTTATTTTCTATCCACTTTCAAAGTATCAGGTAGACTGGGCATTATTTGTCAAACTATCAAAGACAAACTAAAACTGAGAAAATGACAAATTACATAATTCATTATTAACCCATAACGGTTACTTATAACTAATAATGTTAATTCTGTTAATACCGGAAATGCCGGAATACACATGATTTGTCATAACTGCACAATTAACTATAACTTTCAATATGTTTAGTTAATTGTGCAGTTAATTAGCAATTTCTATCTTGTCAAATTTTCCGGTTTGTTTTTTTTTCTTAGAGTTATGAGCTTTGTTTCATTCAGTAAAAATAAATAAAATCATTATTTAGTAGGCGTTTTTTTATTTTCATTATTTACCTAGGAAGAGAAATATTACTTCTCATTAAAGGTATGGGGTAAATAGTGGCGATTTCTCAGGTTAGTAATAAAAACATTTATTTATCTTTACTATCAAAAAATGCAAGTTACTCAAAAAAATCAAATGGAAACCCATATTTTTTATTACTCAAATCGATTTAACGTCAAAAACAAAACGTAAGTTTATTTAAAACTTTATTTGCCTAAACGTAACAGTTTCATACTGGTTATCAAAAAAGTCCCAATTTTAAAATTTGTGATAAAAATGAGCTACATACTTAAATCTAGTATTCCTTGTTCGTGGTCACCATGGAAACCAAATAATTGAGAAGTGAAATAAAGAAAAATATTTGAATAAGTTACTGACAAAAATTATAAAAATTGATAACTTTGTGATTCAAAAGTCATTTTTGCCAAATAGAAATTTTTTTTAAATTCGATATACGACATAAGTGTAAAAAATTAATACTTTAATATCTTTTAAGGTTTACAAAACGCGAACACATACTGATAGATTTCTTCATAAATTATCCAACCAGCATCTACGTCAGAAAATTTGTATAATTAAATCTTTAGTAGATCGAGCAAAACGAATTTGTGATCCTAAATTTTTAAAACATGAATATAAATATTTAACAAAATCCTTACAAGGTAATAGATATTCACTTACTGATAGGACTGAGAAAATCTTAATTAAATATGGTGTTAGCACTATTTCTAACCTACAAGAAAATTAAAGAACATTTAAGGTCACCTAAAGATATTTCAAATCCATTGTCATCTTTCGGAGTGTAGGTATATTGTTCATGTGGAAAAGTATACATTGGAACCACAAAACGTGGTTTTGATACAAGACATAAAGAACATACGAGATTTTGTAGATTAAGTCAACCAGAGAAGTCTGCGGTAGCTGATCATCCCTTAAATAATTTAAATCATGATATCCAATTCTTCTTCAAGTCTTGACTTGAATTTTAATTTTAGCTTTTAGTGTCTCATCAAATTTTGTTAAATTTGTTTCTTGGTGGACATTTTTCATTACTAGCCTTCGACTGTTGGAGAGTGTTATGATTTGCCATCTTAAAGACAGTTTAACAACACTTAATCTTTTAATTCTCTAGTTACTCTTTACTAAAATTGTATTCTATAGTTGGCTTTATACGTTTTCCAAACTTTTATTTTAATAGCAGGTTTGTGTTTGTTTTAATTTTTAACAATTTTATTAGAAAATACTACTACTGACGAAGATAACTGTAGGTGTTACCGAAATATTTAGATAGATTGTATATAGAAACACACCAAATAAAAAATCCAAATAAGATAAGTATTTTAATATGTATAATAATGGTAAAAGTTTACATTTTCATATTCCGTTATTTTCTGTTTGAAATTTTTCTTACAGTATATTAGCTTGTCAATACATAACAAAAGTGTAATTCGCCGATATATAATTAAAAATAAGGAAAAAGAGAGAATAATAAGTGCATATCTATATAAAACAGTTAGAAAATATCGACAACGCTGCCGGGATTCACAACGTACGGATAACATAAAATCGGGCCACACAACGTTTTGTATATTAGCGCGGGGGGTCGGCCTCAGTAGGGACCTGTTGCTATACCGTGCTCAGTAAGATACCGTTTATAACTATATATATATATATATATATATATATATATATATATATATATATATACAGCGGAAAAGGTATAGGAGCTATAAATGCTCTCTGTGACACGCCCGCGTTAATGCGAACTTCTTTTGAAGAGAAGGCATCAACTACGACACGTATTCGACTTTTATCAATGAAGCCAGAAACCCAGTTGATGTATGTATCATTTAACCCAACCGAGGTGAGTTTGGCAAGTAAACACTTGGCCAAATAGATCCCCTACCAAACTAGATGTTGAAAAAGGACTAAAAGCAAAATTGTGTATAATTACCATCGATACGTTTTTAAAATATTTCTGGTAACTAGTCTTCCAGTATCGTATCAAAATTATAGTTTTCTTTCTGTCCACTGTCCGTCCATCTCTGGGAATTTTTTTGAAGGAAACTTAATTGCACTAGCGCGTAGGTTTCAAATTTAGGGAACTATGACCACCGTATCCAATGAGATAACATGCAGATAGCGGTAAAAAACGAGAATGCAGCTCGCCGGAAACTCAAACAAGCCACATACATTGGACTGACAGAAAATTCAATAAGCCAAGCTAGTGCACAAATGAAACACATATGGATCCTAATAATGCGCGAACATTTTAAGCGCAATATACCTCGCAATAAGTTACGTTGCAACATGCGCAATAAACTACTGTGCAACCATGAAAAAGTTTTATATATATATATATATATATATATATATATATATATATAGTTTTTCTAAAAAATATATATTGGATTACTCAGTGGCTTAGCGGTAAAGATGTCAGGCGTAAGTGAAAGGTACCAAAGCTCGAATCTGAGAGTAGTCAAGTGCTTGGGAAAAAATCATAACATATGAATTCGACTCAAGATTGGCTACATATTTGCACATTTGCGAATTGGTCAGATGTAATATGCTGTTATGAGACTTAATTGCTTTACGCTTAGATATCTTTTTCAGTATAGGTAATACTTGAATTCACGTTTTCTTTGTTGGTCATAATATGGACGATACATTCGTCTTAATTCAGAAAGGGATTTTGGTTTTAATTTAGATTGTTGTTTAAGAGTTTTAATTTATAATTGATGTATCAATTATAACATTGGAGGTTAAATTCTATCAAGTCAGCTGATATATCTTGTTCGAAATCAGTAGGTGTAGCTGAGCCTGTGAAACTCTTAAGGTTTTAATATGCCTTAACCTATTCTTGATTATTTATTTATGTGTTTCTTAATAAAATATATACTACTATTGTGTGTTTTGATTTTGGGGATCAAGGAGACATGGAATGGAAGGGATTTAGAGGTTCTATAAATGTTGAATAGTATTTCTCTTTTACTGAACGAATTGATAAAGACAATATTAGTTACGCATAATCCTTAAAGTAAAAAAAAAAATAGGTAGCGGTCACTTAAAATATTGTTTATTAAAGTTAAAAAATTCTGAGTATTAAATAAAATATTGTAACACAAGCATATACGCATATATAAATATATATATATATATATATATATATATATATATATATATATATATATATATATATATATATATATATATATATATATATATATATATATATATATATATATATATATGCAGATATGGACAAACATTATTGCTAGAAAGAAGCCCAATAAGCATTATATGAGTGTGAGAGAGACATAACTTTACCGATGTTGCCACTTGTACATATTTACATGTAACAAGATATGAACTACTTAAGTCTCCTTGAATCTAGCTTCAACATTTTTAACGAAACCAAAGCAATTAAGATGATGTTGAAAAGGCGCGTGTGCTTTGAAACTATTAAGCAAATACTTTACACTTAAACATTAAATAACACTTCACAATAAAATAATACTTCAAACATCGAAGTTTACTGTAATTGCGAATTCATGACATGGTTCGATTACTATTCGTAAGAAGAACCAAGAAGAAACTTACAAGAGCTGCAAACAAGAACATTAACATTTACATTGATAGTATCATAATTCTTATTGAAAAACCAACTATTTTTAAAAATGAAAAAAAACAATTTTTTTCAAAACCCTACTTTATAAGATTTTCGCAAAGACCTCCCTTACGCAAGGCAGTAACCCAATCTATGATAAAAATCAGATCGAGTGTTTTCTAACATTTCTTGGGTAACGCTGTTTAAAGAGTGTATAATTTTGACACGAAGTTCGTCCAAATTGTTAGCACGTTTATGCCTGTGCCCATAAATTTGCTGGGATACGTATCCCCAAACAAAAAAGGAGTTCGGCGCTATATCAGGTGAGTTAGGAGGATATTTAATACTACCTTTTCCACTAATAATACGATTAGGGAACGTAGTATTCAAAAACTGTTGAACTCTTATTGCAGTTTGAGCAGGACAGCCATCTTCTTGATACCAAATGTCATCAAAATTTATCTTGAAGCTGGAACTATCTGGTTTCTCAACAGTTCTAAATATTTGTCTGCATTCAAGTTTCCGTTGATAAAAAATGGACCAATTATGGAATTGTCTAAAATTCCAGCCCACACACTAACTTTTTGGGGGTATTGTGTCCGGTAAGGAATACTAATGTGTTTGTTTTCCCGAGAGTAACCAACAACCACACCGATTGGGATGGCCATGTAAGTTAAAAGAACACTCGTCGGTAAACAAAATATTTTCTATAAATCTTTCGTTTTCATTAGCCCGATTCATCGCATCTTCACAAAATTTCATACGCTTTTGATGATCTTCTGGAAAAACTTCTTATGCAGTTTGCAACTTATAGCAACGGTATTTATTTCTTTTCAAGATATTGCGAACGGTTCTTGGTTCAATATTTATTTCTTCAGCAATTTCTGTAAGGGAAATTAGCTTCTGCTAAACTACACACTGCAATTTCTTGGAGTTTGCGCTCTTCGTTTAATTTACGACCAGGATGCTCACCATCATTACCATCAATGCTAATGCATTTTCTAAAATTATTTAAACATCCACATCTTTCAAATTTACAAACAATATGCATAATTGTACTTTCTGATGTAATTGGCCTGTTTTCAAAGGAAAAAGCAAACCTGCCCATTTTTTCTTGTGCAGTGCTTCCTGAATAATACCACTTAATAATTTGTATTTTTCTTCAGTGGAATACATGAGTATTGTGTCGAACTTGCAATAACACCGATTTTAAATTCTCGTTGACAGTTGCAATTAAATGTGTCATTGATACTAGCCTACTCCAAAGATGCATGTGTGGCATCAGCGCTTTTAGTTTGTTGTGTATTATATCTCACTTAGCTCGTGAACTGATTGTACTGTTTTTGTTTTACTTATTATAAGTCAGACCCGCGATAGTATTTTTCCATACCTGTATATATATATATATATATATATATATATATATATATATATATATATATATATATATATATATATATATATATATATATATATATTATATAATTTATCGTATTTGTATACATATAGAAAAGCAGTGAAGCATTAAACACTAATTACAATAAATTTCGAGTTCTAGGTATACACCACATTGGTGCGTAATGTTGAAAATAAGGGTAATAGCAGTAAAAGTTATTGTAAAACTACAGGGGGATAAGTTTTTGAGTTTACTTGGTTAAGTGTTTAGATGAGTTATCACGGATACAGGCCTGCAAACCATGAGGATGAACCGTAATGAAATCTGGGAGAGTGTGCGAGTAAAACGAAGGCAGGTGTATTTAATAGTCAAGGTGAAAAATAGGGTAGTGTGTTTACCTTGGACGACAGTAGAACTAGTTGATGAGTTTGTGTATTTGGACAGAATGTTTACTGTCGATGGTAAAATTTAGCGACAAGGAGGAAATTAATTGGCAGTGTATGGACCGTAATAAAAAATGAGGGTATGATTATAGCTGAAAAACAATGTACAGACACCTGTTATACCACCTTTTATCCAGAAACCATTTCCCTTTGCTAAACGAAACCTTTCATAGGAAGCAGGCTACCACTCCGTAACAATCCACGAGAGGGTAGCGCACAACCTAAAGAGGCATGGTTACTTAAATGTACTATCCCACATTCAACCCGTTTCAACTACCCAGAACTTTATCAAATGTCACTTTATACATGTATCCTTTCAATAAATACCAGACACTCACATTTAAATCTCCCGATACCAATTAGTAAAGCATCATATTACGACAATAACGTTGTATATCCTCTTAATAAGTACCAGGCGATTACCACTAAACATAATCCATCAACACGCAAAATTATTTATTATAATTAGCAAGGTTGCGTATTGTAACCATAACATTTACAACATTGTTAAAAGTATCCGTCACAAATTTGCTTAACATTTGTCTGGTTTCCACGGTTGTCAATCAAACAAGATGCGTACTGTGATTGGAGGGCTAAGGGTAGGCTCGGTCCAGTGGTTTCTGATTGGTCCTTAGCTTTCGCCGACCCTAAGGCTCTGCCACTCCAATATCAACCACGGTCGTGGTTGGTGGTGTGAAGGTAACGTACGCTGATAAGAGGCCTAAGGTTCTGTATTTTGATTGGTTGGCGTTATTTCTTAGTGTATATTTAAAACTAGTGGCAGTTCCATGTAATAGAGATTGAGGTTGATCGTGGCTCCGCCTAGCGGTATATTTTAAAAGTATATGTAGATTCTTGTAATTGTTATGGCGAAAAAATTCTAAATTTGAAATAGTGTTCTAATAATGAGGGCCCCATATCATCTCATAGGACTCTGCTAAGGCTGCGAAACTTGTTTTCGGAGTCTACCCCTTTGCGGGCCTTTTTGTTTCGGGAAAACCTAAAAGTTGAACTAGTATTGTAACAATGAGGCCCCATACCATTTCATAGGTCCTCGCTGGTGCTCTGAAACGTCCGCCCCTTGTTTGTTATGAAATAGTATTCTAATAATGGGAGCCCCATACTATTTCATAGGACTTAGCTAGGAGCCCGAAACTTGTCACAGAGTCTTTGCGCCACTGAAGAGGACCAATTGGTTGTTAGTGGCACCGTCTACGTGTGTATTTTTGAAAAGCAAATGGAATTTTCCTGTAATAGGAGCTGATCAAATTCTAATATTGGGGCCCCATACCACTAATAAGAACCCATTAGGGCTCCGAAACGATTCTAAACTTTATTATACGTAAATAAATATCTATAAAGCTTAAATCTACAAATGTGTGCTACATAATGTTATTATCTTTAAAATAGCATAAAACTCATACCGATACCTAATTAACTAAACAAACAGTGTGAGATCGGGTCTGCACAAAAACAGCTTACGCTTTATACGTTCATAACGAGAACAGGCAAGATTGTAAAAAGAAAAACAGTAGTCTATTTTAGAATGACGTTTAAAACTTCATGTCAGATGAAGATAAATAGACATAAAGAACATTTGGTAAGTTTAGTTGCGCGTCATTAACTAAATAAAATGCCGTAACAAGGTAATACCAGTTTTGTATATTATTTTGTCGTTTACATTATTTCGCCATACATTTAAACAACCTGTTCTTTTCAGAACTAAAGTGTGTGAAATTGTATAAATTCCAAAAGGGTTAAACAGTAAAGCTAAAGAACTTGTAGCGTCATTGATTGAGTATTTCGCAAAGGAGCGTGACAATAATGGGCCTGTTCTACCTTTACAACCTGTGCGAGAGGTCAATAAATAATTGAATTTTCTAAAATACGTACCAACTGATTTATTTTAGCGTGTTGCACAAGCTTTGAAGCTGAGCGTTTAGAAACGAGACTACGCTTGCATCGCCACAGAAAAACGACATCGGTCTTAAGAAAGTTTTGGATTTAACTTCGCTGAATTTTACATCGATTCGAAATATTATTTGCGAAAAAACAGTAAGATTCACATTACCATTCTATTTTATCTAATTAAATGTAATTTCAGAGGAATATGTAACTCTAACATCCGTGCACGAAAAGGTTCGAGCAAGGCAACTGTTTGAAGGAAGTAAAACATCCTTGTACCGATTATTAAAAGAGATTGGTTTTAAATAGCAAAAGGACGACCCCCGAAGAAGATTGATGACTTCTTATAGCAATACAAGACAATTAAAGAAGATGCTTCCATCTTTTGGTGTTCTTAGACGAAACGTGGATTTTCCAAAATGGCACCATTGTTTGATGCTGACAGGATGATGACAAACCAAGTGTAAGAAGCACTAAATCGGATGGTAAAAGGTGAATTTTACTAAATGCTGTGTGTTGTTACGTAATATATCCTTGTTGCAGATACATTATCGTTCATGCTGGTTGCGAAAATGGTTTTATTCCTGGCGCTGATCCAATATTAGCTTCGAAAATTACTGGTGACTTTCATTGTGAGATGAATCAGGAAAATTGTATACATTGGTGTGAAGAAAAATTATTGAAGAATTTAGAAAATCTATATGTAATTGTGTTAGATAACGCACCTTACTATAACACTTTTCTACCAAAGATACCAAACTCTTATTGGATGTGGATCCGTTTGACAGTGAAAAACCAGTCCTAATGGCAGATGACGTTCTAATGCGAGAAACTAGCGCTTCGGTAGTAGATATTTTAACAAAGAGTTGCTATCATAGAAACTTAGTCATCAAGAATGTGTACAAAGAGATATCTCTCAACACTCATTACATGATTTTGTTTAAGAGTCCACGTGCGCAAATAAAACAACCTGACATTTTTAGAGGTTGTGTACTAGGACGCCCCGTCGAATCCACAAGGGTTTTTAAGAATTTAGATAATTTTCAGTGCATTGCATGTCGAAAAATTGTTAAAATAAAATCAAGTTAACTTTGGTCGTTGCTAGGAAATGTTCTGTTATTATGAACACAATGTTTTGACATTCTGTGGCAGTTTATTATTTTTCCCTTGGTCAAAAGGTAGATTGTGCTATTAAAAAAGTGGTAATTCTAATTTGGAGATGACACAAATGCATTTCCTTTATGATCTTGCCAGTGGTAATGCCGCGGAGGTCCGGCGACTCAATCGAGGAAGGTATCCTGATCGTATCCTTCCAGGCAGAAAAATATTCATGAACATTCATCGTCGTTTGACTTAATCTGGCAATTTCAAGCGTAATACCTCCGGGGGAAGACCTCGTACAATCCGAACTCCGGCAGTTGAGGAGGATATTCTACATGCAGTTGTAGAAAATGCAGCAACTAGTACACGAAAAATTGGTACGGAAATAAATATTTGCTATAAAATGGTAAATGGACAATTTAAGAGAAAAGTAAGGGGTGTGCCGTAACAGCTAATGGTGAGATAAGCCAGAAGCTTAGTCGGTCGGTTAGGCACTTGGAAGCGTGGGCGTGTGGCGGGCGTAGAAACGGTTATGAAAGATCACCGCTTAATTTATATTTATATCGTGCTTAGACCAAGAAAAGAGCTACGGCATAACAAGAGGTACATTACAGTTAAAAAAATATGGTGGATTTAGTCCAGGAATGGACCCTGTTGGGAATTAACTCCTAATCTGCAGTAATAAAGAAAACAGCTGCTGGTAGTTTAATACAGATCGGTTTAATTCTTAAAAAATGAATATCCCAAACCTTTGAAACATATACAAAATGTAGTTAACAAAATCTCTATAACGTCCAACTAGTATAGATAGGTAATTGTTCTAGCTATAATGGGTAATAATATTAAAACAAACGGTATCGTTAACCTGGATAGCTACTTTTTAGTAAACAAACCCGGAACACTTATCATTACACAATGATTTAAGTAACCTTTGTAACAGTACCACACTCACCTTTTTTTCTAGTGCTACCTCTAAAAACAAAGAAATTGAAACATAAATTAGCGTACAATCAACCAAATCTTATATGCACTGTTCCATATGCAGCGTTGATCCTAGAAGGTAAACACACAACACATAATAAGAGAAAAATAAATAATAATACCTGGGTTTTAGAAGGAACGCTGGCGTATCATTTTTAATTCAACCGAACCGTAACATAAATCAAATATAAATAATAAAAATATTTCAGCCAGATGTCGACCGTTGCGTTTTTCTCAAGGACAGAAAGAAAAAGAAAATTAAAAGTGATAAATATAAATGATTGTAACGCAAAGAAAAAGTTTTCAAGCAACAACTAAAAATAGTAATCTGCTACTACTACTATAAGCACAGATTAGAAGCATAAGCTAGATCCCTTATAATTGCACAGTGAAACTAAACAATAGGTATACCCTTTGTGGATGAAAGCCGCAATGCTTATATTCATGAATAATGAATAGCCTCCTAATTACGATAACGTTTCTTAGAACATACAATTGAAGCTTAAAAGTTACGCATAGCAATTGAGAAACATAAAACATACATCAAATATTTAACTCGTTAAGCGACTATGAGATTGTAACATCCTATATAATGCATTTCAGTTCACAAAAGCCCAAATATTAAAATATAACGTGGAGCACAAACAACTATTGAATTACAAAAGTGTAAAGTTTAGATCTAAATAAGTGTCAACTTCAAAGCGGTATATACAAAAATGCAGCAACTATCCCTAACACACTTAAAATTTTGAGTCTTAAAAGTTAATGCACACTAAAATAGTGTACCATTGAAGCTAGATTAGCTACTGCAAAAGTGAGCATCAGAGTAAGTGTGAATTGGTTAATTACTACTAAATCTTAATTAAACAGTTACGATTACAGGTACATAACCTCGTTAGATGTATCACAATTCAAAGTCCCAACCAAATATAGTTACACTAACGATTAGGAAAACAGTGCTATGCTAGCGACTGCAATTGGTCTAGAAACGAGCCACGTTTAAAGTACAACACCAAACCCCAAAAGAAAACCTGTCAAGACGAGAACGTATGTAGCTATTAAGAAACTTTTACGCAATAAAACAAAATTTAGTTAGTATAGATTTTGAAGTATAAATTTTGAGATGTAAAACCAGCGCACTGCTGTATTGTAACTTCACAATTGTAATAATTACAGAAACGTTCTCAAAATTTCTAATTTTTTAAAAGGCGTGTTCGTAAAAATGGCGTTCTACAAGAAAACCAAAAGATAGTCACCTGATACATTTAACCAATAAAAATTGTATTATTTATATAAATTTTAAATCTATTGCATAAATCCAAAATAGTTTGCTCAATGTTTTCACAACGT
The DNA here is from genome assembly GCA_036346205.1 of Vesta saturnalis. NCBI lineage: Eukaryota > Metazoa > Arthropoda > Insecta > Coleoptera > Lampyridae > Vesta > Vesta saturnalis. Next base: position 3,382,564 of record JARFJB010002375.1, on the reverse strand, counting down.
ACCCAAAGTAAAGTGGGTTGCCTACCAACAGGCATATACAATTCTTAATTTTTAAAGAACGTAAAGAAACTTTTTAACTCGTTACCTAGGCACTTCTTCCAAGAGATTTTGAACCGTGTACGCAATTGTGTAGAAAGTATCTTCATGAACTTGCAGAACATCCTCACTTTGATTCCGTCATTATGTTTACGGATAAAGCGCATTTTTCCAGAAATGCAATAATTAATTTCCACGATAATCATAACGGTGACTAAGAAAATACTCATGCTATTACAGAGACACATTTTCGGGAACAATTTTCTCTCAACGTTTGGATCGGCAACACAGATGACTATTTCATTGGACGATTTTTTTAACAGGACACCTTAACGACCATCATACTGTACTTTTCTGCAAAATGATTTGCCTTTACTTACTCAAGATGTTCCTCTTCAGTTACTGCAACAAGATTGGTTCATGCATGATGGTGCTCCAGCCCATATTGGCTCCTGAGTATTTGAATGGAGTTTATTATTTTATACTACACCATTCGAGACAGTAGAATAACTAAGCATTAGAATTGTTGACGGATGTGAAACCATACGTAACACTCATGAAATTTTCGAAAGTGTTCGTCACTCGATGAGCATAAAAGCGGGAGGTGGTCATTTCCAACTTTTTTTGTTAATATTCTGTTAAATTATTACGTTTTATTTGTTAAGTTTAAAAAATAGCTTACAAGTGAATATTGTGCAACGAGCAAAGTTAACTTGATTCTATTTTAACAATTTGTCAGCTGGCTTTATATTTTCTCGAAAACAGAGTAAGATACGAACAAATATCAAGAGACCAAACAGCTTAATCCGACCAAAATATACGATTTTTAAAAACTCAGTGGCGCACATTTTTTTGGTCAATATTTTTTTCAAACACTAAATAAGTAAATGGCGCATTTTTAAATATGATACGCCTTGATTTCCAATTTGTTTCAATTGTGTCAACAAATTTTACAATGTATTTAGCGTTGATTAATCTTGCCGCCCACGTAACTTTAAAATGAATAACTACTGCAATGAAGGAAGTATTTTCAAAATAGTTAAATGGTATGAATAAAAAAATTGAAACTAATCAATACAAAAGACGCTATTATCTACTTTAAAATACTGAATTATAAAATAAAATCTAAAGAAAGACAAAGAAAAATAAAATTACAATACATATTCAAAGAAACCCCCGTTATGAAACAAACAATACCCCAAACTATCATAAAAACTCTTCTAACGTTAGCTAAATGTCTTTCGGTATTTAAACGCACTCGTTTTCTATTGTCTCACTCAAAGAATGAACATCCATCAGTTAGGAGATTTGGCTGGCGATTTTATACCTCTACCTATCCACCGATTTAAAAACGAATCATTCAAAAAATGTCTAACATCTAAACCAAAATGTACAGGACAGCCGTTTTGTTGAAACCAGATCTCCTGATTTTCTCTTGCAACATCTCCTAATGCAGGTCCCACTTTGGTTACTAATAATTCTAAGTAAGTTTCTGAATTTAAATTTTCTTAGATTCTAAACGGACCAATAATGTTATTGTTAAGAATCCCAGCCCAGATATTAAATCTTTGAGCACACTGAGTTTGCTTACTATTCACTCGGTTCGCTCATTCACATCATCAGTATGCAGTACAAATCTCCACTTGTCGTACCAAACGGGCGCAATCCACATTTTTCTACCCGGCTTCTAAACTCTGGAATGATCTCCCTAGTTCCTGTTTTCCTCTCACTTATGATATGAGAAAATTTAAGGTAGCTGTTCATAGGCATCTATTGGCAATTCATTATCCCTCTATCCATCCTCCTAAGTGTTCCTGAGTGCTTTAGCACGATAGGCCTTATTTAGCCTGTTCAGGTCCACAATCATAAAAAAAAAAAAAACTCGAGGATTTTCTTGGGTCCAATAGCGAGTGTTTTGAACATTTCGTTCGGCATTGCGTGTAAAAGTACATTTTTCTGTTAAACAAAGTGTAGACAAAAAGCGATGGTCAGTATTAGCTCGCTCTAGCATTTCTGCACTCCTACACTCCTCGTCAAAATCGAAAATCTCTGGATGACACTGGGCCTTGTAGGGGTGATATTTGTGCTTTCTTAGTATATCCCATATCCGTGTTTTAGATAAACCTAATTTAACAGCAATTTGTCTTAAATTAATTGTCGGATCCTAGTTTACCGTCGCCAAAATACGTTCTTTAGTGTGATGAACTAATTATATTTGCCGATCTCCTGCGATATAATTATTTTTAATTTTATAATGTTAACGATAAAAAATGTTATTTACCACATAGATTCTGATTCTACTGAAGCTTTTCCAAATCTTTCAAATTTTTGCACATAACGGTGAATGTTGCTAAAAGACGATATAGGTCTGTTATCAAAACAATTCTCTAACTCCCCGTAAGCTAACACCACTGTAACAGGTTTTTGCCATGAAAGTTCTTTATTCATTGCAGTAGTTATTCATTTTAAAGTTAATAAGATGGACGCCAATATTAAACAACGCTAAATATGTTTTAAAATAATTTGACGCATTTGAAACAAACTGGAAATCAAGGCATATCATGTATAAAAAACACCAATTACTTATTTAGTGTTTTAAACTAAATATTTCATCTTTTAGTCTTGTATTTAGTACTTTTGGATGTGCAATCAATTTAAATTCGCGAGCAGGGATCTACAATAACGTACAGCTACTGTCCGCAGCGGAAGTAGAGAAGGTCAGAGAGGTTGACCAGGTCGCCCGCCTACACGTCGTCATCGAGGACTTCAGACGGAAAACTGGCATCAAGCAGTGACACCGGTGTTAGGGTTTCCACCACTAACAGCGCTACCTCAAGGCCGCAGCACATAGTGTCAAGCGCGTCGGAGACCACCAAAGCAGTAAATACCAGATATCTACCGGGCAAAGTGTTGTGGGGAGCATCCGTGAGCTGCAGGGGTTCAAATTTTAACTTTTCCCGCTCCGCAAAGGGATAAGCCTCGAAAACAAGTGTCACAGCCCTGGCAGTTTGGGGCCTCATTATTAGAACACTATTTAAAACTTCAAGTTCTCCAACCATAACAATTACAGTAATCCACATGTACTTTTAAAATATACCACTAGGTGTGGCCACGATCAACCTCTATTGAAGGGAACTCTCATTAGTTTTAAGAATACACCACTAGATGGCGCCACAAACAACCGAAGCCAACCAATCAGAATGCAAACCCTTAGGCCTCCAATCAGTATTCGTTATCGCTTGGCCGCTAACCACAATTAAGCCATTCCCTAAGCAGAGCACAGAGTCGGGGGGAGTGGGGCTACGGATCAATGAGAAAGCAGTGTACGGGGCCCACACTTAGCCCTCCAATTAGAATGCGTAATCTGAGGCAGTGTGCGCCCGCAAGAAGGAGAAGGTCATAGCCACGCATCTCCTTGCTCCTTTTAACTCTAATGTTATCCGATTAAAAGTGGCTGGAGGAAGGTAACCTCCTTATATTCATGATATTTTTGCGAAAAGAATGCAATGAAATAAATAGATAGATTGAGGAATGAGTGGGTAATAAATGTGTGTAGCATGGAAAATAGTAAGGTATATCTATATGAAAATAGTACGCATCGCTGATTGTATCACATTGAAAAAATGAACGAGAAACTTGAATGTAACAGGTACATGTAAATCTAGTTAGTGTTAAGACAGAGCGTGCTAGACCTAGAAGGTATTACACAATATGGAGAAAATCATAACTGTGTAACAGTGATAATGAGTGTAGTAAATATTCTGCACGGTGTATTTAGAAATAAAATGTCGGGATAGGGTGCAGATTGCACACTAATAGTGTACGAAATTTTGCTACATTGTTCTAATATCAAAAATGTGTACACATTATTGATGCATATAAATTAAAAACTATTCGCACCTAAGTGACGTATATTTTCTAAACCCCTCGAGTTGCAGTACACCCTGTAGGTTTACGTCATTTACGATTACGCTAATGCAGTGAGTTACACTCTCATTTATACTAAGACTCAAGACTATTATTTAACGAACCTACGATATATTATATATTAACATTTTAAACCATTTTAATAGATATTACTATTGACGAAGATAACTGTAAGTGTTATCGAAACGTTTAGATTGTATAATTTAAAATACACCATTAAAAAAACCAAAAAAGATAAGCACTACGATATACTTGTTTCAAATAAAATTTTTCTTTTATATTAAGGAATTGCAATATTAAACTTGTAATAGTGATAAAATTTTAGGGCGTACAACTTTCCCCCCTTAATTCTTATCACGAAATAACAGACGTTGTGTATAACAAAACTGCGTCAATTCTCATTTTAATTTCAATTCACAATGAACGTATATGATGCTCATCCTCCCAACTGTTACACATATATATGTATATAGATATCTTATAGCGAAAGTTCCCCGCTTTCTACTTTTCCCGAGGGAGAATTTATGTCGTCGTTACTGTCAAGGGCTGTTTGGGTATTCTGGAGCCTCGCGGTAACGCTGTGATCTCCTAGAGACCGTCCCTTAGGTGTAGTGATCCTCAAATTACAATCTAGCTGCCGCCTGTCGCTCCAAACTGTTAGAAGCTGACCGGAATAATATCAGTTACTTCAACATTCTACCGTATAATTTACATTAGAAAATATACATTTTGTAGTAAATATGCAAAGTAACGTAATGTAGTAGAAAATTATTCTGAAGGAGTGTAAATTTATAAATTTTCAATTGAAATTTCTATTATGTTTCTACATATCTATTTTTACATTTCCCTAGATATTTTATTAACTATAAATTTTATTATAATCAAGCAGTTACATAAAACTCTACGACATAAGTATTGTGTGCGTTTTCCTTGCAATTTACCCACATTAATAGGCAACAGGCTTTTGAACTTTCGTGTTTCATTCGCGTGCAATAAAAAATAAATATAAAAATATACAACCTTTGTGCCAGCGACCACCTGTATTCAAAAAGTGTGGTTATTGTGGTTTTTCTTACGATATTATCAAAGGAATTTGTTTGCCTGTGTGTCTACACATTAACTTTTATTCTATCACTGTATCTAGCAACAATTATCCAATTCCAGCATTTAAGCCAAAATAAATTAGAAAAAAGACGGCCCATACTATAATTAAAATTACCCTTGAAAACCTTTAAAAGTAAAAATATATAAATACGTGTATTAAAAATAAAAATAATTGAAACAATTTTTGAAAAAAAAACAATTTAAACATTGATGCAAGTGTCTCGCTTAACACTAATATACAGGGTGATATGAATTCGAGTGTATATGTATATGGGGAACTTGGAAACCGTAAGACATACGAGGTTGCTTAACCCTCTGACCGGAATAGCGGTATTTTTTACACCCACCGATTTCTTCTAACTTGCTAACTCAGTATGATGCTTTAGACAGTCAGTAGCTCATTAAAACACAAAGTAAGATCACAAAACGTTTTATTCAAGGCATTTCTAAAAGAACAAATGATAATTTGGTACAAAACACAATACTTTTATTGGGTAATTCTAGGAACCTATACCATGTAAGATTGACAAAGTATATAACACACTCTTTGAAGTCAATAAACTCTAAAAATGAAAGATCAAATGGTCATTTGTGTGTTTACATACGCTACGGTAGGTTCACAACAAATAAATAAAAAAGAGTTTACTTGAAAGTATTACGAGAAAGTGCTAATTGCCATCTTTTTGCTGAATTCCCGTCTACAACTTTCAAAATATAAATTTATGATGAAATTATTTCTGTTCTTCAACACAATTGTTACAAACAGCCTTGTAGCACTGACGACAGCTGACAGCTCCACATTTGATGCATTTGGTTGAAGTTTTCCTCTTCAATTTGTATGGGCAGTAGCGATACGTGGTTTGTTTTTGCAACTTGTCAGAATTTTGGGTTGAAGTTTGTGTATTTTGTTTTTTCTTTCCTGTAGGTTTCCCTGCACTGGTCGAAGTAGATCTAGTTCGATATCCTTCTTGTTCTGGGGTTTCAGATAGTACTTTTTGGATCAATTCTTTTAGCTCAATACGTAAATTTGGGATCTCCAATCTCTGTAGTAATTGCGCATTGATCAATGACATCCCAAGCTGAAGCATGGAATCAAAACGTTTTATCTTGTTCGTCTTATAGTGTTGATATAAAACAAAAGCATTGGAACAGCCAGCGGCAACGATATGATAGAAGATTGCAAGCGGCCATCTTCTGGTCCTTCGATTAGCGTAGTAGTTACTGCATTTCATATCAAGTTGATCAACTCCTCCTTTGGTTTTGTTATACATCTCAGATTTTTCGTTGAAAGGGTCGTCATATGCCTTATGGTGCATTAATGAAAGTGCAATGACAGCCCGATTTTTCTTTGGTACATAGGACAACAATGTAAATCTTTTAGTGTAGCCATATAATTTTGATCCAATTGATTTCCTTACATTTTTCAAAAACTCGGGAGGAATTTGTGGCTTGTTTGCTTTGACAGTTCAAAGGAGTGTCAGGTTTCTTTTCCAGACTACTTCCGCTAGTTCAATTGACGTGAACCAATTATCCGTGGTCACATTCCTGTTGGTACCTGATATGTCCTTTGTAAGTCTAGGTACAGCTTGTGTGGGCTTCGAATACACGACTTCAGCTTCTGATAATTTGTGGCCATCAGTCCTTTTCCCACAATATATGTAGGAATCCAAAAGGTATCCATTGAAAGCATCAGTCATACAAAGCAGTTTGATTCCATATTTAGCTGGTTTTTTCGGCATGTACATTAGGAAACTGCATCTACCTCTGAATGGCACAAGCGTTTCGTCCACGCAAGGATACGCATCAATTGAGTAATTTTGCCTGCAATTATTGATGAATGACAAACAAATCCAAAATTGCGGCAGCTTTATTCTCCTTCACCCTTTCACTGCGGGTAGCAGACTCATCAAATCTAAGTGCTCGCAGCAGGACTTCACATCTTTTCAGAGACATGATTGCCCTAAATATTGGCCTTCTCCATACTTCTGTGCTGAAGAGTGAAGCCAAGGATTCTCTGTTCGACTTGAAAATGCAACAAAAAACATGACATGAGTATCTTTGTATGATAAATCTTGTTGTCAAGGTTTTCTCTCATCATAGCAAGTTTTTGGTTGGTATGCAGAACGAGAACTTCAATCATGTTGTTTGTGAAAAATAATTGAAAAATTTCATTTGGGATTGGTGCATATCCCAGATCCAGAGCAGGTCCCTTGAGCTTTGAGATTCTTGTGTGAATAGTATTTCTACCGAATCTACTCGTTGGAGCACACTGTGGTACCGACTTCCAAGTGAAGCAGTTCTTTTTCTGAAAATATTTAGGTGATTCTTCGATCGTGTTTTGTTCGGTAACTAAGACGTCGTCAGTTACTACAGCATCTTCTGCGGCGTCAAGAACAGTTCTCTATGATTCACTCTAACATAGAAATCTCACCTTCAGAAATTATGGAAGCTGTGTCATGATCGGAGGTGTCCCAACCTTCGTCTTCTTCTGGGACATGAGAATCGTCTGAATCGACTTCCGAGTCGGAGTCGTCAGTCTCCGGTCTAGCTACGAAACTCATAGTTCTTTTAGTTCGTTCGGAAATACTCTGCGGCCTTTTGCCCTCCATTTTGTATATACCTGAAACAAAGAACAAAAACATATAGGTACCGGAGTGGTAGTAAAGAAAAAATCCAAGTACTACCATGGAAAAAATCAGCACTAGCTTTTCTGTATTATGTACTTTAGACCTAACACAAGAAATAGAAAATAAAGCCTACTGTTTTGTTTTTCCAAGTACCTACCAGGCAATCCAAAAGAACGGAAAAGTAGCTCATAAGCAGAATTGCATAACAAAGTCTGATAAAAAACAAATGGTGAGATTTGGAACATGAATAGTGAGAATAAGAGAATTTGAATCATAACTAATCTTTTTTGAAATATTTTCAGTAGAAAACAGAAAATGCAACGTGAATTGGTTTTCTCCAAAACGAAATATTCAGTTAGAATAGCGGTAAAAATTACGGCTACAGAGTTGGAATACCCGTAAAAAATACGGGTGTAGTGTTGGAATAGCGGTAAAAATAACGGGCATAAAAAATGTTATCAAATACGGAATAGCGGCGAATTTCACCGACATACTTACAAGTTTGCGTTGTATTACGGCGATCTTGACAATGGTCTGCGACGCGACACTATTCCACTACACTTGTCAGGTAGGCACTGAAAGTGCCGCAGAGGCCCAGCCGCACAGGTTAACTAGGAGCGCTCCTAGCGCGCGTTTGGTGTACTATAGCGGTGAAAAATACCGATCTTCCGGTCAGAGGGTTAAATTAAGGCAAAGTTACGCATTTACGTGCTTATCCAAATGCCGCTTAACTAAATTTCAAAATTCCGAGTATTTCCGAAAAAACAGAAAATTTGGAAAATCGATTTTATTTTTTTGAGCTTATTTGAAGAGATATTTGAAATCGAACCACACATTTATATTGCCATTTTTCTTGCTCTATCTAATAGTGTTAATAGCTTTAACACCCGACGTTTGGTCATTAAGTGCTATCATCAACTTTTTTTTATGGAAGCCATATTGTATTTTTACAGTTTTTAGTAGTCCCGTTTATTACCTTTTCAATGACTTTAACGTCAGCATTTGTGTAGTATTTTGATGATTAATTGTTAGCCGACATAACCAATTACGACATATCCAATTAAGAAGATTATGTGACTTTCTTACCAAACGATTTAGTGATAGATAGATTGGAAATAACAAACCGACGGACTGACACATTTTGCTGGTTATTAATTTTTTCGTATTATTAAAAAAACAAAATTTTGAAAAACGGTTTTTATTTTTTTCTAGGATTATTTGATAAGATATTTTGAAATACCAGATATATTAAATACCATCGTGAATTTTTTATTTCTTTATTTGAAACCTTCAATACAATGATATTTTACCATGATTAAAAGTATAATTAAACCTATGATAAAAAAAGTATTATTATGTTTATTTCTACGTAACACGTTACTGTTATCATAAGTCCTGCCGTCACTAAATAAGGTAGCTATCATTTATTGTAAGCTAGTTTCGACTTTAAAATTGGCGCACAATTATGCTGTTGTGAGCAGGTGCACCATCTTGTTTGAATAAGAGGTGGGGTAAAGTGGCCAATGAGATGTCCATAAGACACTTTTGAAATTTTGTTTATAAAAAAACGTAAATAATTCTCAGCAGTTAAGTGTTCTTCAAATAAAAATGGTCCTATAATTCGATCTCCTAGTATCCATGCCCAAACATTAATACTAAATTTAACTTGCGGTCGCACCGGTTCCATTAACTTCAGGATTTTCGATTGACCATATGTGCATTGTGGCGGTTGTAAATACAACAGTTAGTAAATTTGAACTCATCGGACCAAATAATGTTAGTTAAAAAATCGTTTCCATTTCGGTTTATCCGTTCCTGTAACCATAAACAATATGCAAGCCTTCTTTCAAAATCACCCGGCGTAAAGACTAGCTAATGTGAATTATAAAGGGTTTGACTCCTTAAAATTCTACAACATTTTACTTGGCAAAGTCTTGTCGGTATACTATAAATAATAATTAACCCCTCCCTGCGTTGTTTTTGAATCCAATTTACGAACAAAGGGTTGTATGGGCTGATGATGTCTTTTAGGATACCTCCGCAAATATTCTTCAGAAGTGCTGTCATCATTTCTCTGACCTTGATAATATAATTTTCTTATATCTCGTTTTGCTTGGTTTGAAAATCTATTTTTATAAAATACACTAATAATACGTAATTCTTTGACAGATTTTGTCAGGTTGTTGTTATAGCAATAAATAACGTTTGCTTTGTTTTCAAAGCTAACCTGATTATTGGGACGGCAATTATTAACTTCAAAATATCTATGGGGTTGGGACATGATGTCTAAAATTTAAATTTATAGATAAATAATAATATTAAAAAAATCTAACCATTTTATGTTAAAAATGACCTTGGAAATGCACAAATTCTCGCACCGGCAGCAGCGCCATGACGCCACGATACTGTCGCGTCTCCCGGAAGTTTTAGTGAAATACGACAATTTGTGTTTTATTATATCGCAAAAGGTTTGCATTATTTCTCCTTACACTATCACAGGCAGAAAGAGAATATTTTTGTAATTTTCTGCCAATTCTATATGGAGTATTTAGTGTAGTTTTCCATGTCGTTTTCCAAATAAAATGATCTCTGCAACAAAACAATTAAGTTTTACTTGGATTGTATAAGTGGTGAGCAGTACGAAAAAATTATGGTTTTGTCATTATCTCTGCCAAAGCTGCGCAAAAAATAGGTTTTTGAGTGGTTTCTTGGCTATACTTTTACAATTAGGCACAAAACACTACCGATAGATCATTCTCGGAGTAGGCATTTGAAAACAAAAGAAACTTGTGCCGAAAACAACAGAAGAAGAGTAGTTTTTCAAATCCTGTAGAGGTCGCTAGAGTTGTTTTAAAGAAGTAAAAAAAAAATTAATAAAGTCGTATAATTACATTTCCCAACCAATCTTTTAGACACTGTATCATAAGAATTTGAAATACATTGTTGTGTTCAAACTGTACTTCAGCGCTCAGTTATCAGTTATCCTACAGATTAAAACCTTTAATTATCAATCATAATAAAGATGGTACTAAACTTATGGCAAAAGTAATGTGGATACACCATTTAGAGTTTAGTACATCAATTTTCGTAGAAGTAATTCTTTTTTTCATCATTGTAAAATATCAATGTATTAAAGAGATCAATAGGTCTCAAATAAAGAAATAAAAAATCCAGTATCGTATTTAAAAAATCAATAAAAGTTGATGATAGATGCTCGAAAACGAAACTTCGTATAGGAAGTTTAATAACGTCATTTTGTAAAGGAGAAGAAGTGGCTGTGATTTATTTCAAAATATCTTATCAAATAATCCTGGAAAAAAAACCGTTTTTCAAAATTAATTTTTTTTAATAACACCAAAAAATTAATAACTAGCAGTTTATTAATTCCAATCTATCATTAATCTTTTGGTTATAAAGTCAAATAATCTTCTTAATTGGATATGTCGTAATTGGTTATGTCGGTTAACAGTTAATCATGAAAATACTCCTCAAATGCTGACGTTAAAAATGCTAATGATTTTTTCAATTTAGAATTCCGTTAAAGAATTGTGAACCCAAAATTGTAATAATCTAAATGCCTGCCCAGATAAACACAAATTGTTTTACAAATTTGTTATCGATCAAGGATTCATAGCCAACTATGTTATAATTTTTTTTTCTTTTCACTCTATCGAACTTTTCAGAAACAAACATAACTTGTGATACAGCATTGAAAAGGAAATAAACGGGACTACTAAAAACTGTAAAAATACAATATGGCTTCCATAAAAAAAACAAAGTTGATGATGATCACTTAAAGACGAAACGTCGAGTGTTAAAAGTATTAATACAATTTGATAGAGCAAGTAAAATGGCAATGTAAATGTGTAGTCCGATTTCAAATATCTCTTCAAATAAGCTCAGAAAAAAATAAAATCGAATTTCCAAATTTTAAGTTTTTCGGATATCTTCGGAAGTACTTGGAAATTTGAAATTTTTTACAGGGCATTTGGATAAGCACGTAAATGCACAACGTTGCCGTAATTTAACCAACCTCTTATCTTTTACGGTTTCCAAGTTCGCCATATATACACTCTAATTTGTGTTACCCTGTATAGTACCTAAATCTTCTTTGTAGCCGTCAAGGCTTAGTGTTAAGTGTGCATTGCAGATTGGCTTGGGTGCTGTACTAATTAATTATTTGAACCAAATTTTATTTAACATTTTATGTAACTTAATAGTTTTAAATATAAAACGGAAACATGTTAGCAGACTTCAGTAACCCACATTAAGTTTAGTATTGTATTATGGAAATTATGTTTCGTAATTTTGTACGGAACGTCCGATTTCGATCCCTTATCAGTGATGATATCTTATACATATAGACTAGTTTCGGATTTAACTCAAGCAGTCGTTGAGAAAATTACTTTGAAGTTAAAATTGGTCACATGAAACTTGCATAAGGTCAATAATGTTAATAGAATGTTAGAAGCAAGTTTACGGATCCATGCGTATCTCGATCACTAAATTAATAACGTTGATGTAAAAGTTACATGTTAACCCACGAATTATTTCATTCCTTGTTTTTATTTTGCTATAGTTTATCTAATTAGTTAGCCTATTAATATTTCGTTAATTAAACTTTGTAACGCAGTTTATAAATTAAAGGAAATGCTGACAATTTTATGATGAAATTAGATTAGCAGGTTTATATACAAAGTGAGATCAATAGTGTACAGGCTGTCCCAAATTCGAGGGCAAGCATGGGGATCTCGCTTATTATAAGAGATAGGATATAGGTTTAAATTCGGCACTTTTGCTAAATTCGATGCCGAGTAATAATCTGAAAAGAAATTTGAGCTAACTTGAATGGATTTGGTTTTATGCTCAAAAAACTAAAAATTTCGATTTTTGTTTTTCGCGTTTGACTACCTTATTATTAGGAATTTTCAAAATTCGATTAAACATTATTAAGGCAACTTTTTACGCACAATACTAATACGGTATTAAAAATATTATGCGACGTTTTGTTTATTCTGAACCATCATCACGTTTATTTTTTCTTATCGGGGTTAAGACATATTTTTATGGCGTTGGATGGAGAATGTTATGCTGATTTTAGCAATATATAACACTTCATGGTTTGATCGACTGCGAACTAAAATACTCTTAAATTAAAAACTAAATATTACATTATCACGATACCCATGAATCAAACAAAACTCAGGAGTTGGCTTTTGTCATGTCATATTCTAATTGTAAAAAGGGTAATAACTGCAAGATCCTTCGTGTTAGTGCTTTAAAATTTGCAAGTTTCTTTAGAATATTTTCAAATTCAGAAAAACGAGACATGATAAGGATATTTTATAGCTGCAATAGAAATAGTGTCACAGCAGAACAAAGATATTTAGAGGAATATCCGGAGAGGCAGCAACCAAACCAGAGATATTTTTTAAAATTAGACCAAAATTTTCGAGAATTTGGATGTTTTCAGAAACCTCGAAATGCATATGGTAGCAGACTAGACAGAGATGCCGAAGAAGAAATATTACATCAGGTACTATTTGTTAGTATTATACTAATTATAAGAATTTCCACTCACTTCACTGCTAATTTCAGCAGACATTTTTTTTGGAGAGTTATGACTTTATGTTATCCATCTTAGGTTCAAGAAAATCCTTCAACATCTACCAGAGAAATAGAGCAAACTATTGAATTGCCAAAAACGACAGTTTGGCGAGTGTTAAAGCAACACCGTTATAAACCATTTTAGTTACACGTTAGTCAAACTCTTCGGCCTGGGGACGATATGAGACGGTTGGATTTTTGTAACCAATTTAATACCAAAACGCTGGAAAATCGCAACTTTCTCAATCAAATAATTTGGACGGATGAGTGCAATTTTTCCACTAATGGAATGTTTAATCGTAATGACGAGCACTACTGGTCCGTTGAAAATCCACGAATTAACAGGCAAATGCGAGGACAAGGCCACCGGTCTTTAATGTGTGGGTTGGAATCTGGAAGGATAGGCTCCTTGGGCCAACTATTTACGAAGGTATCCTAACGTCTCAACGCTACCTCGCATTTCTAACATAATAAGCGAGATCCCCATGCTTGCCCTCGAATTTGGGACAGCCTGTACAGTACAGCAAGATTAAAAAGAATGATGCGGATGACCGAAGGGTTTACTAAACCGGTGTGCGTTAATAAATCTATAGGTGACCATATTTTCTATTTTGCGTTTATATGTTCATTATGAAACTCTAACGGATCTCATAATGCTTTACTTAATGAAACCGAATTTTTTTTATGTTGGTATGTATTGCTAATGAAGTTCTTTGTTGATGTAAACATAAATGTAACATAACAGATACTGAAATTCGAATTTACGATGTGAATGTTTAAGAAAATAAGAGAAATAAAATTTAATAATATGAATTTTCGAAAATAGTATTAGAGAACTTTGTTGCAAAGGAAGATTTGCTACTTTAATTTATATTTGAGATAAACTTTGTTTCGTATTGCGGAAAAATAAGTCAGCAGCAGCTGCAGGGATCGTAAACTAACATGCATAGGCATTTACAATAATTAATACTTATATTTATTAATACATTATTATTATGAAAAATTTAAACAAACTATGATTTCCTTGCATTTTTTAAAGTAAATTCTGAAATAATACCGGATAAGTACATTTATATCTTCAGAAATTGTCTTCTATACTAATAGTGGATAAGTCTGATAATCTTTTTTGACCCATTGTTGATCGCAAATAATTGTTTATTATTTTAAGTTTCACTTCTCTCGCCCCTATAGTTTGATTCAAATAAAGTTGAGTACGACTCATTCTTAAAATTACACTAACTTAGGTTTAGGCGACGTAAGTCTTCACTAAGGCCTTTCCAACGGTAGACAAAAACTTAAAATCGAAGAGGGCGGTGCACTGTTTTAGGATTACAGTAAGAAGACGGAAAGGATAGTCATATTGTGATAGATTTATTACTTCTAGATGGCCTGTGATTTGCGCTCTAAATCCAGTTAGCTGTTGTCACTTCCCAATCATGTCCACGTGGACCAGCAAAAAGCCGGTGTGTTGATTTATTGAGACTAAGGTCGAGTTAGGAAAACTACGGCTCTATTAATATTAACCGTTGTAACAATTTAAGCGTTTATTCTAGAATTCTGATTTTTTGCGTACCGATACCTGAAACATGAGTGCTTCTAATAGCAATTCAGGGATTTTGAAAACTTTTATGTTTTTTTTAAACTAAAGTTACAAAAATTATCAAAATGGTACTAACTTTACAAAAGAGATCGAGTTAGAAAAGCAACGTTTTTCTTAACATTAACCACCCTAACAATTTAAGCTTTTAATCTAAAATTTTGATTTTTTGGATACATATACCTGAAATATGAGCGCTTCTAATCGCTATTTAGGAATTTTGAAAATGTGTACAGTTTTTTTAAAATAAAGTTGAAAAAATAAGGTTATCAAAATCGTGCCTTGTTAACAACAGCGCGCGTTTTAAGGCTAGCGGATCGAAATGCATATTTCTGAAACTATTGAAGTTAGCGACTTTCTACGTTTCTGGCTACATTTGACTCGATATATATGTATAGAAATTTTCAATAATTCACATAGCTCGCCGCAGAGTGAAGTTTTGGATGCACGATTTTGATAATTTTATTTTTCAACTTTATTTAAAAAATTGTAAACATTTTCAAAATTCCTGAATTGCTACTAGAAGCGCTCGTATTTCAGGTATATGTGTGCAAAAAATCAGAATTTTAGATTAAAAGCGTAAATTGTTACAACGGTTAATGTTAAGAAAAACTTAGCGTCAGTGTTGTCTGCAGGAACAAAAAAAAATTTACACATTCCTAGCATTCACAATAAAGTAATTCAATTTATTATTAAGGCAAAAAATTTTTTTGCTATAGAAATTGCTAAAGTGTGCTTTGAACAACACAAATCAATTGATCAAGTTTCAATTTAACCGCAAGGGTAGATAAAGTTGAACTTTAACAGTAAGGGTCGATAAAGTATTTTAATTTTTTTAATTATTATTTATATAAATATACAACTTATTTTTCATTTTTATTTGCATTAATAATAACTTCAATATTGTAATTTATATTTCCAGAAATTTCAAATTTTGGAACAGGACCTGTTTCATGTGCAAACGTACAGACGACGTAGAATTACATGAACTTTCTATTCCGCAGAGTATTTTTTTTTGATACTGAGTCTTCTATATAAGTTTCGGCGACGGAAGATGGCTTCCATTCCCTATACGCCTTACTGCCATCAGGTCAGTACCAGAATTCGCCAGCATTGTGGCTGCAGAGCGGCGAAAACAATGGCCAGTATACATTTCTGAATTCGGTAATTTCACAAAATCGCCAATTTTCTTAGGAATATTCAAGGTATTTATCCCCACAGATTGAACTGTACATTCTCTGTCGATAGTTGATGAAAAACTTTTGGTGACGCACGTTTTTAAGACGTAAAGCAACGTATTTTCTCACAATATTCAAAATACTTACACCACATTCCTTATCAGTGATGCAAAATGAGTGATCTTGCTTAGTTTTTGTGTCGATAACTGATACGATTATGACAGATTTTCGATCATCAACATTAGAACTTTCTAGCTTGTAACGGGTTCCCCATATTAGACTATACAATTTAAAAGTCGAATAAAAACTTTCTAATCAAAGTAAATTAACTTTTTAATGGACTAATATGTAGCTTATTCTGTGGAATTTATGACTAAAGTAAATAACAATTCAAGTTTTAAAGATCACGGAGGCGCCTGTCTATAAACAACGACTTAAGTGTTTCTGTCAAATATGCGTTATACGCAAACGATATAATTGCTCCAGTTTAACAATTTTCATTGCATTATGAATTATTCGATTCAAGAGCGTGTGTTTTCTGTGGAAGTCTACATTAGAACTGGTTCATTTGAAGAAGTTCGGCGTGCATTTCGACGGCAGTTTGGTAACAATAATAGGGGCGATGCACCAACACGCTTTACAATTGCGGCGTGGGTTCGTCATTGGCGTGAAAATGGCTCTGTGCAAAACATTAAAAAACCTGGACGTCGAAGAACGGTGCGTACGCCTGAAAATATTGAACGAGTGAGAGCTGCCTTTACAAGAAGTCCTAAGAGATCGGCTAATCGGCAATCACTTGCCCTAGGAATATCTAAGGAAGTATCCACAGAATTCTGCATAAAGATATAAAATTTCACCTATAAATATTAAATGGCGCATAACCTCAGTGATCTAGACAAAGGAGCGAGGGTAACATTTTGTGAAGAATTTTACATCAGCATCGTGGAGAAATTCATAATTTGCTAATGAGCGACGAAGCAAATTTTCATTTGGACGGTGTTGTTAACAAGCAAAACTTTAGATACTGGGAGTAGAAAATCCTCACGAACTGTTTACCAAAAACCTCCACAGTCCAAAAGTCGTTGTTTGGTGCGGTGTAGCATCATTTGGAATTATCGGTCCTTATTTTTTGAGGATAAAATAACCGTTCTGTTACAGTTAAGTCCGAACGCTACATAAACATGTTGCAAACGTTTCTTATCCCAGAACTAATTAGACGAGGACTAAATGGCGCCATATTATTCCAGCAAGATGGAGCAACGGCTCACACAGCCAGAAACACTATGAGAATTTTGCGAGATTTTTTGACGGCCGTATAATTTCCCGATTTGGAAATTTGAATTGGCAGATCTCCTGATTTAACGGCCCCGATTTTTTCTCTGGGGATACCTAAAGCAAAAGTTTTGCAAGTCGTCCCGCAACAATTCCGGAGCTGAAGGAGCAGATTCTAAATGAAATTGCAGGAATAAATGGAGATTTGCTTCGCCGAGCGATGATAAATTTTGAACTTAGAATTCAAAAATGCATTGAAGTCGAAGGAGGGCATTTGGAAGACATGATCTTTAAAACTTGAATTGTTATTTACTTTAGTCATAAATCCCAAAGAATAAGCTACATATTAGTCCATTAAAAAGTTAATTTACTTTGATTAGAAAGTTTTTATTCGACTTTTAAATTGTATAGTCTAAAATGGGGAACCCTGTACAATTCATTGAACCAAAATACCCCACATATTTTTTAGTATTTTGCAAGAAAGTCCTGCAATGCACTAGTATTCACCTAGTTTTGTTTATTATAAATTCAATCATTTCAGGTGGAAAAATTGATAAAAGTTGCAATTAGTGTATTATTCTCAAGATTTATAACAACCCTTCTAGAATCATAATTATTGATTTGTAAGCGACATAATTCTTGTATATACTTTACGATAACATATCGATACATTTATGCTTACTTCATTCTTGTAGAAGAAAGTGTGTACAGTGTAATGTAGTTCCAAGTTCAACGAAATTATAGTTTAATATTTTAATTTAGCACATAGTTGAAATAGATTTAATATTACTCCGAGTTAAATGAAATGCAATTTACGTAAATCAGTGCATATATTAGAATATTTATATTATATTGAGATTAAAACATTTAAAAAAAAATTATTCACTATCAGTGTCACTCTCAGAAGTGCAATCGTTAAATATAATGAATGGTTGCACAACCTCAAAATGTTTCTTAGTTTCTCACCTCTCTAACTTCGGCATGCTTAATGCATTTCTGCCAATACGTCTCATCAACTCGTTGCAAGGATTACGTCCATATTTCTTTTACAAGGTTATCGTTAAAGTTGGAATTATGTCTTCCCATATTTTTGTTGTAGTGTTCTTTGCAGTTTGCCCACACCATTTCAATCGGATTAAATTGACAGTGATACGGTGGTAACGGTAATACTTTGTGTTCACACTTGTGTGTTATTTCATCTGTTTCGTACACCCTTGGTATCGCATTATTTGCAAGTAATTGCAGTAACTCCTTTTTAAACATGCTAGGTTCATAAGCTATGTTGTGTTTAATAGAAAATTACATATTTATTCCTTCTTAGATGAATTATTTGGAATTACTTCTAGAAGTTTGGAATGACAACTAGCATTGTCCATTACAATTAAAGAAATTATTTTCTAACCATTTTGTAAACAACTCCGCACACATATCTCCAGGATAGTCTGTACTTTCTAACTTTGTAGAAAACAAAAGTAACGCATCGGAAATAAATCCATTTTCATCACCTGCATGAACAACCATAAATCTAAAATAGGTATTTTAGTAACTAGTGCGCTGTTTACACATTTCTTGGTGCGATGCCTCTCTTTAAAATATAAGGCCGAGCACCAAAAATGTGACAGCGCACGTGTTGCGAATACATTTTTTTATTATCGTTTACATAAAATTAGACAAAAATTAAATTTTGAAATATTTGATGACCAGGGTCAAATTAAATACATAAATAAAAAAGTTTATATATTTAGTTATATGCCACGTTTTTGTTTATGTACTAAAGTAACGATTACAAAAAATACAGTATGTAGTTCCAGTAAACCTCTCCTATCATCATCTACTTTAGACGAAAAGCCAATGGAATGCAAGAGACGTCTTAAACATGATCTACTGAAATCGAAAACTTGACTATTGCTTAATTCTTTTGTAATGATGCCAGCGTAAGATGTATACCTACAAACACAGGAATAATACAAGACTTGTCTTGCATGTTTGTGTTTGAATGTATTTCATAAATTTTTTCTTTACAGCATCCTTCACAGCCATCAACTTCGGTGGACTTAGATTTCGTACGTTTTCTCCGCTTAGCTGGTGACTGTGGAGTGTATTCTATTTTTGGGCTTAATTGACACGAGGGACGTAGGGAGGAAGGATGGAGGGTGAGGGAGGGAGCTAGGGAGGAGTGAGAGAGAGAGAGAGAAGAGAGAAGAGAGAAGAGAGAAGAGAGAAGAGAAAGAGAGAAGGAGAGGAAGGGAGAGGAGAGGAGAGGAGGAGGGAGAGGGAGAGGAGAGGGAGAGGAGAGGGAGAGAGGAGAGGGAGAGGAAGAGGGAGAGGGAGAGGAGAGGAGAGGAGAGGGAGAGGGAAGGAGAGGAGAGAGAGGAGAGAGGAGAGAGAGGGAGAGGAGAGGAGAGAGAGAGAGAGGGAGAGAGAGGGAGAGAGAGGAGAGGGAGAGGGAGAGGAGAGGGAGAGGAGAGGAGAGGGAGAGGAGAGGAGAGGAGAGAGAGGAGAGGAAGGAGAGGGAGGGAGAGGGAGAGGGAGAGAGAGAGGGAGAGGGAGAGAGAGGAGAGGAGGAGGGAGAGGAGAGGAGGAGAGAGAGGGAGAGGGAGAGGAGAGAGAGGGAGGGAGAGGAGAGGGAGAGGAGACGAGAGGAGAGGGAGAGAGAGGGAAGGAGAAGGGAGAAGGAGAGGGAGAGGAGAGGAGATGGAGAGGGAGAGGAGAGAGGAGAGGGAGAGGAGAGGGAGGAATAGAAGGTTTAGAGCAATAAGACTAATTTAAACAGTGTGCTCCACATTAAACATGGGGTTTAAGCTAGGTATCTTTTTGCACTCCATTATTGCGACTCTTCACGTTTGCACCAATATCGAAACAATGTCTCCTTAGATCAACAAATGTCGTGAGTTTTCAAAAATTCTGTTACAAGATCAATTATACCCTGTCCTGTAGATTCATATTTTGGGATGAATCCTAAAAAGTGCTGCCTAATTTCAAGTTCCGTTGATTCATTTCTCAACAGAACAAATCTTACTATAGTTCTCGCTTGACTTTTAAACCGTAAAGACGTGCCATTTGTCGCTCTAGTTCACAAAGTTCAAGTGATAACGTGAATAAAGTCAGCAATAAGTTAAGGTGCCTGCGGCTTGACCGTTTCACGGCGCCTTGCAGATAGCGCTATCAGATAGCAGCTGGACTTATAACTAAATGTGTAAGTTTAAATACACATAATAACCTTGCTAAACTTTAAATATTTAAATAATCCATTAAACTTTGCTTCGGCGAAAATGCAATACAATGACCCGAATATGTACTTATCACAGCCACAACCTGATCAATTCCCATACATCATGCAACAGCCGATGTTTGGAAATCAGCAAACAACACATAATCCGGGGTTTCTACCACTTGTACCAAACAACCCAAGTACACCGCCAGCTCAGTATTACTCTCCGGCTTTTCCAGCCCTCACTAACAGACCCTCATTTGTACCAAATAATACCCAAACTTATAGTTCTCAAGTAACAGTCGACACACAATCAAATATTGCAGAAGACTCCGACGAGGATATTACAGATCATGACTGGCAACATGTTAAAAAACGTAAACGAATTATACATAAAACTACGTCAAATCAAGTAACGGACAACCCTATTGTGCATCAAAACAGATACAATGTATTAGCCAGCACTAGTACCAACGACTCAACGCAAGCATCACAAGTAAGCGAGGACAAGAAAACACCTAAACCTCCCCCAATATTTATATATGGTGTAACAAATTTCGCAAAAATGCTTGAAAATTTATCAAAAGTAATAGAAAGAGAGCAATTTTATACAAGGACTCAATCAAACAATACTATCAAAATCAGTACAAACACTCCTGAGTCATACAGAAAATTAATTACACACCTGAAAGATGAAAAAATTATTCACCACACCTACCAGCTAAAAGAAAACAGAGCCTATCGTGTGGTATTTAGAAATATTCATCATACTACAGACATGAATGAAATCAAACGTGAATTAATTAAGCAGGGTCACACGGTGCGTAACATCATGAATGTCCAACACCGTGTAACAAAAACGCCACTTCCTATGTTCTTTGTGGACCTTGAACCTGCAGAAAACAACAAAAAGGTATATGAAATAAAACACATTAATTACCAAATGATAACTATCGAACCGCCACGTAAAAAACACTATCATACAGTGCACCAGATGCCAATCTTATGGCCACAGTAAAAGCTACTGCACAAAACCCTTTTGTGCGTCAAGTGTGAGGAACACAACACTATCACCTGCAAAAAACAAAAAGATGGAAATCCTGCTAAGTGTGCACTGTGTCAAGGACCACACCCGGCAAACTACAAGGGATGCCAGATTTACCAACAACTATTGCTAAATAAAAATAAGCCTGCTACAATACAAAGAATAAGAAATCCCAACGTACCAATTACTGCTCAGCGTATATATTCTGCAAACGTGAATAGTCCAAGCTACGCACAAATAGCGTCAAACCATCACATCAGTAACCCAATCCAAAATACCAACAGTAATGACATCTCGCTGTCACAATTCCTATCTAAGTTCGAAACTATGTTTAATCAATTAATGAACCAAAACAGCATGATGTTAAATCTGCTCAGCACGTTAGTTACCAAAAACCAATAATGGATTCTCTTCGAGTAGCGTCCTGGAATGCAAATGGGTTAGCACAGCATCGCCCACTAGTCGAACTATTCTTAAAAGAACATAAAATTGACATCTTATTGATCTCCGAAACTCATTTCACGGAAAGGAGCTATTTCAATATCCACAATTATACTACATACCACACCAACCATCCTGACGGAACAGCTCACGGTGGCTCGGCAATTATTATAAACAATAAAATAGCTCACCACGTTATGGAAGCATTTGCAACTGACTATATCCAAGGTACTATAATCAACGTCCAAGGTTCAAGTGGCTCACTAACAGTTGCATCGATATACAGTCCGCCCAGGCACTCTGTGAAACAAAATCAGTACGAGGCATTTTTCAAAAATTTAGGCAACAGGTTCATAGCCGGCGGTGACTATAACGCAAAAAATCAAACCTGGGGCTCGAGGCTAACAACCACTAAAGGACGTGAATTACACAAGGCTTCTCTGGCAAACAACTACAACTATTTGTTCACCGGGAGCCCACTTACTGGCCGACTGACCTAAGTAAAGTACCTGATACTGTAGATTTCTTTGTTATCAAAGGACTATCTTCAAGATACTGTAAAGCAGAAATGTCTTTTGATCTTCTGTCAGACCATTCAGCTATAATAGTCACCATCAGCACCTCTATTATTATAAAGCAAAAAAATCCTTCCCTTTACAACACTCACACAAACTGGGACCTCTTCAGGGAGTACTTAACAGACGCAATAACACTAAAAGTCTCGCTAAAAACAGAAGAAGAAATTGACACTGCGGTAGACCAACTAACAAAAAACATCCAAAACGCAGCCTGCTACGCAACACCGCTTGAGCACAATAAACCAGTAGTTATTGAAAATTACCCATTGCATATTAAAATTAAAATTGCCGATAAAAGAAGAGCCAGACGAATCTGGCAGCAGACGAGAAACCCCATAGACAAAAATAACCTAAATAGACTAACCAGAGAGTTAACAAACAGCTTTAAGAGACTGGAAAAATGAAACATTTAATGAATTTGTTAGTTCTTTGTCCCCTTCTGCAGATAACAACTACACACTTTGGAAGACGACAAAGAAATTAAAAAATGTCCGAACTCCTATTCCACCGATTAGAAAGGCTGACGGCTCATGGGCAAGAACAGATGCTGAAAAGCGACAGTTTTGCAGAACATCTATCAACGATATTCAGACCGCATCCCATAGCTACTACTCCTGAAGAGGAACAAGAGATTACTGATTACTTACGAGCTCCTCTACAACTAAACCCACCAATACAACCCTTCACCCCTGAAGAAATCAAAACTGAAATTCTGCATCTAAACAGCAAAAAGGCGCCTGGTATGACCTAATCACTGCCAAACCATTGAAGGAATTGCCACACAAAGCTATAATGTGCACACTACAAATTTTCAACGCTGCCTTAAGAATGCAATACTTCCCAATGCTATGGAAATTTGGCCAAATTATACTAATACTGAAACCGGGCAAGCCCGAACACGAAGTTACGTCTTATAGGCCGATAACGCTGCTACCAATACTATCAAAAGTATTTGAGAGACTAATACTAAAGAGAATGACAACCATAATCGAAGAAGAAGCGCTTATACCACAGCATCAATTTGGGTTTCGACAACAACACTCAGCATTAGAACAGATTCACAGAGTTGTAGATGTAATCGAAAATGACTTTGAAGAACAAAGGTACTGTGTTGCGGTTTTCCTCGACGTCTGCCAAGCGTTCGACCGTGTCTGGCACGCTGGCTTACTATACAAAATCAAACAGTCTCTGCCACACCAGTACTATCTTCTACTTAAATCATATTTGAATGACAGGTATTATCAGGTAAAATACGGCGAAAGTCAGTCTGGACTATATTCAATAAAGGCAGGCGTTCCTCAGGGCAGTGTTCTAGGACCAACTTTATATCAAATTTTTACAGCTGATCTACCATGCAATGACAACGTAACAACGGCTACCTTCGCTGACGATATCGCGTTATTAGTTTCCCATTCTAATGAAGTGCAAGCGTCGACAATCCTACAAAATTGTCTGGACAACATACAAAAATGGTTACACACCTGGAGAATACGGATCAACGAGGACAAATCTACAGCTATCACGTTTACTACAAAACACAACTCTGCTCCTCCAGTTACACTCAATGGTATACAAATCCCCACGAAAAACGAAGCAAAATATCTCGGCGTGAACCTTGACAGAAGTTTAACATGGAAAACCCACATAACAAAAAACGAAAGCAACTAGACGCAATGGTGAAAAGATGTACTGGCTCCTAGGGAAAAAATCTAAATTAGCATTAGAAAATAAAGTGTTAGTGTACAAAACAGTTTTAGTTCCAGTGTGGGCATATGGAATCCACTTATGGGGTAGTGCAAAACATCAAATATTGAAATTTTGCAAAGATTCCAAAGTAAAACTCTTCGTGCAATGACGAGTGCGGAATGGTTCATCAGCAATAAGACACTTCATGAGGATCTAAAAATCCCATGGATCAAAGATGAAGTTAAAAGACGTACTACCACCTATATCGACCGAATAAAAAAAAACACCCTAATGTGTTAGTGCTCAATTTACTAGACAATACTAATTCCACTCGGAGACTAAAGAGACTTAAAACGTTGGATCTTACGAAGTAGAATTAATTATTAATTATTATTATGTTAATATTTGCAGGGTATCGCCAGTGGGCGTCATTCCCTCCTCATGTCCATGTAGATTAGATTAGTTAAGTACTACATCAAATTTGCTTGTTAGCCTCGCGGCTAGTTGTAAATAATTGCATATCATAATAAAAAAAAAAAAAAAAAAAAATATTTGAGTAAGTTTATTATTTAGTGTCTTATCTTCTGTCCCCAATGGGAAAACACGTTCGTATTGAATATGAATACCAAAATCGTGAGGCTATATAACCGTGCGTAATAAAAAAAATATACCACAAGGTGTACGTATGTTTTATGATGTTGCAACCGCCCTAACTCAATGATAACCACAAAATCGAACACAAATATTAAACACCAAAGATGTTGTTGAAACTAATACGTTCGGAATCAAAATGACAAGCATCAAATCGCTGGACTATCTATAAGGTCTAGTTTGAAATAAGTTATTTCCTGAAAAATTCTGCACGGAGCCGAAAAACTAACGACGACGCGATCGAAAAAAAAACGCAGGTGACAACAAGTTACAAAGTAAGAAGTAACATTACGTTTTCAAAACAAACGTTGGTTCATTAAAGTGGATCTAACTAGGTTTTTAAAGGTGGGATGCATGTGTACTCCATACCAGTCGGGGAGGTACTACTACCCTTACCATAGGCTCCTTAGTATTGGGACTCCGCTTTTATGAGCTTGGTGATGGCTCTCACTCACCTTCTCCTTATCCTTAACCTATTTTCATCATATTCTTCCTCTCTCCCTTATTCCTTCCTATCGGATTGAAATTCCCAA
The DNA here is from genome assembly GCA_036346205.1 of Vesta saturnalis. Taxonomy (NCBI): domain Eukaryota; kingdom Metazoa; phylum Arthropoda; class Insecta; order Coleoptera; family Lampyridae; genus Vesta; species Vesta saturnalis. The sequence continues at coordinate 3,357,071 of JARFJB010002375.1, read as the reverse complement.
ACTAAAAGCAAAAAGATGCCTGTGGTTTCTCTGGTAACAAATACCGTAGGTAAAAACCTGCCCCGTTAGGATGTCCGAGAGGGTAAGGCCTAGCGACTTGGTCAGATAAAGCGCTTTCTACGTACACCCTGGTGTTTACTGCACCGATTACGAGGTCCATTGCACGTATATACGGATGGGGGATATTAATGATTTACAGGATAACACAATCTACACGTATATACGTGCTCATACACGAGGCGGCCGTCCGCGTTTGGAAAAAGGATTTGGGGTTTGTATCGAGTATTTTGATTATCTCTTTCCTACAATCCGGATGTAGTCCAAGCTTGGTAGAAAGTTTAAGGTGGTTCATGACAATCGTAGGAATATGTGGTGTAATGACCGCTGCAATTATTGTGTTTAGATGTTGCGGCAGCGCAGGATTTGGATCTATGTGAATCGCCACATAGGGGACGTATAATGGTTTTGGAAGGGCATTCTTCCGCAATATATCTCACCCGAGTGCAGGTAGAACAGTATTTTGGAAGGGGTTGCGGCATGTGGGATGGTTCGCACGGGTAGTGTCGACGGAACATGTTGAGCTTTAGGAGGGGCGATCTGGGGCCTGATAGCTGGGTGAAGGATATGGAACGGTCTCCGAAATAGTGCTGGATGGTTTTAGCAAATTCCGTTGGGACAGGAAAAGAGGTTTCTATTAGGGAAGTGCGATTCTAATTCTATTTTAGGTTGGTTAAGGAGAGGTTAAATGGTTGTTTCTTATGCAATATCTGTAGGTAACGGGTTTCGGGTTGGCGGATTGGCGGGTGGGTCTGTCGAAGTCAGCCATAACGAAACTGGTTAGGGGGGGTGTTGTGGATTATGTGGGTTGTTTCTGGTTTTCATCCATTTGAAGGGGGTTGACTGGAGCGAGATGACACATTACAACCGATAGAAACGATAGAATGATCGAAAGCAATGGATTGCGACCTAGGGCAGGATGGGACTGTGATAGCCGCGGCATAGGGTAGCGAAGGCGTTAAGGAAGATGGTAAAAGAGAAGAGGGTGGTGGTGGTGGGGACCGAGGTGGTTCATTAGAGCTCGAAGGTATAAGGTGGTTGGTAAGCGAGGAGGGCTGTAGCACCTTGATGGATTCCCGACGGGGTCACCATGTTCTTCCATGGTGCAGGTTAGTAGGGTGGAAAATAAAATGAAAAGGAACAGAAAAAGTGGGTCAACAACGAGGTGCAGCCTCAAACCCCGATGGAACAGGGTTTGCGGTTGGAGACCTAATGGAATGGGGTAATGCTAGATTTGGACTAATATGAAACACTTTTTTTTTAATTTTATTGTCGGGTCAAAATATACCTGGCCTTGACCGTTGGCTTCCGCTGTGTGACAGCGTCGCTGATCAGTTATACCGGGACCAGAGCAGACTTGGCAGTAGAGGTGATTATATTCTTCTTCCGCTGATGACGAAGTAGTCGAGAGGTGTACCCGGACCAACCAAAGTAATGAAATGAAAGTGTTTTACTTATAATGCATGATCATAAACTCAGCTAGAAAGAAGGCTGTACTACAACCCCCACACACGTTCAAATAAATTACACTTTCCTAACCAAGTGAGAGAAACACTCATAGTTCTCGATAGTTAACAGTTCATTACATACAAATGTGTTAGTTTAGTTAAATAAATATTAACACTTCCAACACCTCAAACTGTTTATAGTAAGGTTTTAGACGAAATTTATAAATTACTTTTCTGATAATGTAAAATGGCGTAGCGTGGAGATTACGCGTACGAACAGATACATCCTGTATATCTTATAAATAACCTAGGCAACACTAATTTGATACTGGATAGTTTATTGTAACTTATTATAGGGGATAACATAACTAGTGTTATGATCATCGATTATTAATCATAACACGTGTTATATTTGGTAAGAGAATATAGTGAACGCTAATAGAAAATATATTTCTTTAAGGTCTACAATTTTAAACGATGTGTCACTTTGACAGTAAACTATTTTACTCATTAAAACCATGTGACAGTCAACATGCGGTGATGAAATTATCACCGATTTGATAGCCTATTCAGCGATTTTGTTTTTGTATTTTAACCAATGAAAGTAATCAAAAATGTACCATGTGACATGTGAATTATATTCTAGGGGATAGTATAATTAGTGTTATGATTATCATCGATTATTAATCATAGCATGCTTCATATTTGGTAAGAGAATACAACGAACGTTAATAGAAAATATATTTTTTTAAGTCTACAATTTTAAACGGTCTGTCACTTTGAGAGTAAACTATTTTAATCATTAAAATCATGTGACAGTGAAATTATCACCGATTTGATAGCCTATTCTGTGATTTCGTTTTTGTATTTTAACCAATGAAAGTAATCAAAAATGTACCATGTGACATGTGAATTATATTTTTGGGGATAGTACAACTAGTGTTATGATTATCATCGATTATTAATCATAACACGTGTTATATTTTGTAAGAGAATATAATGAACGTTAATAGAAAAAATATTTTTTTAAGTCTACAATTTTCTAAAGGTTTTAACGAGTGGTATCATAGATTATTAATCATACCACGTGTTATATTTGGCAAGAAAATATAATGAACGTTAATAGAAAATACATTTTTTGAAGTCCACAATTTTGAACTATTTGTCATTTTGACAGTAAACTATTTTATTCATTAAAATCATATGACAGCCAACATGCGGTGATGAAATTAACACCGATTTGATAGTCTATTCTGCGATTTTGTTTTTGTATTTTAACCAATGAAAGTAATCAAAAATGCATCATGTGCCATGTGAATTATATTCTCGGGGATAGTATAACTAGTGTTATAATTATCATGGATTATTAATCTTAACACGTGTTATATTTGGTAGGAGAATACAATAAACGTTAATAGAAAATATATTTTTTTAAGTCTACAGTTTTAAACGATGTGCGACTTTGACAGTAAACTATTTTATTCATTAAAATCATGTGACAGTGAACATGCGCCGATGAAATTATCACCGATATGATAGTCTATTCTGCGATGTTGTTTTTGTATTTTAACCAATGAAAGTAATCGAAAATGTATCATGTGACATGTGAATTATATTCTCGGGGATAGTATAACTAGTGTTATGGTTATCATCGATTATTAATCATAACACGTGTTATATTTGGTAAGAGAATATAATGAACGTTAAGAGAAAATATATTTTTTTAAGCCTGAAATTTTAAACGATGTGTCACTTTGACAGTAAGCCATTTTATTCATTAAAACCGTGTGACAGTGAACAGCGGCGATGAATTTATCACCGATATGATAGCCTATTCTGCAATTTTATTTTTGTATTTTAACCAATGAAGGTAATCAAAAATATACCATGCGACATGTAAATTATATTTTCGGGGATAGTATAACTAGTGTCATGATTATCATCGATTATTAATCGTAACACGTGTTATATTTTGTAAGAGAAGATAATGAACGTTAATAGAAAATATATTTAGTTAAAGTCTACAACTTTCTAAAGGTTTTAATGAGTGGTATCATCGATTATTAATCATACCACGTGTTATATTTGGTAGGAGAATATAATGAACGTTAACAGAAAATATATTTTTTAAAGTCTACAATTTCAAACGATTTGTCACTTTGACAGTAAACTATTTTATTCATTAAAATTATGTGACAGTCAACATGCGGTGATGAAATTATCCCTGATTTGATAGCCTATTCTGTGATTTTGTTTTTGTATTTTAATCAATGAAAGTAATAAAAAATGTATCATGTGACATGTGAATTATATTCTCGGGGATAGTATAACTAGTGTTATGATTATCATCGATTATTAATCATACCACGTGTTATATTTGGCAAGAAAATATAATGAACGTTAAAAGAAAATACATTTTTTAAAGTCCACAATTTTGAACGATTTGTCACTTTGACAGTAAACTATTTTATTCATCAAAATCAGGTGACAGCCACCATGCGGTGATGAAATTATCAGCGATTTGATAGCCTATTCTGCGATTTTGTTTTTGTATTTTAACCAATGAAAGTAATAAAAATGTATCATGTGACATGTGAATTATATTCTCGGGGATAGTATAACTAGTGTTATGATTATCATCGATTATTAATCATAACACGTGTTATATTTGGTAAGATAATATAATGAACGTGAATAGAAAATATATTATTTTAAGCGATTTGTCACTTTGACAGTAAACTATTTTATTCATAAAAATCATGTGACAGTCAACAGTGAACAGCGGCGAGGAAATTATCACCGATTTGATAGCCTATTCTGCGATTTTGTTTTGTATTTTAACCAATGAAAGTAATCAAAAATGTACCATGTGACATGCGAATTATATTCTAAGTGTATTACTATCACACAAATTGTACTTTATTCATTATTATTATTATTATTATTCTGTACATAGGAAATTGAAGCAAATTAATTAATGTTATACTTTTTCGTAGCTTATAGCCTATTGTAAAGTTTTGTATTATCAATTTGTGCTTTCTCCAAAAAATAAGAAATATATCGTTAAAATGAGAATAAATCAAAATAAAATAGTTAAGTCTGAATTGTGTAGTTAACTTTGCATTCATTGAAGTATAAATACTAACGACGACTGAATTTTGGTGTGCTCATGAAATATTCAAGGAATTATGAATTTCAGCATCGCATATCCATAAGTAGAATAGTAACACATGATTCTGAAATATAAAATATTACTTTTATGTTATTGTAAGAATAGAAGAGATGAGTAAAGGAAGCCCATCATGTCTATAGGGATGTAAGGCTGTCGATATACGAACACCCACATAAATGCCAACAATAAATCATTAAGATTTAACGCAAAGCGAGAGAAATATCTGTAGTTGATATCAGGAATAAAAACTAGAAAACTATTCATCTTGAAATCGTATAAATTCATTCAAACGGTCTCGTGACGAAACTTTTGATGTATTACATTTTTACACATTTTAAATCTTTTGCTGTCTTTTTTTACAATATACTTCTCATTGCTTGTTTAATATAAAAATTAAACAAAAATTTCGTTGTAATAATAAGGTTGGGTTTACGCAGACACAACAGGTTTCGGTCTGTCCCTAACAGACAGTAATGTTTTATGAAGCTAAAGTGGAGGTGCCATGAATTATTGCATCGAAGTTGACTGGGACAGACGGGAGAAACTGTAATACTGAGTAGTAATTCAGTTATGAGATATGTACGTGGCAGGAAGGGTAGTTAGACTCTGTTGCTTGCTCTACTGGTAGAACTGTCAGTTGCAGGGGTGATTCGTAGATATATCACCATCAAAGGGATCGGCAAGGGTGGTAAGGGGTTGTCGATTGCAAAAACATGTCAAGCTCTCGATCATATAAGCTTCAACTAATCGGGCTTTGTGCAAGTAGTTGAACAAACAAGATAAGGTTCAGTTTCCAAATTTTCTTTGCTTTCACTACTATATATTGCATCGCCTTTATGTACGCGGCTAGGAAATTATACGTAATATTTATATTTCATTAATTTGTTCTGCTCTGCGGTATAAAATTATTTATGCAACATTTAAGTTCCGTTATTTTGCCAGGAAGCCGTCTCATAATTTATAAGGACGGGACGGGACGGTTACATTTAAACCATGGAAAATCCTCGGTTTCCTATCCAACGATTTTATGCGCGCACTGCATTCGTCGCGATTATTATTTTAGTTGATACTTTGAAACGTTTGCACTGAAACCGACTCAATTCAAACGGAATTTCTTTTTTGATTTTCGTTTGTTTCCGTACGTAGACAGAATTTTATATTACCTACTTGTTATACATATGTAATCAGTCTACCGATAAAACATTAACCTTTCCTTTATTTTAACCTTTAATAATACCAAATATCCTTATGTCATGGATCGCTATAATTTAGTGGGTAAAAAACAACTTGGTATTGATCCTTCCACTCTTGAGTAAACTTACAAGTAATGAGGAGAATAACAAATTAAGCACTTTTGCTGCGAATATTGTAAAACGGAACTACATTTCTATTCTGCCCTACCTTTCCTTCTATCTATTTTAAAGTATTCTTTTTTTAGTTGATTATTAAAAAAAATACATTATGTAAACTGTCATTTTTATAGAAGAGATGTCAAGCGACAGATCGTGTTTACATCTTTTACTTTATCAATCTTGCAAACAAAAATTTTACTTATAAATAAATACGGAACATGCAGAATGCAAAACATTCTCTATTCTATGCAACAAGTATTTTAAGGTATTTCCAAAATTTATTCTATAAGTTCACATACTGCTTACTTATCAAATAAATCCTGAATGAATTGGTGTCGTTACCATCAATTATATAGGAATTAAGGTACTGTCTGTGTAGAGGAGTACTGGAGTTCCGTTTTACCTATTAAATACCTCAAAAAAGGAGAAATCACCGCTCCCAGACCAATAACGATCTGTAAATTGCTAGCTTGTAGAAAATATCCCTAGAATATTGTAATAGATTATTAGTACGTTACAGGGCAAGATACAATACGGTTCAAATTTGTGGTGCTGCCTTATTGATAAAATACTAAATTTTTTAGTAACATTACAACTAGCATCTGAATTCATTGAGAAATTGCGTATTTCTGCACACACGCACACACGCAAACACGCACATACGCACACACGCACACACGCAACACGCACACACGCACACACGCACACACGCACACGCACACACGCACACAGCACACACGCACACACACACGCACACGCACACACGCACACACGCACACACACACACACACACACACGCACACACGCACACACACGCACACAGCACACACGCACACACACACACACACAGCACACACGACACACACACACCACACGTAAACACGCCACACGACACACACACGTAAACACGCATACACACACAGCACACACACACACACACACACACACACCACACCACACACACACACACACACACACTCAGGCACCACACACACAGACACTCAGACACACAGACACACAGACACACAGACACACAGACACACAGACACACAGACACACAGACACACAGACACACAGACACACAAACACACACAGACACACAGACACACAGACACTCAGCCACATAGACACACAGACACACAGACACACAGACACACAGACACACAGACACACAGACACACAGACACACAGACACACAGACACACAGACACAAAGACACACAGACACAAAGACACACAGACACACAGACACACAGACACAAAGACACACAGACACAAAGACACACAGACACACAGAGACACAGACAAACAGACACACAGCCACACAGACACACAGACACACAGACACACAGACACAACACACACAGACACACAGACACACAGACACACAGACACTCAGCCACATAGACACACAGACACACAGACACAAAGACACACAGACACACAGACTCACAGACACACACAAGACACACAGACACACAGACACACAGACACACAGACACACAGACACACAGACACACAGACACACAGACACACAGACACACAGACACACAGACACACAAACACACACAGACACACAGACACACAGACACACAGACACACAGACACACAGACACACAGACACAAAGACACACAAAACACAGACACATAGACACACAGACGCACAGACACTCAGCCACATAGACACACAGACACACAGACACACAGACACACAGACACACAGACACACAGACACACAGACACACAGACACACAGACACACAGACACAAGACACACAGACACACAAACACACAGACACACAGACGACACAGACACCACACAAGACACACAGACACACAGACACACAGACACACAGACACACAAACACACACAGACACACAGACACACAGACACTCAGCCACATAGACACACAGACACACAGACACAAAGACACACAGACACACAGACTCACAGACACACAGACACACAGACACACAGACACACAGACACACAGACACACAGACACACAGACACAAGACACACAGACACACAGACACACAGACACACACACACACAGACACAAGACACACAGACACACAGACACACAGACACACAAACACACAGACACACAGACACACAGACACACAGACACACAGACACACAAACACACAAGACACACAGACACACAGACACACAGACACCAGCACAAGACACACAGACACACAGACACACAGACACACAGACACAGACTCACAGACACACAGACACCGACAACAACACACAGAACCCAGACACACCACACACGACACACGACACATCGACACACAGACACACAGACACACAGACACACAACACAGCCACAGCGCACACACCAGACACACAGACACACAGAACACGACCACGCACACACAGACACACAAACACACAGACACACAGACGCACAGACACTCAGCCACATAGACACACAGACACACAGACACACAGACACACAGACACACAAACACACACAGACACACAGACACAGACACACGACACACAGCACACAAAACACACAGACACACAGAGACACAGACAAACAGACACACAGCCACCAGACACACAGACACACAGACACACACACACCAGCACACAGACACACAGACACTCAGCCACATAGACACACAGACATACAGGCACAAACAAAGACACACAGACACACAGACACACGGACGCACAGACACACAGACACACAGACACACAGACACACAGACACACAGACACAAAGACACACAGACACACAGAAACACAGATACACATACACACAGCCACACAGACACACAGACACACAGACACACAGACACACAGACACTCAGCCACATAGACACACAGACACACAGACATAAAGACACACAGACACGCAGACTCCCAAACACACAAACACACAGACACACAGACACACAGACGCACAGACACTCAGCCACATACACATAGACACACAGACACAAAGACACACAGACACACACACACAGACACAGACACACAGACACACAGACACACAGATACACAGACACACAGACACACAGACACACAGACACACAGACAGATCGACACTCAGAGACACACGGACACAGACACAGACACACAGACAGACAGACACACAGACAGACAGACACACAAACACACAGACACACAAACACACACACACACACACACACAGACACACAGAGACACAGACAAGCAGACACACAGACACACAGACACACAGACACACAGACACACAACACACACGACACACAGACACACAGACACTCAGCCACATAGACACACAGACACACAGAACAAGACAAACAGACACACAGACCACAAGACACACAGACACACAGACACACAGACACACAGACACACAGACACACAGACACACAGACACACAGACACACAGCCACATAACACACAGACACACAGACACAAGACACACAGACACACAGATACACAGACACACAGACACACAGACACACAGACACACATACACACAGACACACAGACACACAGACACACAGACACACAGACACACGGACCCACAGACACACAGACACACAGACACACAGACACACAGACACACAGACACTCAGACACACAGACACAGACTCACAGACTCACAGAAACTCTGACATACAAACACACAGAGACCCAGACACACCTACACACGCACACACGCACATTCGCACACACGCAAACACACAGACGCACAAACGCACACGCGTGCTCACGCGCACACACGCGCACACAATCACACACGAAGACACGATCTCACGCACACACGGACACACGCAACCACGCACACACGCACAAACGCGCATTCGCACATTCACACATTCACACACACACACGCACACACGCACACACGCACACACGTAAACACGCCCACACGCACATACGCACACACGTAAACACGCATACACGCACACACGCACACGCGCACACACGCACACACGCGCACACGCACACACACACACTCAGGCACGCACACACACAGACACTCAGACACACAGACACACCGACACACAGATACACAGACACACAGACTCACAGACATACAGACACACAGACACACAGACACACAGACACACAGACACACAGACACACAGACACACAGACACACAGACACACAGACACTCAGCCACATAGACACACAGACACACAGACACACAGACACACAGACACACAGACACACAGACACACAGACACACAGACACACAGACACACAGACACACAGACACACAGACACAAAGACACACAGACACACAGTGACACAGACAAACAGACACACAGCCACACAGACACACAGACACACAGATACACAGACACACAGACACTCAGCCACATAGACACACAGACACACAGACACAAAGACACACAGACACACAGACTCACAGACACACAGACACACAGACACACAGACACACAGACACACAGACACTCAGCCACATACACATAGACACACAGACACAAAGACACACAGACACACAGACTCACAGACACATGCACACAGACACACAGACACACAGATACACAGACACACAGACACACAGACACACAGACACACAGACACACAGACACACATACACACAGACACACAGACACAGACACACAGACACACAGACACACAGACACACAGACACACAGACACACAGACACACAAACACACACAGACACACAGACACACAGACACACAGACACACAGACACACAGACACACAGGCACACAGACACACAGACACACAGACACACAGACACACAGACACACAGACACAAAGACACACAGACACAAAGACACACAGACACATAGAGACACAGACAAACAGACACACAGCCACAAAGACACACAGACACACAGACACACAGACACACAGACACACACACACAAACACATACAGACACACAGACACTCAGCCACATAGACACACAGACACACAGACACAAAGACACACAGACACACAGACTCACAGACACACAGACACACAGACACATAGACACACAGACACACAGACACACACTCACACACACACACGGACACACGGACGCACGGACACACGTACACACACCCACACACCCACATACCCCCAGACACACACACACACACGGAGACACGGACACACACGGAGACACGGACACACCGACACAAGGACACACGGACACATGGACATACGGGCACACGGACACACGGACATACGTTCATACACCCACACACACCCACACACACCCACACACCCACACACACACTCCACACACAACACACGCACACACACGCACACGCACACGACACACGACACACACACACACACACACACACAAACTCTCTCACACACTCACCCACAATTACACAAACACTCACAAACACACGTACACACGCACACACGAACACACGCACACACGCACACACGCACACACGCACATGCGCACATGTCACACACAGCACACAAGCTCACACCCACCACAAGCACACACGCACACACACCACGACACACACACACACCAACACACGCACACACACACAGCACACACGCACACAGCACACAGCACACACACAGCACACACAGACATACCACGACACGACACACACAGACACACACCACACACAGCACGACACACGACACACAGACACACAGCACACAGCACACAGCACAACAGACACACAGCACACTCACACATACACACACAGACACACACACACACACACGACACACGCACACACACACACCACACAGCACACACGCACACGCACACACGACACACACACACAGACACGACACGACACACGACACACCACACACACACCACACACCGCACACACACACACACAGCACACAGACACACAGACACACAGACACACAGACACACACACCAGACACACAGCACAGACACAGACACACTGCACACACACAGACCACAGACACACACTCACACAGCACACACACCCACACACCACACACTCACACCACACACACACACACACACACACACACACACACACACCACACACACACATCACCACACACAACACTCACACACTCACACTCACACACACCACACTAGCAACACCAGCACACACTACACAGCACACACCACACCACACACACACAAACGTACACTCGCACACACTCACACACACACACGACACACGGACGACACGGACACACGTACACACACCCACATCACCACACACACACACACCCACACACCCACACACACACATACACACACACACACACACACACACACACACACACCACACACACACATACCACGCCAGACCACACCACACACACGGAGACACGGACACACACGAGACACGGACACACCGACACAAGGACACACGGACACATGGACAACGGGCACACGGACACACGGACATACGTTCATACACCCACACACACCACACATCACACCACACACGACACACGACGCACCACACACACACACGACACACACCCCACACACCACACACACGAACACGACACACACGACACAACCACACACTCACACAAGACACTCACGAAACACACGTGACACACGGCACACACGAACACACGACACACGTCACACACACACACGCACATGCGCACTGTCACACACACACACGCTCACACCACACACGCACACACGCACCCACGCACACCACGACACACACACAACACGACACACACACCATCACAACCACACACGACACACGCACACACGCACACACGCACACACGCACACACGCACACACGCACACGCACACACGCACACACGCACCACGCACACACGCACACACGACACACCACACAGCACACACGCACACACGCACACAGCACACACGCACACACGACACACACGCACACACGCACACACACGCACACGCACACACGCACACAGCACACACGCACACACACACCACACGCACACGACACGCACACACGCACACACACACGCACACCACACACCGCACACGCATACACACGCACACGGACGCACGGACACATGTACACACTGCCACACACACCCACACACTCACACACTCACACACATCCACACACCCACCACACACCACACTCACACATCCACACACACACACACACACACACACACACACACACACTCACTCACACACAAACTCTTTCTCACACTCACGCTCACACTCACACCCACACTTATGCAAACGCGCACACACGTACACAGGTACACACGCACCCACGCACACACACGTACACTCGCACACACTCACACATACACACACGGACACACGACACGGACACACGTACACACGACCCACATACACCCACACACACCCACACACCCACACACCCACACACCACACACACCCACACATCACACACACACACACACACACACACGGAACCGACACGACACACACACACACACGGAGACACGGACACACACGGAGACACGGACACACCGACACAAGGACACACGGACACATGGACATACGGGCACACGGACACACGGACATACGTTCATACACCACACACCCACACACCACACACACACACACGCACGACACGACACACACGACACACACAACTCACACACCACACACACACACCACACACACACACACGCACACACGACACACGACACACGCACACACGCACACACGACACACGCACACCACACCACACACACACACGCTACACACACACACGCACACACAGCACCCACGCACACGCACACACACACCACACCACACACACACACCACACACCACACACCACACACACACACGCACACACACACCACACACACACACACACACCACACACACACACACACACACACACACACACACACCACACCACACCACACACCACACAGCAACACACGCACACGACACACCCACACACGCACACCACCACACACACACACACACACACACACACACACACACACACACGACACGGACACATGTACCACGCACACACACACTCACACTCACACACATCCACACCCACACACACCACACACACCACCACACACACACACACACACACACACACACACACACCACACACACACATCACACTCACGCTCACACTACACACTATGCAAACACACACACACACCACAAACGCTCTCTCTCTCTCTCACACACACACACACACACACACACACACACACACACGGACACACGGACCCACGTGCACCATAGACCCACACACACCACACCCCACACACCCACACACCACACCACCCACACACCACACACCACACCACACACACACATCACACACACACACACACACACACACACACACACACACACACCTACACACACACACACACTCACGTCACACCCACCACAATTACACAACACGCACACTCACGTACATACGCACACACGCCCACAGCACACACACACACACACACAACACACACACACACACACGCACACTACACACACCACCCACGCACATGCTCACAGCACGCACATACGCACACATGCACATACGCACACACGCACACACGCACTCACGCACACACGCGCACACACACATACACACACGCACAGACGCACACACGCACTCACGCACACACGCACACACGCACACATGCACACACGCACACACGCACACAAGCACACACGCACACACGCGCGCACACACACACACACACACACACACACATACGCACACTCACACTCACGCTCACACTCACACTCACACTTACGCAAACACGCACACACGCACACATGCACACACGCGCACAAGCAAATACGCACACACGCACACACATTCATACACATTTCTCGGCAGCCTAGCAATATCCTTAAACCCTCCCAGTGTGCCTGAGTGATTTAGCACGTTAAGCTAGTCTTAGCCTGTTTGGGAATAGTATAATTAAAAAAAGTGTTATCGAAACGTATAAAATTATATAAATATAAATATAATAATAAACCATTTAAATCCAGAAAATAAGTGTTTTAATTATAAAAACACATTACATATATAAAATAAACAATTTGCCATTTCCGACCTTTCCAGTACAGTGGAACATAATTTTCTATTTTTCGGCAAATTTAAAAACTATACCGGTGAAGAGATCGAAACTAGTATTGAATTCGCAAAAATTCTTAAGCTAATTTATACAATTTTATATTTTTTCTGATCCAAGATCCCATTTGCCATCTTCAAGATACGTTTAATTTTCGGTTGCTCCTTGGTGTTACACGTATTGATTTGAATTCCGTGCCCGATGGGAAACAAATTATTCCAAGAAAATGAAGCTTTGGAATTACGAGAGATGCCAGAAAACAGTACAGTGAAGACTGTATGTGGGTGTTTAAAAGGAAAAGTGGTACTGCAGGTGGAGTGCGATGTAAAGGAAGATTGGTTGCTGACGGTTATAGGTATAGAGTATACCGAAACTTTTTCAACTGTAGTTAGACATTCTATACTTAGAATATTGTCACATTTGTCAGTTAAGTTATGTACCTACAAACTAGATCAGACATAGCTGATAGTGTTAGTTTCTTACGTCAGTTTAATAACTGTTATACACAAGTCCATTAGAAGCCTGCAAGGTACATTAATATTTAAAATTTTGTAAATCAGCATGAGATTTAGATTAAGAATTTTTTGTAGATGCAGACTGGGCAACTG
This sequence comes from Vesta saturnalis, assembly GCA_036346205.1. Lineage (NCBI taxonomy): Eukaryota > Metazoa > Arthropoda > Insecta > Coleoptera > Lampyridae > Vesta > Vesta saturnalis. The sequence goes on along the minus strand of JARFJB010002375.1, from coordinate 3,341,430 downwards.
ATAAAAGTGATAACAGGTCATATACATGTTTCTAAATTGTTAGTAACTGCTATCTCTTGGGAAAGTTGAAAACAAACAGCAATAGCCTTGTCAAGTATAGAAGGTAAGAAGCAGAATACATGGCTACGTCAGACGCAGACTATTTACCCTAGAAACCGTGTACATGAGCTAACAGGAGAAGTAATTACTGTACCTTCATTTAACAATAATAAGAGTCAAAAGTTAGCGGTAAATACTCTTTTTCACAAACGGTCAAACACGTTGATGTACGTTATCACTGTATTCGAGAAGTGTAGATTTTGGTACTATGAAATTGTATTAGTTACCGACTAATGAAACAACAGATATACTTACAAATGGGCTTAAATGTTATTCAACATAATATAGTATACTAAAAAACAAGTTTCATAAGCCCGTTTTATACTGTTTTTAAACAACAATTTTTACTTTAGTTGAAAATGTAAACTTTCACCATTATCACACATAACAAAACACTTATCTTTTTAGGGTTTTTAATGGTATATTTTAAATTATACCATCTAAAGGTTTCGATAACATTTACAGTTATCTTCGTCAGTAGTAATATCTATTAAAATTGTTAAAGATGCTGAAAACAATTTTGTCAATGTTGAAAAATTAAAACGTAAACATGGCCTGCTGTTAATATAACAGTTTGAGAAACGTATAAAGCCAACTACAGAATTAAATTTTAGTAAAGAGTAGCTAGTTCATTAAAACTAAATATTGTTAAACTGTCTTGAAGATGACAAATCAGAACACCCTCTAACGGCGACTTCGACTTCCTCCCTATCATTCCATGTTAACCCGATTGAACATATATGGGGAATCACAAAATCATATTATAATAAACACATAGGTAGGGATGGAAAATCAGTTCAAAATTGCTTAAATATGTAGCAAGAAGCATTAGTGCAAGTGACACCAGAAATGTGGGACAAATCGATCAAACATGCTGAAGGTTTTGTTCAGCAATAGTGAGATCGTGAAATAAGGTTCGATATTGCACCTATAATAATTCGTATAAATCAAAATGAATCAATTGAATTGTGGCTTTTACTTGATGGAAATTCATATTAACACTTAAATGAAACAAACGCGCGCGCGCATGCGCGCGTGCGTGCGCGCTTTAGTTTCTAATTTCCACAAAATCATTCAATGAATAACAATTTTTTCGACACACAGTATCTTCTTCAGATTCGATCTTAAACTAACTTACAACGCTACAAAATACTTAACCTATACTAATTGTGGTGGGAGGCTGACAACTAATTATGTGATAAAGAGGAAAAGTCAAACAGTGGCGAATAGTATAAATCAATTTGATCGTTTAATAACAAACCTGTATTTTTATTTTTAAAAATTTCTAATGATTCTAAAACGTCCAATCTTTTACCCTTATTTTCAACATGCAAAATTTCAAAATTTTTATCTAACACGTGACGCATAGTTTGAAGTTTCCGTATTGTTTTTATATGAGCTAACATGTTCAGAAATACGTTTACTAAATATATAACTAGCAAGCGTTTTATTCTAAAGTGTGAGGTATAAAGTGTATCAAAGAGAGTTTTAAAACAATGTCGTCTGATTAGCTCTACGAAAGCATTAATTGTGGAAATGAATTTAATAGACATATTAAGAAACTCGGCGCCATCATCTCCGAGGTGATTATAACCATTAATTCACTGAACATTTTACGAACATTTTTAGGTTGGCAAACATTGATCCGGAATTATGTCATGCTTGTCTCTTACAAAATGTGTCAAAAGCAGGATGCGTCTAGTTGAAAACACTGATATAAGCAAATTCGGGGCCACATTTTTGGCAATTTCCCTTATTTCAGGGGGCGTGCATGGAAGATTATCCTGATTATCTTCTATATCTCACATATCGTGTTCTTTTGTGGCCATCATATATACGTTCAGAGTCGAGATATTCCATCACAGATACCCGCTCCTGATGAGTCACAATAATGACGACACCGGTCGGGCGGTGGTCTGTTATGGCGTTCACGTCTCTGTACACTAAGAAAGCTACATCATACTGGTGGCCTTATTTTAACAATTTTGTTAAAAACCAAATTCCAGTTCCGTATTTTGTGACAGAATTTGAATAGAACAAAAAACTACTAGATAAAACTTCCACTTTTAAAATGAAGACATTGCCAACCGGAAAAAATCTCTAAATCAACTAAAGTAAAAAGGTTTGTTCAGAAACTGCATGAAAAAGGCAAATTACAAAAAATACGTTTCATAAGACCTTGAAGCACTCATTCTTTAAAAAACTTGTGTCTGCGCTACTCGTTTTTTAAACTTGAATTCGTGCTTCAAGAGTGCTCTTACGAAACGTGTTTTTTAACCTACGAAGTAATAACATTATGAAGTAATGTATTTTCAAAATGCCTATAAAGTTTTTAGGTGTATTTGGCTACAAATGGTTAAAAATGTTGTAATATTAATCGAAACAGAAACAAGTTTCTCCAGTATGATATGTTTAAAATACAGTGCAGCAGGGTGTAACTCGCACGGTTGGGTTTGTCCTTTAAAACCGTCCGATTTATGTGTAGTGGTCAGCTACAACGCGATAATGTTATGAACAGTTTGGACTAAACGTTGTCCCACAATGTTTGACCTAGGCTCCGGGTTTGGTATCATGTTCAATATATGACACTATTGTAAAAAAAAAGTTGAGAATTTCGGAGATCTGTATGCCTGAACTTCAACACACACCAATGGATATGACAATTTTGATACGTATCTCAAGCTAAAGATTTCGCTACTTAACAAATAAACCTTTCGAGTTCGTCTCACACGGTAGAAATGATTACACTTTACACTATACGAGTAAAATTCAGAAACTGTTCTAATCTTTGTAATTTTTAGATACTAAATTATGTTAACAGGAGCTGTATCCTCAAAATAATCTGCAGTTCAAGCGTACAAATCGGTAATAAAACATTTAATATTTGAGAGTGGAACGCGAACAGTAAGAAAAGTATGCAGTCGTAAAGGTATAGAGGGCGTGAGAAAAAAATGCAAATAAAGAATTATTAGGGCTATGCAGAGAACCAATAACCACAGCAGTAACAAAATCAGAAAACCCATGAATTCCCCAAGTGATAATTACGCTTTGTCTTACTTTACTTTGCCTTACCCTTCCTCACCTCCTCATCTCACCCCTAACCACCTTACATCACCGTACTCCATTTCATTTCACCTTATCTCACTACACCTTACTTTGATAGCTTTAAATTAATAACTATTGCAAATTAAAGATGAATGAAAACAATTATTTTCATTACAAGCTGCGAAAGTGTATTTTTCATTGCAACGTATTTATAAATGGCCGAGGCGTAGCATGGCGGAGCCGGGGCTATTTAAAACACCGAGCACCTGATAGTGTATTATGCATTACGTTTTATATTCTCCCCGTATTTTTAAATTTCAAATATAAAACTTGTAATAAGAAGTAGAGTAAAAAGTAGTATATGTGGCTTCGTGCTGACGTTACTCTAGCAACAATATAATAAAAATATTATAGGCGGCTTCATGCTAATGCCACTTTTGCATCAATGAACAATTTTTTTTAGTCTAATTTTGTAATACGGTGAAATGAATGGGCATACGACAAACTGCAAGAGATGCTTGCGGTAGTTTATTATCCAAGAAGTTACATGACCGATATGAGCAAATGCACGAGAAATTTTACAATTGGCTTAAAGTAAAAGAAGTGGAAACCATAAGTGAAAAATCAAGTGAATTATCTGCATCTACATTGTGGTCGGAATACTCAATGCTAAAATCGTTTTCAATTCACTGAAATGAAGATATTTTTAAGTTCGACAGGTTAAACGCATTTATTAAATGGAAAAACGATGGATATCAACCACAAAATTCCCAAGTGTTTGCAAAAGGTGAAATTTTGAAGTTTTGGTTGGAGCTCCGGATGAGATGTATTTAATGAAGAAAGTTGTGTCAATTTTTGAATTTACAGGAGCATGTTGATCACAGGAACTATATAATATAAAAGTAGACGACGTAGAACCTCGTAGTGGGTTAATATTGGTGAGGACTTTACAAACTAAAAATAATGTTCCAGGAACGTTTGTTATAACGAAGGAAGGACCATAATTGTATTGAAATATATGAAACTGAAGCCGTAGAAAGCTCAAGATAGACGTTTCTTTTATCTGTATGAACGAGGAAAGTGTGCATTCCAGGTGGTTGGAAACCATATCATTTCTAAAATTTCTAACGAAATTGCAAAATTTTTAAAATTGAAAACCCCAAATCAGTGCACCAGTCATTCCTTTCGAACAACATCTTTTAACTCTTACTTTCATAGGGGAGGGGGGTGAAAATTTTATTTTCGAGAAGATCGTATTTGACGTTATCCGATATAACAATGTTATTAACACAGGCCATGAAGCCTGGTGACATACAGTGTTTCCGAATGTTTCCGAAACGTAAGTTTGCTAGAGCACCGTATTAATCAACGTGCTATCGAGGTACAAGCCCCAATCGATGTAAATTTTGTCTTTATGTATGTAGAACTGATGTAAATTCTAAATATAATGAGATTATATTATATTATTCGCTCATAACAAAACTTATAATAATTTAATATTAGTTAAGTTGCTTTGGTATGTGGGAATCCTTGCGATATTGCACTCTCGCATTCCATTAACATAAGTCATTTGATTGTAATATCATTATTTATCTTTATTTTATACATTAGTTACACATACATCACTACACAATTCACATAGATTGGGGCTTGTATCTCGATAGCTCAGTTGGTTAGTGCGGTTCTCTAGCAAAGTGCAGGTCGTAGGTTCAAATCCTACTCGAGGTACATTTTTTATTTATATAATTAAAAATTACTAATTTTATTAAATACATAAATAAAAAATAACAAAAACTTATAATAACATAAATAAAAAGTTTACCTCGAGTAGGATTTATTTAATAAAATTAATAATAATTTTTAATTACATATTTACCTTTGAACTTATTCGTTCATAACAAAAACTTATAATTTGTATTTATGTATTTAATAAAATTAATAATGATTTTGAATTACATATTTATTATTGAACTTATTCGTTAATAACAATAATAATTCTATGTTTAGATGAATAATGTTTAATGAAATTTTATGTAGGTTAATACGATTTGAACATACTGCCGTGTGTGACTAAGGTAAAGATTTAGAATTAATTCTTTGTTAAGTTTTTGGTATAAATTGTAAATTGCACAAAACCCCTTGAAAGTAATTTTAACTTTTTTGATTCCTATCAATTCTATTTTTCATGTTAGGAGTCATTAGATGGTAGAATTGAAACGAATAAATTTTAATGTCTGTTAAGTCCGTCCAATGCACTAGTTGTCTGTTAATAAGTGCAATGGGATAGTTGTTATTTAGAAGTGTAACCATACTAAACAACAATTTTTTTTTTCAATTGTGACACGCTTAAAGAACACTAAGTACTTATAGATGATAACAACCCACTATTCTGATTAAACATAACCTCGCAATTAAAATTTACATGCTTCCTCAACACAAGCAGTGTATAAGTACTTTACACTGTGATTCAAGTATCCATCCATAATTGAAAACGACGTTATGAAATGATAAATTATATTGCAGGTTAAAATAGTATTAAATGCTACCGATTTGCTGTTTACAATTATTGTAGTCTACATGTAGTGGAGGGAGGCAGTTAAATCAGAATTTTCAACGTTTCTGTTACAAGCTTGGATTAAGGTCGTAAAATAAACAATAATCAGCAGCATAACAGAGAAAGACGCCGGACGAGTTTGGAAGAAATTAGATATTACTGTTATATATACTTTTTCGTTGAAGGTCAAGACCATACTTTTAGGCTTCTCTTTTTGCTACTCTGCTGCTTGATTATTCTGTGATTAGGATTACAAGAATCTCTTAACTATCAATCGCCAGCAATTTTTAACCATAGTAGTTGTGAACTTTCTATTAAAGCCAGCAGTCTTGAATACAAGTGAATTCCGTTAAATACAAAAAGAAGTTATCTTATATAGTTTTTTAGAAAATTGGCGATTGTGGTTACACCAGCAAAAATGCGCTATTATTGTCTTGTTTACAAACGTAACATGAAATGTATCTCTACAGGAACTTTACCGCGGGTGGTGGACTAAGAAGCACGCTCTATGTTATAAGCGTTTTGAATTACGCTGCGTGCACATAAGAGAGATAAGCGTAATACAGTGACTCTCTAAATGTTTTACTTATAATAGTTTTACGTACATAACAAAAATAATTACACACAGCATTGAAAGAAACGTGCTACTTATAAAACACATTTGTAAAAATGATTATTAGAGAGACTTTTACTTAATGTATTTTCAACATACGTAGGTACTTATATGCAAATACTAGGGTAAGTAATCTTTACAGGTACAAAATAAATGGGTCATAAGTACGTGATTAACATTATGAACGTATGTATTAATCGAAATTGTTTTTTAGTTATTTATATGAAATTTGCGATGGACGATTACAGAAAGTAGTTTATACCGCGAAAATATGCTGGCGTAGTATTGTCAATAAGGTAATTAGAATATAATTAGTAAATACTACATTAAATTTATTTATATACATTTATTAATGTGATTATTACAGCCAGGTCTTTATCTGATGTATTTTCAATCATCGTAGGTAAACCAAGAAATAGTTCTTAATTTAAAATAGGTGTACAGTCATTCGTCATCTTTGGAATCTTCAACACTGTCATCGGAGTTTCCATCATTCACTGTAATTATGAATGGTGCTACCATTACATCTAGCACTTTTTCTCGATTCCACCACTCGGAAATTGTTTTTTCGGTGTGCAATATTGTATTTTTCCAAGTTTCAGTATCACATATCTGCAACGAATCTTCTCACATTTGTATTACTGCGGCATCACAATAGCCATCATTACCTATCCGCTGATCGTAGTAGGACTTGCAAATATCCCAAATATTTCATTGAATTGAAAGTGACATGGCGGTAATCTAATTATAAGGTGGCCATGTTCTCTAATTAGGTTATCCACCACATACTGATTTTCATACGTGTGTCGCAATTAAAGATGGTCGCCGTAGGGTAGGTAGCTGATGATCCACCATTTTTCAAAATTTGTCGGCTACATATTGTTATGATAATCAGACAATTTTGAGTTTGCGGCGAAGATTAAGCTGCAATTCTCAATGAAACCACCTTGACTTCCGGCGCTTAAGATCATAAACCTTTTACCATTAGAAGAATAATTACAATGTTTTAGACTTTTCGGTGTATCGTCTTGCCAAGACCTTATCTGTGATCCTCTAGCGAACACCCACGTTCCATCTAGGGATATAACTGGTAGAGGCGATGATAAGTTTACATTATGCATATATTGTTTTAAAAATTGCACTATTGCGAATGTAAAATTCGATTTCTCGCAAAGTGCTCGCCGATTCAATTTGAAACCAATATTTTTCAATATTTTACCTGTGGTAGATCGAGATGCTACTACCAATTCCATTTCTTCTAATATTTTTCTGATTTTTTTATTGAAAGCACTTGCTTTTCAGCGTAATTCGAGTAAACTATATCTCGTATTTTGTGTTGTATAGCTTTGAACATTATACGAGGTTTGCTCAGAGTTTTTGGTAGTGAAATGTTCATTTTTTTTTACTGTCAACAGTATTCATTAATGTAGTCACACTGATGTTTAAAGCTTCCGCTGCTCTTCCTTGTACTGCTTCAACATTAAACAACGGTCCAAAATTATTCCTCTGAAAGTACTGATACACATTAAAAATCAGCTCTTGACAACGTTCGTTTAAAAATTTTCCAGAAATATGCAAATAAATTGTAAGCGCAAAAGTCTTTCTCTCGCTAAGTCATGTAAATCAATTCCTTCACTATTTATAGGAATTGGATGTAGTACCTTCTAATTGCTTTACTGACAATGATGCGCCTGCAGTTAGGTAAAATATTTTCGCATTATAAACTACTTTCTGTAACCGTCCATAGTACATTTTATGTAAATAACCGACTCCTATAAGTAATTAAAAATTATTATTAATCTTATTAAATACATAAATAAAAAGTTTACTTAGAGTAGGATTTGAACCTACGACATGTACTTTGCTAGAATACTGCACTAACCTACTGTGCTATCGAGGTACAAGACCCCAATCGATGCAAATTTTGTCTTTATGTATGTGGAACTGATGCAAATTTTAAATATAATAGTAATAATTATAATATTCCTATAAGTAATTCTTTAAAAAGCAATTTCGATTAATAAATACGTTCATAAGCGCCAAAAAACGCAATTCAGTTAATCGCGTACTTATGGCCCATTTATTTTGTATTTGTCAAGATAACTTACCTATTATCAAATGCATATAGGTACATACGTATGATTGAAAATACATTAGGTAAAGGTCTTTCTCTAATGATCATATTTATAAATAAATAGCGCTTTCCTTTCAATGCTGTGCGTATTTAATTTTTGTATTTACGTAAAAATATTATAAGTAAAACATTTAGAGAGTCACTACATTACGCTTTTGGGTGGATATTTTCCGTGCCACGTTAATCTTGATTTAACTATTGGTATCTCTTTTTGGTGCACACAGCAACGCTTTTAACGTAGAGCGTGCTTCTAGGTTCACCGACCTCGGTTAGGAAAACTAGATGCCCTCTTACCTTCTAGCATAAATGCCTCGTATAAGAACCAGAAAGGTATATTACCGCATGTGCTGTATGAACATAAGCGCTAATCCGATATTCACATTTACTCATTTTGCCAACTAAATGCAATAAAACGGTTTATTAAGCAAACTAAAACACTGCATTTTAGTCGTAATTTCATATGTGATAATATCTTATAGTACTTAAAACAAACAGTATTTAAACCTCTCTTTAAAACATAACAGGCACATTACCACATCCACGCAATTGTGCAGCTCGCTTCCTAAATACACTACAATGAAACACATTTTTAAGCACCTTCAGCAGAATCAGACATGGTTGTAATGAAACTTACAGAATTTACCTAAAATACCTACGTTGCACTCAATCTGGTTCGAATTGAAAGGTAAGAGATCAAATAAAGAATTGTTTCCTGGGATACGGTAGGTACAGTAATTGGAATGTTTGGCCTCGGAAGCTATTATTGATAAGATCATCACATTAACAGAAACTGTACTAAAACTATCAATTTCTTTTATTTTAATATTTTTCCATCGGTTTCGAAATAACCTACCATTACCAGGAACTTTCGTAGGTGGTAGAAATGAAGACACCTGATGTCAGTAAACTGAAATAACTACATCTTTAATATAGCAACTACTTAGCAATGATGATGCATACAATCTAAAAACAAATTTTATAAAATTAATCACATTATATTATTATCGGAGTAGTATTAGAATTAGTGAATTATGAATCGGAAGTGAAGCTAGCACCATATCACTTGAGCATACTTTTCCACTGTTGGATGACTTTTTTTGCATTAATAAAAAGGAAGTTAATACGTATTTATGTAGATTTTTTTAATTAAGTTCTTTTTGTGTGCATCTTAAAAATATTAACGGATGCAAATTCTCGCAGTATGTTGCTCACACATAAACTAATAATGTATTATGACATCCATATTCACGTTATTACATACTTTTACTTTTACGTCGATGTTTCAAAAGAAATTTTGGACACCTTGCAACTTAGAATTGAAAAGTAAAGATAGAAATTAATAAACGGTGGCAGTAGTATAACAGTTTGAAAAAAATATATTTTTTAGTAAATTCTGTAAAAAAAAATCATAATTCGGCAACATTGCATTTGACAATCTTACAAATTTGTAGTTGTAGAACCTGCAAAGGCTCTCTTTGACGCATAAAAAGCTAGAGTGCTCGATTTAATAAATATATCGGAATTACTCTCTTTTGGTACACCCTGCATTCTTGAAAATAATTTTGGGTTGTAGAAAGAAAAATACATTATTTTCATTTAGAAAATCTTCCATCAGTACAACGGTTTAGTAACTATTGAGCGACTCGCGCTTATTGAACTACCCAGTATTAAGATTTTAAATCCGTTATAGTCTTTAGAAAAATTTTTCCATATCCTACGATCGCGTAATGTTTTATTGATACATGGAGCGCACACGCACGCACGCACGCGCGCACACACACACACACACACACACACACACACACACACGCACACAAATCATCTAGTCTTGTGTAATACTTCACCTTTCGGGTTTTACAAACGTGACCAACGCACACATAAACAAAGAAAGTAGCAAACAAGTAAACCAAAAGAAAGAAACTAGTAAACACCCAATAACGTAAACCTACGCACATACAAACACGCAAAGAAACACGCAAGTATGCTCCCAATTACAAAACAAGTAAGCCAGCAAGCATAGAAGCACAAAATAAAGAAACTAGTCAAGAAACATCCAAACTAGCACAAAACAAACAAGAAAAACATGAAAGTAATCGGCTAGAACCAGTAAACTATTAAACAGAGCAGCACGTTCAGACAATAAACACAAAATACACACCTATAAACTCCAAGCGAGCAATAAAACTTACCACTGGAACTAAAACTTACAAAAAAAACAGCAGTAAACAGGCACACGTAGACAAAGAAACTAACTGACGTGTAAACCCACAAACACTTAAGCTTAAAAACAAAGAAACTAGCAACCAAATTACACTGCCATACACCTATGAACTCCCAAACACTCAAACATTCACGAAACAAGCAAGAATTTATCTGTGAACTATATTGATATTTATGAACATTCTGGCACCCATACGATTTATAACTTACCCTTATTGTGTTTCGCGTATTACGAGCGATCCTCAAAATCCGCAAAAAACAGTAACACACCAACACCGTTTATTCTACTGAGCTACCGACCCCTTCTTTATCTGTTACATTTGATACTGCCATGTTCGTCCATAACACAAGGTACTAAACTATTGTTGGTGGTAGGAGTAATTTATTTAGGACAAAATGTTATCGTAAACAAGTGATTATGACTTTTTGTTGCCACATCGGGCGTACTCTGCAAACTTAGGTCCACTACTCTTTCTGATATTTATTAACGATAGCGCAACTGTAATATCCTCTCATCATCTATTGTTTGCCGACGATCTCAAACTTTATAGTGAAATCTCTTCATACAGTAACTTTAAATCGTACCATTACTATAAAAGACGTAGGTGGTTTATTAGACCACAAACTTCAATCTGCTGAGCACGTCCAAAACATTTGTTCCTTGTAATAATACATATACAGTGAGTCCCAGAAGTTATGTCTGAATTCATTTAAAGGTCAAGGGTCCAGTTTTTGAAGAAACGCTCGGACACGTCAATTTTTATTTTTGACTGCGTTTTTTTAGTGGTAAAATTTTGTATATAGGGTGGCCCAAAAATTTGTTACGACCACCAACTTGATTTTGTCAAATGGAAATACCTGTTTTTCATTTCATTTTCTGAATCTGCTTTGAATTCTGAGTAAATCTCAGTTACCGTGTCCTATTCCTACAGTCAAGAACACTTACAAAATAATCGTATCCAAGGTGATCCATAATCAATTGGTACATGTTTTCCTTTCGTTGTGTAAGTCAATTTGTTTCTAACGTCGAATTTCAAAATTTGTCCTTTCCGAAATGGTGTATTTTTGGATGAAACATTTCCTAATAGGTGGATAGGAAGGAGATGACCTATCGAATGGCCTGCTAGGTCACCCGACCTAAACCCGTTGTATTTCTTTCTGTGGGGTTATCTCAAATCAATCTGGAGATATTGAAAAAGAAAATCAGAAGAGAAGTGCGTGCCATAACTCCAGAAGTGGTTGAAAACGTGCAAAGAGAGTATATTCATCACCTTGGCTATTGTCAAGCACATTTTGAATATTTGATTTGGTTTGTTGTTGTGTTTTTTGAATAAATTGTTTCTTTTGATAGAAAACGATTTGATACGGTCTTAATTGTTGATACGTTCAATTGTAAATTTCTCGATATCTGTTGACTTTAGATATAGGACATGGTACATGACATTTTCTCAGAATTCAAAGCAGATTCAGAAAATGAAATAAAAAACAGGTGTTTCCATTTGACAAAATAAAGTTGGTGGTGGTAACTTATTTTTGGGCCTCGCAATATACAAAATTTTACCACTAAAAAAACCGCAGTCAAAAATAAAAATTGACGTGTCCGAGGGTTTCTCCAAAACCTAGATCCTTGAACTTTAAATGAATTTAGACATAACTTCTGGGACTCACTTATATATATATATATATATATATATATATATATATATATATATATATATATATATATATATATATATATATATATATATATATATATATATCTGGAAATATTCATCTTCTGGATTTTCTCGTGTTTGCATCTTAAAATATTTATTTCTACGTTTCAGAAGCTTATCTTTGTTTCCTTTTCAAGAATGAAGACAAGTGTCACATATGTGAATTATGCCATCTAGTTTAAAAAAGGTTGTCGAAGTGCGTGTTCAACACAATAAAGTTGACTGGGATGATGGTGTGAAAGCGCTTTAAGGTATCTACCAGTATAAGTGGGTTTTCTATATAAAGTGTGACGAAATTTACCATTTGGAAGTTCAGTTATTAATACATCCAGAAATGATATGCAATTGCTGGATTCTATTTCCATAGTAAATTTGATGTTACGGTGAATGTTGTTCAGATACATCAAAAAATTAACGAGGGACTCTAAGCTATGCGGCCAAATAACGAACGTATCATCCAGATAACGATACCAGCGTTTTGGTTTAAGTGTTGCTAAATTTAAAGCGTTGCTTTCAAAATCTGCCATGTAAATATTATTAATCGCAGGTGAAAGAGGTGAACCCATAGGAGCTCCTTTAATGTGCTTATAGAATTGACCATTGTATATAAAATATGCAGAGTGTAATTAATTTTATCAAATGTTGGTTTAGTAAAAGTTTGTTTTGTAACATCTTAACAGTATCTTCAACAGGAACTTTTGTAAACAATGATGTAACGTCAAAACTAACTAGAATATCATTTGGACCTAAAATAATTTTTCTAAGTTTATTTAAAAAATCAAATAAATCCTTAAGATACGATTTTGCACTTTGGGATATAGGTTGTAGAATTATTGCGAGGAATTGTGCAAGTTTGTGTGTTGGTGAGTTGAAGGCGCTTACAATGGATCGTAAAGGCCAACTACTACCTTTATGCATCTTGGGAAGACCGTATATTTTAGGGACTCTCGAACTTTTTTCTCTGGGGATTAAATCCTTTTTTAATTCCTCGTCTAAAGATGTTGAATTAATGATGGATTTAGTTTAAATAAATGGTGGGATCAGTATTATTAATTCTGTATTCGATAGTATTTAGTAATTCCGTCATCTTTTGATTGAAATCTTCACTGTCGACAATAACTGTTGCGTTACTTTTATCAGCAGGTAGTATTGGTACAGAAGTGTCGTTTTTTAATTTTCTTAAGGCGCCTAGTTCGTTTTTTGTAAGATTTTGCTTAGGTGGAGTAGCTTTTCTAAGGATATAAGCAGTATTCAATCTAATACCACTAGCGATAGTTTGTTCCATTGGTATAGTTTTGTATGGTTTAAAAATCGTACCATTTTTAAACCATACAAAACTATTCAACAACTGTTACATAATCCAAAAGACAAAATTTTTGGTGAAAGTCAAGGAGTGTATGAAATACCATGTAATGAATGCGCATGTACATACATAGGTCAAACAAACCGCAAGTTATATGTTAGAGCTCAAGAACATAAGTTATATATAAAGAAGTTTAACACTTCTTGATCATTGGTAGCCCATCCCCTGGAAACTGGACATTACATTAATACAAATAACATAAGATTACTTGCTCCTGTTATCCATACTCGTGAGAAAATAATTGATTACACACTGCATGAGATCCACCTATTTTATATATAATAGTCAATTCTAAAAGCAAATTAAAGGAGCTCCTATGGGTTCACCTCTGTCATCTGCGATTGCTAATATTTACATGGAAGATTTTGAAAGCAATGTTTTAAATTTAGCAACACTTAAACATAAATGCTGGTATCGTTATATGGATGATGCGTTCGTTATTTGGCCGCATAGCTTAGAATCTCTCGATAATTTTTTGATATGTTTGAACAGTATTCACCATAACATCAAATTTACTATGGAATAAGAATCCGACAATTCCATATCATTCCTGGATGCATTAATAACTAAACTTCCAAATGGAAAATTACGTCACGCTTTATATAGAAAACCCACTCGTACTGGTAGATAACTTAATGCTATTTCACACCATCATCCAGTCAACTTTATTGTGTTAAATCTTTAATTAATCGATCGCAAAAATTAGCTGATGAACAGTCCAGAAAAGAAGAAATGAAATATGTAACAAATCTTTTACATAAAAATGGATACCCTATGTGGCAAATCAATAAAATTTTATATCACAAAACCTTCCATAGAACAACACCGGATCTTTCTGAAAACGAAACCAAATAACTTGTAATGCTGCCATATATCAAAGGAGTAACTGGTCGTATTGCCAAACAATTTCCAAAAAATCAATTTCGTACCATTTTTAAACCATACAAAACTATTCAACAACTGTTACGTAATCCAAAAGACAAAATTTTTGGTGAAAGTCAAGGAGGGTATGAAATACCATGTAATGAATGTGCATGTACATACATCGGTCAAACTAGCCGCAACTTACATGTTAGAGCTCAAGAACATAAGTTATATGTAAAGCAGTTTAACCCTTCTTCATCATTGGCAGCCCATCACCTGGAAACTGGACATTACATTAATACAAATAACATAAGATTACTTGCTCCTGTTATTCATACTCATGAAACTCATGAAAGAATAATCCGAGAAGCTCTAGAAATCAAAAACGTCCTTATGCTCTCAATAAACGTGATGATAGTCTAGATATATGGAAGAATCTAATTAAGAGGAATAATCGTCCTTCAAGAATATCAATCACCAAATCCAACGAGCAACAACAAATTAAAACAACCAATAACAATACTTCTCATAGAAACCTTACTCGTAGTATAACACACAATCTTGACACAACCTTTTTTAAACTAGATGGCATAATTCACACATATGACATTTGTCATTCTTGAAAAAGGAAACAAAGATAAGTTTCTGAAACGTAGAAATGAATATTTTACGATATAAACACGAGAAAATCCAGAATATGAATATTTCCAGAAATAAAAATACTCGTGGAATACATATATACAGGGTGGCGCGACTCTATACTATTTTCAGCCAAATCTACGTTCCATAATAACGGATTGGTCAACAGACACAATTTCCATTACTACAGTGATGAAAATCTCCATTTAGTTCGCTCCCCTGATCATCAGCACCGATGGTCTGTTTACGTGTGGGGCGGAATTTTGGGATCGCACATAATAGAGTCTCATTTTTTAATTGAAATTTAAACGATCAAAAGTTTAGAAGGCTTTTGCAATATAATTTACCTGATCTTATAGAAGATATTCCAATAGATATCAGAAGACAGATGTGACTTCATTTAGATAGTGCACCGACACATTTTAAAGCCCGAGATTATTTCAATAGAACTTTCACTAATAAATGGATAGGACGGGGAGGACCACAAAATTGACCGACAAGATCCCCAGATATGACTATTTTTTTTATGGGGCCGCATAAGAGGTTTGTTTATAACGTACCCCGACTACACCTGATGATAATAAGGGCAAGAGTACGCAATGCCTTTGAAGAAATAACACCTCAAATGTTATTAAATGTAAAGAGGTCTTTCCAAGACAGAATACGCCTTTGTATTGATCAAAATGCACGCCACTTCGGACATTTATTAAAGTAGAAGCATGTGTTTGTAGTTTATTTATTTTTTAATATCCCGTATTTAGTACTAAGTTTTAATTACCCTACAAAATTAAAAAAGATGTCATCTTGTATTTCAAGACCATCTTAATATTGAAAAATTAGATGTAATATTTATAATAAAAAAACATCAAAGTAACTCTAAAACTGTTAGAGTTAGGTATAGGAAACCCTAAAATAATTTGAAAGGATATAAAATTTTACAACAAATTTTTTTATTAAATACAGGGTGTGCTATTTAAAATAAGGCAGTTATTTGAAATATTAGGTACCTGCCATTTGAT
Organism: Vesta saturnalis; assembly: GCA_036346205.1. Classification (NCBI taxonomy): domain Eukaryota; kingdom Metazoa; phylum Arthropoda; class Insecta; order Coleoptera; family Lampyridae; genus Vesta; species Vesta saturnalis. The sequence continues at coordinate 3,325,165 of JARFJB010002375.1, read as the reverse complement.
TTTTGGGTGCCCTGTATATTTTCTTAACAAAAATTTCATGCTATCTAACACAACAACCCTTTTGCAAAGTACTGACAGAGGCTACGCTATTTCAATAAAAATAAACGTAACAAAAATAAATTTTGAATTCAAGCCTGTAATTTAAAAAATCCTTAGTATCTTTGAAACGGTAGGTTTTAGGTATAGGGAATTCTATTGCAACTTGCCTTTATTTTATTCATATATTTCAAAAAATGTATAATATACAGGGGGTTCCATTAATAAATGTACAACTTTGATATGGATCTTTTCTTGTGAACGCCCAGTATAGTTGAAATGATTTTGAAATTGTGCTCCTAAACACCCTGTGTATGTATGCTCTAAGAAAAAAGAATTAAAAGATTCCAATAGGCTCCTATAGAAACTCCGTGGCGTATACGATGCGCTATATATATATATATATATATATATATATATATATATATATATATATATATATATATATTCAAGGTATTATTTATAGGCAGTATAGGGCCGCTGCAATTATGTGGTCAACCGTTTATTCATACCCGACACACATACGGCAGTTGATGTTAGGTAACGTTTCCTTTAGGATTCGTGTTTTGTAGATTCGTGCTGCTACAACTCGGTCTTGTATCGCCGCTATGAGTCCCTTAGTTTCGTTGAATAGTGCTCCAGTTTTCGGCCAAATTTGCGACATTTTGGTATCAATGCGTTCTTGATCTGTATTTGCTATATATTTGTCATGCAACGGTTTCGACTTCCACTTATCTTTCGTTGCTTGTATAGCCGGGCTGTAGGTCTCTAGTTGTTTATCGGCGAGTTGTAGTGGTGTTATTCCGTTATCTACTTTGGTTAGTGATTTATGGAACTTTGAGCATTCAGACTTATTTATAAAAATACTTACGGAGATTTTTGAGTTGCTTGTTGTGCCGAAAGTGTTTTCTAGGGACTCCTCTCCCACCTTGGTTTCTGGGAAGGTGGATGCGGTCCACAGCACTCTGTACTTGATGTCACCTATAGTTTCTGAACTTTTTCTTGCCATTCTGTCAACAGCTTGTAATTCCATTTCAGTCCATTGTAAAACCCCAAAACTCTAGGTTAGTACAGCCGTTGCGAAAGTGTTTATGGCCTTAGACATATTTCTATTATTATTGTTATTATTGCTATTATTATTATTTTTGTTATTATTATTATGATTGTTATTATTATTATTCTTATTATTATTATTACTATTTTTTTTGGTATTTAGCGTCGCCTGGTAAGTCCATTAGCCAAACTTCCATTCTACCTTGCAGTAATAGGTGTAAGTTTGTCCTTATCATAATTGTTAATAGGTATATGATTTCTATTCGCTATTCTTTTATTTGTTGGATAGCACTCATGGAGTCCGTGCATATAGTAAATTTGTTATAAAGGGAGAATCTGGAGTACAGGGTAGCTTGCCATAAGGCATACATTTCGGCTGTGTAATTTGTTACCATGGCATCTAGTGTCCATGTATATGAAGTTATGTCTGCATAAATCGTACTGGATGCTCTACTTTGTCTTTTAGATCTATCGGTGTAAATGTTATGATAGTTGCTATAGGAGTTTACAATTTCATGGGACATGATGAGATATGTGCGTTTAGGTACCGTATTTTTATCGTGAATGGAGAGATTTTTCATGCATTTGACTGTTTTTTTGCATCCACTGAGGTTGTTCTGACTGTGCACATTCAAAATAAGATCGCATTGTTAAATCAATTGTTTCTAACATTCATATGTGTGATGGTCTTGTAATCGGTGTATTGTTTCTGTATTTTGATACTAATTCAGTAGATAGGTCATAGTTGATGTGGTTCGGAAAAGACGCAATTTTAGAAGAATAGTTATTTAAAAGTATTTTGCGTCTGATTTCCAACGGTGGAATTCCGGCATCACAGAATGTCGATATGAGTGGGCTAGTTCGGAAAGCGTTAATTGGCATTCGTATTCCGGTAGCATGTATTTTGTCTAGTTCTTTACTATTTAATTTTTTGGTTGCATAATCCATAATGGACTGAACAAGTGCCTTGTACAGTGTGATGAGTGTTTTCCGATCAGCTCCCTAACTGATATGCGATATAAACTTAAGTTTAGCCTTTTTTTCCATTTAGTTGCGGCGTGATTTATGTGTTCCCTGAAGTATAATTTTTCGTCGAAAATAACACCAAGAATTTTAACGCTCTTTTTGCCTTTCATTAAAGTTTTTGTTGTAGACTTTTGAGTCACTGTGTTTTTGCTTAACCGGCAAATGTGAATTGCTTTCGTTTTGTTTCGGCAAATCGAAAGCCACTGGATTCGGCAGTGCGTGCTACCCGATTAAAGGCGGTATGTAGTGTGCATTCAATAGTCTCCATATTGTGGTGTTGGTAGAAAATGATCAAATAAGTTTTTTTTAATGTGTTTTCTGTGTTGTTTAGAGCATAAAGCGTGAGAAATGAAAAAAATCTTGAAAATTTTAACCGATTACATAACTTTCTCTACGTATATTAGAAAGCAAAAGAACTGAAAAGGATAGATCTCGTTCAAGGGTGCACTGTCCAAAAGTAGTGGATGTTTACAATAAAATCATAGGAGGCGTGGATAGATTTGATCAGGGCAAAAAGATCATTAATTTCTTAATAAACTTGTGAATTATAAGTTTTGTTTTACTCCGAATATCAAAAGTCTTACGATCAGCTTGCGTATCGTTTGCATTGGCGCGTCAACTTATAAATGGCTACAGTAGTCGCAACAAAAGAAGAACACCTGTTCAGTTCTTGGCGAACAAAATAGTTGCAGAAAAAGTGAGATTATCACAGGTTGGGAAGTATTTCCCACAGCAAGGCACATACTGCCGGTGTAGGATATGCAGCACAAAACAGAAAGAACAAAGAACTCGGTACACGTGTTCTCAGTGTAAAGTACCAATTTGTATTCCTTCCTGTTCTAAAAAAACTGCATCTAAAATCCACATAAATACATCCTGTATTTATATATGACTAAAAATTATCATGTGAAGTTAAGGAAAAGTTCCCACCAAATTTTTTTCAAAAATTCTATGAAAAAAGTATATGGCAAATCCTCTCATCTAATGCAAAAAACACGCTAATTTTGCAACTTAATACATAAATAGCTATTTTTAAAAATAATACATGACACCCTTATCCACTCGTGTCTTCAAATATTTCTCAAACAACTAAAGTACGAATTTAGAAAATAACACAATTTCTCTACGACCTGATTAAGAATGTTCGATTTTGCAATAAAACCCAACAATGCACACCAATTTCTTTTAGCTTAAATAGATTGCTACCGATTTGGGTAAGATATAAATTATTACCGTTTCCTTTAGACTTGATCAACCAGCCATTCATTCAGAAAAGTTTTAAAATCACCTTAATCGATAGTACATTTCACATGATATACCTAGTAAAAAGTTTATTGGTAAAGTTTAATCACTTCATTTGTTTATATAAAGTTCACTGCAGAAGAAATTAAAAAAGAATCTAATCTTTTTTACATATTTTTACGATTTACGCTTTTCCTTCAGATTGTAATGAGCACATATACTACAATCATGTAACAAATGTGTTGCATACGATATGAGAAGTTCATTAGTTTCTATTTAACCACAACCTATCTACGTATCTAAAATTAACTTTGACGTTGAACGTTTTACGAGAATGTTGTAGATGTATTTATAAAGCAGCTTTATTTGTAGAAATTTACATACCTACTTCGTTTATAGTAAAAAGGATATAAATTTTTCAACTTTATCTTTTATTCTCCAACAAAAATTTTATTACGCTTTAATGAAACCGTACAGTGTTGTTACACAATGTTGGTGCTAGAAAATGTAGAAACAATTAATTAATCTTGCTACAGCTAACATTAAGGGAGGTATAAGTTGTTTTCTGAAAATACTGTATTTTCAAAATAAACTTACTCTGGTGGAGGGTAAGAACATCGTATGGAAAATGGCAGATTATGATTAAGACAAAACAAATTTATTTCTAGATACTATATGTCTTGGTTCCTTACTCTATGGAGCGGAAATAGGAAGAATAAGCTATGTGACCAATTGTGGCGAAGGAATAGTAAGAAATAGTATGCTTATTGAATAGTAATTTTATTTTCAATAAAATAAAGTTGTAACCTTTTGTAAATATACTTGCCGCCATAAATAAATGAATACACAGTAAACGCTGATGTATTTTAATGAAATTTTCAGAAAACGTGTATTTTATTCCTATTAATCAAAGATGAAAATTTTAGCAAGATACAACTAATAATGCGTCGTCCCTCATCCGTTTCTCACACATTCAGCAAGCCGATTAGGCATAATTGAAAAGAGTGAATCTATGCTAATCTGAGGTGTACTATCCCACGCTTCTAAAATTCGTTGTTGAAGGGAATCTACATTGTTTGGGAGTGGCTGTAGACCATTTATTCTCCGTCCTACCATATCCCACAAATGTTCGACTGGTGATAAGTTTGGTGAACGAGAAGGCCAACAGAAACTGATCAACATTAGTTGTATTGAGAAACTCCACAACAATCCTTGCGGTATGCGCCCGCGCATTATTTTGTTGAAAAATTGGATTTTCTATTTCTTGCAGATATGGCAGTAATCAATAACGTTGTTAATGTACCAATTTGCATTTAATGTTCCCTCAATAACTCCTAGAGGAGATCTGCTTCCGTAGCAGATAGCCCCCCACACCATCACACCTTCAGTTGTGATATAGTTGTACAGAAAACTGCAAATTGTGTCTTTTACAGGACGTCTTCTAACCAATCTACCACCATCATGAGCCCGTAAACGTCACTAAAGATGACTTGGTTCCATTGCACATTCCAATGCAACCTCTCGTTGCACCATTGCCGCCGAGCCGCCAGATTGCGTGGAGTTAGAAGTAAACGAACCAATGGTCAGTACGATCTGAGCCCAAAAGATCGAATCCTTCGATACGTGGGTCATAAAGAGATGTCATTATCAGCTAATCCTCTCCATCTATCACCAATATCCCTTGTTGATGAAAAATAATCCCGAAGAGCTACAATCCGAAGACCACCATCTTCACGATCAGTGGTGCATCTACGGCATCCGGGACACAAACATCATCGTTCCTCATTATATTCTAACCATATTCGCCAACATAAGGAAATTGTGGCTACACTGCGTCACACATGAGCGGAAACATCACTAACTGATAATCCGGCTTTTCCTAGGCCAATTATTAAGCTTACCAAATCTTAACACTGACACTTAAGCAACTAATGTCAAATGCAAAGAACGAGTTTTTGTTTCCTTGTCGATGATTACTTGATTAATCTTTATTGTATCTTGCTGAAATTTTCATAATTCCTTAATAGCAATGAAATACACGTTTTCTGAAAATTTCGTTAAAAAAAAATCAGCGTTTACTGGGCGTTCATTTATTTATGGCGACCAGAATACTTAATAAATTGAAAAAATGTTACGAAATTGACAAACATGCATTTATATTATAGCTCGACCGGTTTCCATTCTTAATAACAGATTGTAAGATTTAATGCATTAAATACTATTAAATATAATAATTTTCTAGAGTCAGAGCAGTTTCGTTACTAATATTAATAAGGGACGCCGATATTGTCAGATTGTGAAAAATAACAGTTTGACAACTGTCAAATCTCAGCTTAAGGGGTTATGTTTATTTTATCACGTCATAACTGACACTCCAACAAAATATCAGAAAATATATGTTATGTCAAAGGTTTAATGTCAGAAATGCTTGACAACACCGGGCCGAATCGCCAATCTAAATCAGTTCTATCTGCATCCTCTCGTGCACAATAGGTGGCAAGGAAACTAATTTAGTTATGACGCAGTTGTTCTGACTCGTGCACTTCTTAATGCTTGCATTAATAGCAAACAACTTACATATTATAACACCGAATTCTGAAATGTACTATAGTATTAACAGTAGTAGGCATACTTCCCTATTTTTAATGAATTTCCTCTGGGTGATTCGTTAGGAACCCCCGTATTGCAGGAAATGATAGATCTAATCATTTTAACGTAAAACTTTCATATGAACGTAAGTCCAATAGTGCTTCGTTTCCGAGATACTGGGTGTTAAAGTTACAAAAACAAAAAATGTATTTTTCTTATTCTTGGTAGAATAAATAGGGATATAAAGTTGTAGGTAGCGGATCGCGAAAAATTTTATCATTGTAATGAACGTTTGTCAAATCCCCATTGTTACCGCGATAGAAAAGATAATTAGTGGATTTTTAATATCGTGATGATACGTCGTAATGTTTTCGGCATATTTTATTTAATCGACTTTTACGTAAGCAATGTAGGAATGTATGTAATTGATATTTGAGTAAAGGCTGAACAGAAAAAGGAAACATATATTAGGGTAGACAAACAGGTGTTCTGCCGAAACTGGCGTAATGAATTGTTGAAAATTTCTATACGCGCGCTCTTGATCTAAAAATGTCACCACTACTAACGGTACACACTGCAATCAAAGACGTCTTTGTTTCGTACTTGGAAACTCGAGACCTAAATGAAGGGTTGTTACGGACGAATGCATATTTTCAAAATTAAGATGTGCAATAATAATATGAAACTGTTCCAACATAAATTAATGTTCCTTGTTTTTTTATCACTTTTCAAAGACGGGGGTTGATTTTCGAGAGTAGACATGGTTAGTAGAAACATCTTTTCTTCCGGGTGTTAGTTGTAATGTGTTGTTCAAATATTAATCTCTAAATAACGGTCACCCTTTTTGAACTTAAACCGCGCATGTTAACGATTAGTGTATGTGACCAATTAAAGGAATTCAAGTGTAAGTAGGTATTTTTATATAAATTAAGGCTGGCAGCAGATAATTCTATCTCAAAATGCAAATATCTTAGAAACTGTTAAAGTTAACGATTTAGACAAATTGTACCTTTGTTATCAGAAAAACATCAAGGTTTCGTATTTTAATAAAAACATTCAATTTACTCCATTGGCGTAGAGCTAGTAGAGTAGTGGTAACACGACCTGCTTAGCATTCAGGAGGTAATGGATACGATTCCCGTTACCGTCTACGCTGTATGAGGTTTTTTCAGAGGGTTTTCCTCATACACATGTAGCGGAATAGTCACTGCCTAGACGCACACCATGTGCGTCTATTTAGACGAATGCTGGGGTATTATTTACTTCCTCAGAACCCTAACTCCGTTTCTTCCGACCCTATCTGATCACACCCATTCTTAATCCCACCATGCATATATGCGTAATGTATATATGTATGCAGGGAATCCATGATTGTGGCTGAAAGTGCTTGGAAAGCTCAAGTAGCCCGCCCTCCCCCTTGGAAAGGGAGTGAAATACGTGACCTTTTCCTTTTTTGGGCGTAGAAACTAGGGACTAAAGGACTATACTCCCGCTTGTGTTTTACACCACTACACATAATACAAACCTATTAATAAACTAAAACCAATGTACTCTGTATCCCGACTTATTATACCAAGAATAAGGAAAATACCTTTTTTTGTTTTGGAAATATTAAAAAATCAGCTTTTTTTTGTATCTTTGACACCCTGTATCTCGAAAACGAAGCCTACTACGTTCATATGAAGGATATGTGTCAAATGATTATATCTATAATTTCCTGAAATACGGGGAAGTCCCTTATGAATCACTCTGCGTAAAATAAGGCTTTGTTCACTCTGCATATATAACATTTAATTTTTGCACAAGGGCTGTCATGTATCGACTGTAAATTGCAACGGGTTGAAACGCCGAACAACGCATACCAGTAACAGCTAACTGGCTCGTCGTTAGGGCCGTGAATTTTACTAATAGCATTACTTGTGTTAAACGGTAAGTTACATCGCGTACAATTCTAGGCACCACCCTACCTTAAATCGCGAAAAGTATGCTAACAAAGGGCGATGCAAAGGTACAACACAAAAAAAAAATACGTGAACCTACCTTTTCGCAGCCTCCTGCGGTTTATTCGCTTTGTCAGCTATGTCCCGTCGAACCTGAAACGTAATGTTCCGACACCACCAAAGCATAGCTTCATTTTACGGTTTTTCAAAATAAATAACTCGAATATTCACAAATTTGATTTTATCTATCTTCACTTCAAACAAAACTCCCACCGTCCCTACCTTAGTTGATCAATTCACTTAATGTAAACTAAGATCATCAACAAATCTGAATTATCGAACAAAAATTGATTGGAATCAATTTATCATTTGTCCCTTTACAAATAACGAAACGCATAAAACAACTCAAAAATTAAATTTAACAATCGTCTATTGAATTAATTTCAATAGTCCATATGCATAATAAATTTTTAATCAACAATCAATGCATAAACTTTAAATTCACCTATTAAATTAAACACAAGTTTTACCTAATTCCATTTTCATACTGCAACAAAAGCGCTTTCGAGAGATGAAAAGACGCAACGCCTCTAAAGTGAAAAAAGAACATCTCAATAAAAAAAAACGAACACTACACAGACAAATCGGATAGAATCAGTATTAAGAAGCTCAAATAGTGCGTCGTGCCCGCTGCCCCAGGTCTATTTCTCAGAACGAGCTCCTTAAGTATATGTTGGAAACACACTTTCTCCCAGCCAATTTTATTCCATTAATAAAAGTCTGTTATTGTTTTATAACCACTTGAAAACCTTTAACTAATAATATTAATAATATAATTAATAATAACTGACGAAGTTTTGCCGTCGCTAGAGCTTTTTAGCTTTTTGAAGCAATAATTAATGCTTCAATTAACACAACAAGAACTTTACACCTTGCTGCCACCCGCTGGCTTTAATATACCGCTCACGATTATATTTCCCCTAAATGACACCAGTGCATCGAGAAAACTACACAAAGTTCAATAAGTGCGGCCTGTGAAACGTTTATAAAAGTACGCAATAGCAAAATTGGACAACCTCGTTCTTCAATATCACAACAGCGATCTATAGGCACGCAAATCACAAGTGTAGTTTGTATCACTAACCCCCTCTCTATAACAGGGGGCAAATCACACGTGTCAAGCTCCTCTTCTCGTCTGTCTCAACATTTAATCCCTAATTCCCGACTCCTTCAAAAATCTCCATGTTCAATTTTAAAACCAACCTAGCCGGTCCTTCCTAAAACATCATTGAAATGATTCGCATGGTAAACACAAAAAATTTCCTTACAACCGAAGTCCAAAACCACTATTGAGGAATTTCTCAAGATGTGCTAAACGTAATTTTATTCTTCACCCTATATTCAAAAAATTATATGCAGATGCAACCGACTCCTGCAATCAACAACACACAATCATATAACATGGATACTGAAAATACTACACATACGTCACAGGAACATGAAGATGCAACTACCAAGTTAAACTAGTTCCCAGAGGTGCGTCCTAGGAAAAACAAAAACAAAAGAGGACTAACCATTCTTGCAATAGAAAAACAAGCGAAACTGAAGTCACCTAATTTCTCTCAAAATATATTCCAACATTAGCAACCATTGAAAACATAAATAATAAAGCGACGGGTGCAAGTAAAGCAAACGGCCAGGAAAAGAAGCCTGAAAGACCACCGCCATTTATCATCCATCATGTAATAAACATAGAGCCGCTAATACAACTGGTTGAAAGCGTCATCACTAAAAATTTAACTACTATCAAACTATGAATAGCAACAAAATAAGATTACACATTTTTACAGTAGAAAATTACAAAAAAAATTAAGAAAATTCTAGATGATATCAAAGTTGCTAGACATATCTTTAGCCTAAGAGAATAACAAAGCTATAGGATGGTAATTAGAAACCTGCATCACACAACTGATATAGATTAACTTAAGGCAGCCCCAATAGCTATTGGACACACACCAAGAAATATTACAGTTTGCAAAATTAAGTAAACTGAAGAATACAAAACTTGTTATTTATAGACCTGGAGCCCAAGGATAACAATAAGGAAATCTTCAGCGTAGAGTATATTCTAAATACTAAAATACAAGTGGAGCCACCATATAAAAAAATACACTCATGCAATGCCAATGTTACGGGCACACACGCAACATCTGCACACGTCCGTTTAGATGTGTCAAATTCGGAGCGAACTATCTCACAGATAACACCCCAACAACGAAATGTGCATTGGTAGCTATCCAGTTAATTACAAAGGCTGCCAAGTGTACATCGAAATACTCAATCGACGTGATATAAATTCAAAATCGAGACCTGATAAGCAACAGCCACAAGTTACACAAAGGTTCGCCATAGCGCCATCGGACTTTCCACCACTGAGACACGCTAATAACCAGCAAATTTCGTTATAAAATGCAATTACCACAACCATTAGAGCTAGGGGTCAGGTAAGCAAGCAAATTGCACCGATCAAAATTGCACTTCCGTCAACATTTAGCATATTCATAAATAGTGGTTAACTCAGTTGTTGGAAATAAGTTATTATTGTTTGCCGTAATTCTGCAATATCCATTGATGCATCATCAGAGCGGAATATTAGCTATTTCGTCATACCCCAAATGTGTGCATCAGGTGACGTAAGGTCAGGTGAAGGGTAATCAAAGTCCGTTCCTCAACAATAGGCCCAAAATAGTCGCAGAGAAGTTCTAATGAACGTCATGCTGTATGGCGTGTGACGCCATCCTCTTGAAACCATTACCTGTTCAACAGTAAATTTCGTGCGCGGAAAAATTTCTTAAACCTCTCACAAATGGCATGATGGTGTTATGCCTGTAACGCTCTTGGTTAACAGTAATTGTGGGTTGATTTCCGTCCTCAACAAAATTAGGACCTATTATACCGTGCCCGTTTTTCTACAATGAATTCAGGGCGTTTAAATCTAAGGAATATAGCCATTTGAGTGAACATGACTTTCATCTGAAAACCTAAAATCTGATCTGATCACATTGTGCGATTTGACTGAAATAGGCTGGACGAGGTTAAGTGTTGCACCATGTGGGGCAGATAAACAATGAAACTACTCAAATTAAAATTAACGAGCTCTGCGCAATGGTGGTTCAGCCCGTTAATATACTATTGTGGGAAAGAACCACCAATAAAACCCACTTTATTCATAAATAAGTAATTGTAATTTGTATTATTGTGTTTATATTTGTAACATCTAATAAGTTATTTGTATCTAATATTAATGTTCTTAAGTGTCTGTTCAACATAAACGGAATTACAAAATGTGCAGTTCAATGTATAAATACCAGACTTCAAAATGTTGTTTGTTGAATCCTTGGCATTAAAAAAACGTTTAAGAGCATTAGTATTAGTTTTGAAAGCGATTTTGTATTTTTTTGTAATATGTGAGCTAATTTTTCTGATACTTTTCTAAAATATGAAATCCGTATGTCGGTTATGTATTAACTAAGTAAAACATAAACACACAGCTAAATCAAATTATGTCCAACATCTACTAGTAAGTAATCACCTTGTGGCAACAAATAAGAATACCAAATTTTTACATTTTTGTAACAAAAAAGGCAAATTAGATGTATTGAGGGTATTCCAAATTACTAAACATAAACAGAAAGTACCTTTAAACAACTAACATGTTGATCTTATAGGCTCACCTTTAACAGATATTTACAATTGATATCAAGTTTGCTGTTTAACCTTTATGATTTGTTATCATAAATACTTGCTATTATTTGACTTACACATATAATCTCTCGCGATAATAATACTTGTATCGAAACGCGTTGAGAAATAAATAATTATATAAAATAAGTTGTGGAATTATATTGTAATTAAAACAGTGCTATTATGTTTATTACGTCTTAGCATATTCTGGTCGCTCTTTAGAACATATTTCGAAGATTTAAGTGAAGTTAGTAATTTACGCACTAAAATTAAACTTACTTTAGAAACTCATTAAGACACAATAGTAACAAAGCTAGATCAACTGACTCATGCCATAACAAACTAGCGGTTTATAAGTTCAATTACAACAAAGGGATTTGCATAATCAAACACTTAGGACAAGATAATAGTAATAGTACTAATATGAAAGTAGTCACCAATTCAAAAGTTGGAATAAAGAACATCTCACTCTCACATCTTTATAGATTATTATCAGATCAAAGTTCTAACATTATAAACAAAAATACACAATGGTAAGTTATAATAAAGAATAGTAGTAATAATAATAATACATTCCGGCCAATTTGTGATTTGATATTTATAGACTAAATTGTTCAATTGTTACCCTAAATACTTAACTAAATACAAACAATAACCGAAAGCTTTTATATTTTTCTAATAATAAAACATTAGGTGTTGTGGATTTCAAATTTATAAACATTACAATTTAAATCAACGAGCAAGCTGATCTCTAAGATTCATGAAGCACTAAATATGCATTTGGTAGGCCTAGGTGTTTAGCTATGTTCTTCTCTACGTCGTGAAGTGAATGCTTTACCGCTCTAACATTTATGACAGATTTTAGGAAACGTTCACATGCATATGTAAATTTGTGGTGTAAAACAATAATTTTTAACATGTTGACGTCATAGGTCGAAAGAATTGTCTGGACGATATTGAGGATTGGAAGTACGTTCTTGAATATCTAAGTTTCTGTAGTTCTGATTTAGCGTCCCCCAGGTACCTTATCTTGAAAAGTGTAATTTGAACTTATTTGCAATAATTCAAATTCAATAACAAAACAATCACTAAGTGACTTATCTTGACTTCACTGACAATAATGTCACTATTACTCAACTTAATTGCCTGCCCTACTTTGACCTTCCGGGCAATAATTAAAACAGAATTTATTTACAAGTCTGATATTTAATTACTCGCAAACCTCAAATCCGATCAAACGAAGTGGCCGTCTAGTGTTAGGTACGTTGTGCTATTTGAATTAGATAGGCTGGATGAGGTAAGTGTTGCATCATGAGGGGCAAGTAAAAAAAATGAAACTACTCAAATTAAAATCAACGAGCGTTTCGCAGCGGCGGTTGAACCCGTTAATCTACTATTGTGGGAAAGAACCACCAATAAAACCCACGTTATTCATAAATAAGTAATTGCACATGTACATTAATGAATCAAATAACACAAAAATGAAAGGGTTAAATATATAACAAAACACCATTAAAAAAGGTAAAAGTGCATACAAAATTATGACATTAAGACAAAACGAATAAAAAGCAGTTTAGTTACACAGAAACACAATAATAGAAAAAACACATATAGTCACACGTACAATTGGGATATATATTATATATATATATATATATATATATATATATATATATATATATATATATATATATATATATATAAGTTTGAGTGCGTTAGAAAAATACGGTGCTCCTCTCTCTGATTATACATTCATCTATACAACAAATAAAAACAATAGAAATAAAATTCGAGGTGTTTAATGGTCTGTCTTGGGAGTGTGTACCAACTGGCAATTGCCTTTTACAATTAATAATCGGCGCTATCATATACCCATTCACCTGCCAACTCAACACAAATATAAATATAACCAACAACCAACAATGCTAATTCGCACAAATACCAGAGTGTGAGGGCTCTGTACTGTCTTTTTTATTTTAGCAGATTTCAGCTTAATGAGTCCGCGTACGAATAAGATACCTTTGCAAGACAATGTTTGATTCTTTGAGTACTTTACATAGGCTGGTAAAATGATTGGCTGCGAGATTTCAGTTATATAAAATACATACTTCCACTAGAAGAAATATTCCTTAATTGATCACAGATACAAACCGTTAACATACGCGGTTTAACCCCGAAAGAAAAGACAACTTAGTGTAACAACCTTTTTGTGGTTGTATTAAAAATACGTTAATCTAAGATCATTAATTTATTTGGCCTAAAATTAGAGGAGTTTTAATTATTTACATGTAAAATTGAGAAAGGCAACTTAAATTGCATTTCCTAGAACATATATTTTGGGTGTAATATTACATAAATAGTTATAGTTCCTTTCTTTTAAAAATTGGACTCCGATCATTGTATTTCGCGCAATGCGTGACAACTTCTTGAGGGGGCACTTACAGAAGCAATTCTGAAAGCCTCTATTTTTTTCTTCACTTGCTGCTGAATGTTAACGCAGAAGACATTGTTATAATGGTTTTACTTAATTTTTATTTTTGGTGCCATCAGAATTTTGGTGGTAAGTTATTTTTAATTCATTATATTTAAAGCTTAAGCATTTGCTCTTTCCAGGCACTCACGTACACTCATTATAGTACTTATATTATTCCCTTATATCCACTTAAGGCACTTATTTACTTACTTACTCATACTTATATTTTAATTACTTTGATATGGTACTTTTATAAGTCACTATATTTTAATCTCAAATGGCTCTTAAGTTACTTATTTACGCAAGTTTCTCTTCATTCAAATACTATCATCTTAAAATGCAATTTTAATAAAATAACACATCAAGAATAAAATAAGTTTAGTGGATGGAAAATTCCTTCAAATACCTAGTTGATCGCGTTGTTACAAGAATACGCAAGGAAGATGTAGAAACGCTTTCATACTGGTTGACCGTTCCGCATCCATAATTAAACACCGGAAGCTGTCTATAAGAAAATCATTATACTGAGGTATTTATGTGGTGATTTTTTATTTTTAAGCTTAGTCTTAAAACCTTTTCTTTCCTCTCCTTAACCACCCATATATTGGGTAAATAAACTTAATTGCACATTGTTAATTTTTGATATTTATAGAAAGTTTTTATTGTTTATTATTTAGGTATTGTTATTCCTTGACAAAGATAACATGGCGCTCGAGAATTCATTTAATTATATATTTTTTACATTGTTTTATTTATTAATTAGAGAAAGGAAAATAATTAAGCAGGAGAGAAACAAGCCGCATTTCATGTGTGTTAACAAGTCAATATAGTAGAATCCTCCTTATATTTAATCTACCGATTGTGGACGAGACGGCATATAATTAGTGGTGAAAGGTTAGTATTTCAATTTGTTAAATAATTTGTATTTAGCGAAAACTTTGCCCAACTTCCTTATTTATTAATTATCTGGTTCAAATTACATCACCGTATGAGTTTTTATTAAGCTTGAACTTTATTAGACCATTTAAATTTTCTAAAACCTACATCACTACAATATTTTGTTATTATATTAGTGTTGGCGAATTCAAATGAAAAATGTACACGAAATAATTATTTTAAAGACAAACTGTTTACAGTGTAGGTATTTAATTAACCCAAAAATCTATCCGGCTCGATTGACACTGTAACTGCCCCCCTTCGATTTCAAAACAAACTATATCTACTCCCGAAAAACCATCTTCGTTTTTCAAAAGTAATAAAAAAAAAACAAGAAATATTAATTTCCGTTGGAACAGTTTTATATTAATTATTGCACATCTTAATTTTAAAAATATGAATTCGTTTGTAACAAATCCTACATTTCTCCCTCGAGTTTGAAAGTAACAAAGATATCTTTTGATCGCGATCTGTACCGCCATAATTAATCATTAGATCAATGACATTTTTACATCAAGAGCGCACAAAAGAAATTCCAATGATTCGTTACACCCGTTCAGTAAAGCATTTTTAATCGTGCACCTGCCACTCACACCCCCAACATGTGTTTTACAATCCTAGACAAATACAAACAATCCCAAATTCCTTACATAAGCAAATCTATAAATAAAATATTTTGAATACATTAGCAAATTACGATGTATTATAAAGATCTTAAAATCCACCAATTATTTTTTCTATAGTGATAACAATGGCGATTTGACAAACGTTTATTACAATAATAAAATTTTCGTTGTCCGCTACCTACAGTACACGTACTCATTAAGCTGAAATCTGCTAAAACAAAAGACAGTACAGGGCCCTCACACTCTGGTATTTGTGCGAATTAGTAGTGTTGGTTGTTGGTTATAGTTGCATTTGTGTTGAGGTGGCTGGTGAATGGGTGTATGATACCGCTGGTTACTAAAAAGTAAAGGGAAATTGCTAGTTGGTACGCACTCTCAAGCCAGGCCATTAAACACCTCGAATCTTATTTTTATTGGTTTTATTGTTGTATAGATGAGTGTGTAACCAGAGAAAGAGCACTGTATTTTTCTAACGCAGTCAAACTTATATATCGGTCACGATGTTAGTGATCTATTTATAACTTACCCTTGTAGGGCTTTGTTTTAATGAGTTTTTTGTCAGTTTGTTTAAGTAGAATGATTTGCCTGCCAGCGGATTTCTCTTTGTATCTGCTTTATTGTAATTTGATTTATGTATTCTGTCTATTTTCTTTTCTCCTTGCCTTCACTTTATTATCACCAGTAAAATTTTACTGTTGGTATATTTTATATGTACCGTAATTTGCTTTACTATTTTATGTGCTTATTTACTTAAATACCGGCATGATTGTCTTTTAAAGGGCCACATGTTTGGTGTTACGATTTTTATTATGATTCTTATTTGGATTATTGTACGTGTGTTTTTTTAATTATGTTTCTGTGTAACTAAACTGATTTTCCTTCATTTTGTCTTATTGGTATAATTTTGTACGTACTTTAACCTGATTTAACGGTATTTTGTTATATATTTAACCCTTTCATTGTTTTTTTTGTGTTATCTGATTTACTAATGTACTTGTGAAAGTGAAAGTGGGTTTTATTGGTGGTTCTTTCCCACTATAGTAGTTTAACCAGCTGAACCACCGCTGCGCAACGCTCGTCAATTTTAATTTGATTAGTTTTGTTTTTTTACCCGAAGCAACACATACCTCATCCAGCCTATCTAATTTAAATAGCATAACGTACCTAACACTAGACGGCCTCTTCATTTGATCACATTTGAAATTCGCGAGTAATTAAATATCAGACACGTAAATAAATTCTAATGTGTTAATTATTGCCCGGAAGGTCAAAGTAAAGCAGGAAATTCAGTTGAGTAATAGTGACATTACTGTCAGTCAAGTCAAGATAAATCACTTAGCGATTGTTTGGTTCATGAATTTTCATTATTGCAAATAAGTACAAATTACGCTTTTCAAGATAGGGTATCTGGGGGACGCTACAATATGAACCGATAGATTTGAGTGAGCTCATAATATTATTATCATTAAGAGATTGATTCTATTTATAATTAAATGTTAATAACCTTTAACAGAGATGACTATTGAATTTATATTTAAGTTGGTTTACAGAAAGTGAAATTTAGATAACTCGATTCACAATTAAAATTTAAGACGTCTTACCTACAGTAAACACACTTTAATTTCTATTATCATTCGCGCATGCTTGTATTAAGAAATTATATTGGAAGTAGTTTTGGGCTTCCCAAAAGTAGAAATCGGATTTATTAGATTTTTGTTGTTTGTCAAAATAGAAATAATTCATATTGAATCTAGATTATAAATACATTATAATCAAACATTAAAGAGCTAGCCTAGGTAAATAATACATGTTGGGGCTACTTAAAATAAAACGTGCATAAAAATACACCTTTTGCAAATCTGGATGAAACTTGAACAAGAAATAGTTAGATGTGCAAGGGAAATTCCTGAAAATATTTTATGTGCAACTATGGATGAATTTACACGGAGAACAATTGTATGCATCGAAAGAGATTGACGTCATACAGAAACTATTAATAGATTTAGGCTTAGTTGTTTTAATTTCAAGCCCCATATGTTTATTTTTCTGTTTCATTAATTCTTTTAGCATTAATTTGTTAATACATTTTCTACCGAACCTTGTCTTAACGTTTTATAACATCTCAAAACTATGGGTATAATCTGAAGGCGTTTTGATATCTTGCAGAATAAGGGCATTTTATTGAGAAAATTTAAATTATTGGCCATTTGCCACTAATCGGTACGCCACTGGTAGAATCTGTCTAATGCATATTTAGCTTAACGTGATACTTTTATATGGAATAAAATTTTCTGAGAAATCGATATTAACAAAGTTTTGCTAATCAATTAGACTCTTTGGGCCGCACTGTATATCGGACTACTCAGTGGCTCAGCGGTTAAGGTGTCAGACAAGAGAAAGGTACCAAGTGCGAAGTCAGTTCTGGGTTTCTGTAAAATTTTGAACCGTTTTTGATCCTTTTGTTGTTTTGTTATACGTTTTGTTTAACAAATTATGATAATAAGTATTGCGTAGGATAAATTCAATAGTTTAAATGATCATTTACTTTAATGTATTACAGTAATCCAGTTTGTTTATAAAGAAATAAAATACATTGATGGTATTTAAAGAAAAGGAATTTATACAGGGTGTCTCACGACGTTTTGATAGTCCAATATCTCGAAAACTGTTCAAATGACAGCAATAAAATTTGGCAATTACAAACTTTCGAAACTGATGCTTATATCTACCATAAAAAGACTTCCGGTTTTCCCCTCATTTCCGGTCACGTGACTCCAACATAATTTTTTTAAATGGGACAACTGGTATAACATTACATTTTTTGGTAAACCTCTCAAAAACAAATTGTACCATAACACACTTGTCACGGTACTTGGTCAAAAAAAGTGAGGAAGTGCTGCATCTTGCTGCCACCACATTGTTTGCCTTTCATTTAAGGGAGTATCTTCAAGTAATTCTGGGAGAACATTTAGAAGAAAATCCAAATATATGTCTCCCGTTAACGTTCCTTCATAAAAATAGGGATCAATCAACCTACCGTTGGATAAACTACACCAAACATTGACACCCCATATTGTCTGGAAACTGGCTTCTTGCATCTATTTTGGATTTTCCTATGACGAGTAATGACAATTATGGCGATTAACAATACCATTATTATGAATTCTACTTTCATCACTCCATACTATTTTTTGTAAGAGAAACGCTTATTATAGTTTAAAAACATAATAAGCTTTTTAATGCTTAATCCAGATGGCTAAGTAAAAAATAAATATCGTAGTAACACGGGTTGTTTTCGTCCTTACGTGGTGTTTGATGAAGAACTGTCATTAATTATTAGTCATAATTTTGTGAAAACACTGAAATAATAAATAATGCCGCCACTTTTTACTTACGACGAATATGATGACATGCTACGTATTTATGGAGAATGTGGAAACAATAAAACTCTTGTTCAAGATTTGTACAGAAATCGTTTTCCTAATAGAATATCTCCAAATAAAAATACTTTTCCGTCTGTGGAACGAAAGCTAAGAGGTGGTTCTTTTCCAAGCGGTAAAAATCGAGTTCCTCGCCGATAGACCGCTCGGACCGATAACAATGTTATTAATATTTTGGCTTATCTACAGGTAAATACACATACTTCAATACGGTTCCTTGAACAAGAAATGGGAATAAATAGAAGTTCAATACAAAGAGTATTAAAAAGTCATCATCCGTATAACATACATTTAATACAAGGTTTAGTGTCTGAAGATCCTGAAAGGCGGTTAAATTTTATTGCTGAAATATCTGTAGAAATTGTTGATGATCCTTCTTTCTTAGAAAAAATATTTTGGAGTGATGAAAGTAGCTTTCATAATAATGGTGTTGTTAATCGCCATAATTGTCATTACTGGTTACAGGAAAATCCACGAGAAACCAATTGCCAGACAATATGGGTCCCTATTTTTATTAAGGAACGTTAACGGGAGAAAGATATTTGGATTTTCTTCAAAATGTTCTGCCAGAATTACTTGAAGATATTCCCTAAAATGAAACGCAAACAATGTGGTGGCAGAAAGATGGAGCATCTTCTCACTTTTTTGGCCAAATTGCCACGTGTCTAACCACCATATGGCATAAAAGAGAATGAGTGGGCTCGACTGAACTCAGGCGTACGGTCGGAAGACCGCAGAGTACTCGGATGCGTGGTTGTTTTGGAGGTATAGCTTAAAATGATAGTAATCTGGTTAGATAGGAACCGGATATGAGTAGGCGCTACAGGCTTTAACCCCTTCACTACCATGAATCAAACGGTTGATTCAATTTTTGCGCCAGTCCGGTACCATGATACAAACGTGTGATTCAATTTTTGCGCCAGTCCGGTACCATGATACAAACGTGTGATTAATGGCTTATTTTGCAACAGACCACGATGTAAATGGTTTATTCACTTCCTTGTATTCTCAAATGTGTTACACAGGTTGATTTCTAAGTTTCACGTTGTTTGGTGGGGGCACCACCCACTTTACCTGCATCAGTTGTTTTGTCACTGTTGGGAAAGACGTATGGAAATCTTTTAGTTGTGCTTTCGTGTTAGGAAAAGTGTGTGTAAAAATAATGTCCGATTCAGACGATAATGATTTTCTGCTCGAACAAGAGGAATTTGATGAAAGTGATATAACAGATTATGATGAAGAATTTTCGGACTCTGAGGTTGAGAATGATGTAGAACCTAGAATTTTGCGATTGGAAATTTGTAAATAATCCATTCGAAGATATTAGAGAAACGAATCTGACTTTACAAAATAATGCCATCAATGTTTTGAAGCTTGTTAGACTATTATGTACTTGGTGCAACATAAGAGGAAAAAAACGATTACGAAATGAAAGTAATTTCTTTGAAATAGCGAGATGTTTCGGAATCAGAGATGTATATTTTCATTGCGCTCATTTTTCTAATTGGACTGATGCATTTTCCTCGAATATCGGACTACTTGCGTAAATTTTTTGTTAGGAGACCCACCAGTATTTTCATCAAAAGTAATAAATAGGAATAGGTAAGGTCACTTTTGTTCCAATAATTTGCTGATAACTACAGCAGAATTTTTTTTGTAGATACGTAACGATCTTCAAATTTTTACGATTTAGCGATCCAAGAGTAGTAGATAAATCAAAATCACTCACCAGATTGATTACGTTTTTTGCACATTTACGAAAAAATACTAGGGTATTGATGGGACATTGGTAAAATATGTGCATCTGATGAGTATCTTATGTTATATAAAGTACAGATTCATTTCAAGCAATATATAAAAACAAAATGTGCTAGGTTTGGCATAAAATTGTTTTGTCTTTGTCCAAGTGCTGATGAACTTAAAGGATACACATACAACGTTTTCTTGTATATCGGCAATGGCATATACAACATTCCTCATATACCCGGCGGTGAACAACTAAGTATGTCTGAAAGAATTGTTGTTCATTTATTGAAAAATAATCTGGGTGACGGCGTGAAGTAATTATAGACAATTGGTACATGTCAGTAAGGTTGGTCGAAAAACACGTGCCTTACCAGTACTATAAGAACCAACCTAGGAGTACCAAAAGAACTAAACGAGACTCAGCTTCAGCCATATCAGTCGTGTTTTGTCAGAAATAAAGATTTACTCATAGTTAAGTTTAGAGACAAGAGGGATGTTTACGTCTTGACAAGCAAGTTGTGTGCTTCTTTTGTAGAAAAATCTCGACATAATAAGGGGCAAACCCGGTCTACTGTTTACAAAAAAACCGGGACCTATTGAGCATTATAATCATAATATGGGTACCGTCGACGCCATAGACCAGGATGTGGAACCTTACAATGCGGTAAGAAAAAGTTTTACGTGGTTCAAGAAGATAGGAATTCACGTGCTACAATGAATGGTTCTTAATTCTAGAATCCTATATTCTATTTCTAATAATAAAAAGCAAATTTCCATGTCAGCTTATACGCTTTTTCGGTGCGATGATATTTTAGGTACACACGTGCCCAATTATGAAGAAATAAAAAATGCTTATGATAAAAAAGTAAACCCCCAAAAGCAAGAACATAAGCTAATTTGTTTATCTAAACCAGAGCAACAAAGAAGGCGGTGCTCAATAAAAAACAAAATATACTGTAAATTTTTGCTCTAAATGTAATGTTCCATTGTGTTCACAAGAAGATTTTATTGATTTTCATAATTAAGTTTATTTTTCATTTATCATGCTATAATCTTTTTCATTTAGTATTATTAATGTTTTATGTTCTAAAGTTACTCTAATAAACATGAAAAAATATTTTCCTTTCATTACTGAATGAGTTTGCAATGTGCGAGTCGACTGATGAAATCTGGTTCACAGCAGGCGCGACGTAAATAGCACCTGGTTGCGAAGGGGTTAATAAGGAACTACTCAACAAGTGTTGAAAGGAGAGTAAACCCCGTAAAGCCTGAAACGGGATTTACCAAAAAAAAGAAAGAAATAAGAATGAAAGGAGGAAGTAGAAATGAGTTGACAATTCCCGCGATAAAGTAATTTTTATTGTCGATATCCTGACAAAAGAATGAAATAAAAAAAATATATAAATTAACATTCCACCAAAGTCCACGATGGCAAGCAGTGAGCCTCAGCTTGTGCCCACGGCAAGTATAATTCTAAATTTCAATAAAAAAAAATAAAAGTAAAATTATTATGTCGCCTTCAGGCCGTTGTAAGATCTTACTGTTCGTATTCGGAATTGGCTAATTTAACACATAATCCCATTGGGATGTTTAG
The DNA here is from genome assembly GCA_036346205.1 of Vesta saturnalis. NCBI lineage: Eukaryota > Metazoa > Arthropoda > Insecta > Coleoptera > Lampyridae > Vesta > Vesta saturnalis. The sequence goes on along the minus strand of JARFJB010002375.1, from coordinate 3,302,720 downwards.
TAAGATAAAAAAAATAATAAAAAGATTGAACTTGCTTGCCTTACGCTTCACACAGTATACAGTAAATTGGAAAGCTTGTTCGGTCCACAGTAAATATCTACCGTAAAGTAGTCAAGAAATTTATAGGAAATAGATTGGCCCGAACAATCTTGTCCACAGAAAAGCAAAGTACATAACACATAAAGATTGCCAGAAAAAAATTACAAATTCATATAAAATTAAATGTTTAACATTTGCAGTAGTTCACGTAATACAGATAATCGTTACACCCGGTATATTGCAATTAAAACAGAAGTTAAATCGTTGGTTGAATGTAGCCACAGAAGCTAGAATTAGTTAGTCAAAATGGAAGCTAAAAATGTTTAGGTGTGGTCTATCTATTTTAAGGCTTCAATTAAAGTTTTAATTATGATTGAGTGCAAAAATATTCAAAACTGAATTAGTGAATATATATATATATATATATATATATATATATATAATATATATATATATATATATATATATATATATATATATATATATATATATATATATATATATTCAAAGGTCGTGGTTACTCTAATATCTTCTTCTTCCATAAGCAAATTTTAAAATTTAAACTTTAATTTATTTATTTTTTTTTACACTACGCACCACAATATTAAAATTTTCAATCCTGTAAATTTTTATTAAGCTTTTGAATTATCGTTACCTCTAAATTTTCTAAAATCGCCCCACGTTGGGCGCCAAAAACTGCAATGATATTCCCCCCTTTATATTTGTTTAGTCAATTGAATATGGGTATTAATTGGTGATACTTTATTTATATAAATTGAAATATTTTATTTAATTATATTTAAGATATGAATATTATTATTATAGTTAAGATTAAAAAAATATAAAATAAACTCCGGTAGAACAATGAGACTCATCTAACAGGGGATAGGGATCAACGAAAATTTAGAAGGAACCTGCATTTAATATTATAAAACAAACTATCCTGAAATTGAATTAAATTATTTGTTTGACTACAATAACCATAGTTAACATGATCAAAATACATTAAGGTAATGTCCTATTTAAAAAAAAAATCTTAATTGATTAAATAAATTGGATTATAATCTTTACTTAGCATAAATATCTGCGTTATACCCTGTACATAACAAATTCTTTTAGAATTATATGTGAGCGTGCGCAGTGAATCCGCAACCATATGACATATCATAAAGAAAGTGAAATTTGACAAACCAGTGAATATAAAGATGTTTGACTAATAAAAACCCAATTATCAAGAAAACATTTAAAATTCTAGAACAAATAACATTCCCTTCGAACATGCATACTTGTTGTTGCACATCATTGTTATTACAAAGGATATAAGTTGTGAACATAACAATATAGTATCAATGTCAACAAAGTACTTACATATTTGTCCTTCTCTTCGTGGGTAACTGCTGCACAAGACGATTGTAAACACCAGCTGCTGCAATCTGCTATTCTGCCACTCGAACATCCAAAGTTTTCTTTACGATAATCAGCTTATTCACTTCGGTAAGTTTCACTATTAACATTAGAATGTTGACGAATCTTTGTTTTAGGTTTATTGCTTCTTTAATAAATTGCATTCAAAAGTAAATTTTTTTGAATGAGCATGGAATATGGATGGTTGTCGTAAATTAAAACACTTTTTAATAAACAGGGTGTATAATGAAAATAACTTATGGACACCACAATTTAGTATGCACATCAACATATACGATTCACATTTAAATACACAAAGTCGAAACGTCAGAAAAATTTTAATAACTGAACGAAACTTCCGAATTATGTTTCGAAAAGGTAAACTAACCTTATTTAAAAATTATTTTACGAACAAAAGACTATCACTTGTTTCATGATCACTTCCGAAACTAAACCGCACTTTATTATAATCCCGATGTGATTTAAATTTTGTTTAAACTTATATAAAACAATTCGCAACAGCTTGCTCTGACAAGTTGAAAATCAAGAGATCCAGTGAAGCTGAAAACGCTTGTATTTATATGTTTTTACTCGACAACCAAATCTTTCGAATGTTTCATTAGTTACGAGAAATTTTTGCTTAATTCCTATTGGTTAAAACAATTCTTAAATTACGAAAATTCTTTAAAACCTTATAACTTTTTACCTGTTTAACATTTCTTAAATCTAAAAACATTTCCAAAATCTCCAAATTTTTCTCTAAATTTTGAGACCAAACATGATCTAAATCGGACACTTAATAACTATGTTGATTTTTACCCTTATTTATTGATTTTAAACTAATTCTATGCTATTTACAGGCTTGAAAATTACCTCCACATGAATAGGGGAAGCTACTGCACCCTAATATACATCTCAAACATGCCTGCGGCCAATTTGAAAGGAAAAAATTCTTAAATCTAACAACATTCTTACAAACTAAAATTAACAAAATTAGACATAAATATAAGGAATTACAACATAAAAGTGAGGCTACCTTACTATTTTTGCCTCTAGTAATTTATTTTATAGGAATTGTCTCAATTAAAATTACTTTTCACAAAAATTGTATGTTCGAGGATATGACATAACCTCACATTGTCTCTAGCAAATTAATGTTAAATTTCACCTTTTTAAGCACAATAACTGTTAATGTACGTGTTTACAATTATTGTTTAAGTTACAAATTAGTTTATTTTATCACTTTTGTAGGTTGATAAGTTCTCCTACGACTAGTGTCGGAATGTTGTCATACACTAGTTTAATGTGACGAACTGTTGAATTAAACACAATAATTCCATATCTACTGCAAGATTCATGTTATATAGTCACCCACTAATGTGCTTGTTCTGTTTTTTCATAAGTTTTGCACTATTATGAGTTTAACGCACCAATACGAATGTTTTCACAAATCTCGGCTGCGCACATGTAAATTGCGACATTGATACCAGCCTATCTCTAATTGTAACATTATTTTTGTCAACCACAACCTGTATTACATGTCGTTAGGGAATATTGTTTAATATAAACTTATAAAACTAAAAGAACATTGAATTAATTCAAAAACGAAACAAACATCCCCTATACTTTTATGTACTGTGTTGTCTATTACAAAAATTACCATTATTAACACAACATTAAGAAAATATCTTAATTTCTCACACACCTCAATGTTTATTAATCACCCTATTCTACAATTATGTAAGGAAATGTACCATTTTCGTACAAACTAAAATAAAACTTCACTATGGAAATTACATAGCTACTTACATATAATTATATTCATCTCAAAAATATATATATATATATATATATATATATATATATATATATATATATATATACCGTTTTAGATAAAAATATTTTGTGAAAGTGAACTGCTGGAAGTACCTTAAATATATAAATTTAATTACGAGGTAAAAATTGTCGATTATTTGATTACAAAATTAATAATATCAGTCCATTTATTTTCGTTGTAGAAATTCACTAAAATCCTCCTCGGTGTAATTGAAATTTGGAAACATAATCGTCTAACCATGTGATAAAGAAAGAAAAAACATATCTGACCTTTATTGTTGTTTCTATTACTTATTTGATCTTGCAAATTTCTGGTACTATTCCAATGATCTAGCAGCCTTCACGTATATGGTCATAGATGTCAGCAAGGATTTTATGCCTTCCAGCGATAATCATATATTTTGGATGTAACGTAACAGTAAAATTTGAGGAGAAAATTTAAGAAGGAGAAATGTAAGTAGTACGAAGATACTCTTACATAGGTAATACAGAGATGCTCGTACGTAGGTAGTACGGAAATGCTAAAAGAAGGTAGTACGGAGATGCTAAAAGAACGTAGTACGGAGATGCTAGAAGAAGGTAGTACGGAGATGCTAAAAGAAGGTACGATGTTTAAGTAATTATGACCGTTCATACCTCTTACAGGTGACAAACGAGCCGATAGTGAACATTCAACGTAATTTCGATTGAAGTGTCTTTATATGTGAAGAATTAGTATTGAATGCTTTTATATACGAAAACGATTTTAATTACCATGAGGTTATCGAAACATGTGCCACTTACCGAAGATGTGGACGAATGAATAATTTCAATTACATCCGCCTTTTAAAAGCGTTAGTAATACTTGTACTTAATCAAGTATTACTTTAAGTGAGAATTTCCCAAAAAATAATGCTTCAGCATCCAGAACCAGCAACGAGAAATTCTCTAGAAACTCAACATCCACCATCAAAGGCGTTCTTAAAAGGAAGAATGAAAAATTGGCCAACACCTTAAAAATCAATTTTACAAACTTGAGAAAATTTTTATTTTAATCATTGTTGCCAAAGTTAAAATTTGTAGAAAATATTTATTTATTATACGTATTTGTATTATTTGACCTTAAAAGATCCCAGGTTTCTATTTAACTGCTTTATATTAAATGATCCGAAATCTCAGAGATGTCGCTGAAGGTATTATTTTGACTTATTTTTAACGAAATAAGAGATGTGTACGAAAGATACATACGTTAATATAAATGCAATTAGAGATGCGTAAAAATTTGCGAAATAGTGAATTAGTAGCATTCAACCGAAGAGTAAATTGCTATTTTTAGTAAGTAAATTTGACAAAATGACGAACACTATCAAAAAGAAACGTTTTCCAATTAAGCACGTAACAAAGTACCGTGACAAGTGTGTTATGGTTGAATTTGTTTTTGAAAGGTCTACCAAAAAATGTTATGTTATATCGCTTGTCCCAGTTAAAAAAATTATGTTGGAATTACGTGACCGAAATTGAGAGGAAAACCTGAAGTCTTTTTATGGTAGATAAAAGCATCAGTTTCGAAGGTTTATAACTGCCAAATTTCATGCTTGTCATTTGAACCGTTTTTCAGATATTGGACTGTCAATACGTGGTGAGACACCCTGTATATTTAGAATTGCTTCGATAATGTATCTTCATATTAAGTACTTTAAATTATAACTGTAGTTATGTTAATGAAAAATGTTCACAGATATTTTGGAAAAATGTCTTACATCTAAATTTACGCGTTATCATGCAATTACGAGTTAACTGGTTTTGGAAATCCCTGCCTTCTATGTACTATATCACTAAACTTTATGTAACTACCAAATGGAACAAGAACAAATTGTTAACACGTGAAATATTGAGACAAGAGAAAAATGTTCCCAAAGAACATAACAAAGCAGTACAAAAAAATATTCGTGTGGCTTCTCGTTAACATGATTTTTTACGCTATTTAATTTTTTCAGTATACTAAAGTTATCATAAATATGATAAAATTCCATGACCTCCAAATTTTTAGAAATACTTGTAAAAAAATTTTAAGAACATTGCCGGAAGATATCAACACTAAATTCAAAAATTTAATTTCCATAATGATATAATCATGTGAGAATTATTCGCAACGTGTTAGTGCATCCATAAAACAACATATAACAATAACTTATTCAATACGTTACAATTTGTTGCCCAAAATGAACGCACCGTTTAAGTCCTAACTTCTTCTTTTTCAACGAAGATTAGGAAGGTATCATTACAAATTTTTCTCCCATTATTTGCCGTTTCATTACAATTTAGCGCCAAACCCATGGGACTCGAAATTCCTGTGAGTCGTTACACAATGTCATCAACATATTTTTTAATTATGCATCCCGCAGTAATTGGAGATGAACAATAACCCACACGAGTACCAAAATTTGTTTGTTATAAGTACTATGTACGGCATAAAAACAGATGTTATCGAACATAAAGTTAATAATGCCAATTAACACATGTTCGGAGTGTTTGCTTGTTCAATGCATTTCCATCTTTTGTTCATACCTTCTAGAAGTAATTGGCGAATTATGGATAATTAGGTAATTTTGTTGGCATCTTGTTGAATAGTGTTTATAGGAGTTCTATTTAATATTTTGTAATAAGTACAGCTATAATTCTTTCAATTTCACAATTTAATTAATTAGCTTTACGCGTACATGTTAATATGCCAGCAATCAACGGCTTAATAATAAATAATAGTACCTATGCTTTGGTTGCTATCGTGGTTGAGACGCTTGTACGTGTAATTGCAATTTTAGTTCGATGAATGTGGAAATGTTAAAAATAAAGAATTTCAAATAAATTTTTATGAAATGTAATAAGAATTATTTTTCAGTAAATCAGACACGCACGAAAAGAAGTGCGTAGATTTATTATTTACGTATACACTTTCGTTAGGTTTCTTTCGTAACGGTTAGACCTTTATCCTTCTATAATAAATATGTTTCTATTTCTTCGAATTTGCCAGTTCACCTACAATATATAAATGATAAGCAAAGGTACGAGCTGCGAGAGGGGTCAGTAAATATTGAAGCTTATAATGGGGTATCGTTTGTGCCGACGACGGCACTCAGTTTGTAATGTTATTTTTCGTATCCGTTAAGTGGTTGTCAGTCACCTGCATATGGAATAAGGGTTGATATTCATGACATTTTGAGAGGAGAGCCCACTTTAGAGGCTCCCAAATGCATTAAGAGGACATCAGCTGATTTATGGATGCGTCGTAATTTACTATGAAGACGTGGCCGTGCTGACCTGTCCAATGAAGCGAAGGACTGATAAGGATTAGGTCTCGTACCAATCGTACATGCGACAGTGACTGATGCGATCATCAGCGGTTACTTGATTAAAAAGGACGTTGCCTAAAATGATATCAACGTAGATAACGCTTTCTTATCTGACCTCAAACATTTAACGCGTCATTACCGTTATTTCACTGTCATAGATTTTCTCCACAAGCGTCACGATATTTTCATCAAAACGACGTCAACCTCATTTTGACTAGATTACATTATGATTATAAAGTGTAATTTTAAATTGAAACGAAATTTTTTGTCGTACATTGAAAACGTCATTTTCGAATAAAGAACGTACAGCAGAAATTCCATCGCACAACAAACATAACAAAACAAACACACTCACAAGTTTCATTTCCTGAAATAAACAGCTCTGATATTGTCCAGAACGAGCAATACGACGCCATTTTACACGTCTCGACATTTTGTCTTCGGCTCTTGGTCTCGATAACAGACAATTCAAGTAAGTATTAAAAGAAATTGAACTACTTAAATGTAAAAGAAAAATGTCAGTTATTATACAAGCTTGCGTTCAAAAGAAAACTTTTGTTTACTTCTTATTGGTATTGCTTGAAAATAGTTGTATGCTGGAAACATTGAAAGCTTTTATAATTACATAAAAATGTCGTCAATGTTATGGTTACACGATAAATAAAACAAACAACTTTCTAATTCTCGTTTAAGATGGATAACTGGTTGGAAGGTTTCAATATACGGGCGTAATCTAAGGCTCGATACTTAATGCGCCTACTTTGATTCTTACACACGGGAATAGCCCTCGCTATCTTTTAACTACAACAAGGTTGATAATCAGCTTGATTGGGATTGTTAAACCTACATTAATCACCTTAATTAGTTTTCTTCATGTACATTTTTGTAGTTTGAGTATGGATTTCACGTCGATTGTTTCGTTAAGCAAAAATACTGTAAATTGATTGTTAATTTTAATGATTGATTTACAACACGTTAAATTACTTACTAAAATAATCCTGTCTTATGGTAATGTGTTATGTTTATTGACAATCTTTAACTCTAAAATTCCAAATTGGGAAAAGGTGCAAATAAGGATTATTTGAATAATGAGCTAATTATTAATTAACACTGATTTGAAAGTTGTCTCTATCAGTTATTAATTGCATGTGGTGTAAATCTTTTTTACGTGTATTATTAATTAATTACCCATCTACTAAAGAAATAGGAAATAGTTTCTCTAAGTTTCGTATTAATTGAGATGCTTAAAGAGGTAAAAAGTTAAGTAATGGTTTTTGGCAAGTTACTGTATTAGGTCGTCGCAAAATTTTATTCTTACATATTTTAGAAGGTTGTACCTATTTGGCTTGTACCGAGAACTGTTTTAAATGTTGACGATTTATTAACGTACACCATAATTTATCAGCCATTTTAATTATGGATTTTACAGTAAGAATACATCTTATACTCGTAAAACATCTTACTAAATCCAGGGCCAGGACTAGCAGTTTTGCTGCCCGGTGCAAAAAAGTGACATCCCCTCCCCCTCAATAAAAGTCGCCAAATAATGAAAAATTTCAACAATTTTTATACTAGAAAGATAGGACGCTAACCATAAGGTCACTAAGTTTTGTATATTTAGATACTAAGCACTGTTTACATTGAACACGAACAGTAATAATACGGCATTCGCCAAAATAAACAGTATGGATATGAAGGGCTGTGGAATGGCTTGGGCGATGTCTGTTCGTTATGGTTGGCTTGTTCGTTATTAACTGTTGTAATAAAATTACGCTCGTGTGAAAATGGTTTTGACAACTGAGGAAAAAGTATTTATGGTAGAACATTATTTCTGTTTATACGAAAGTGGACGGGCAATGGTCCAAGTTTGAAACACGTTTTTGAAAAATAATGGGAACAGCTTAATAAAGCTGCACCCATTAAATGCATAATGTTAGCAATTGTTGGAAAGTTTCGTCGCTCTGGTAGTGTGTTGTGTAAGCGCAAGGGTGCTTCAGGTCATCGAAGTACAGTTTGTACTAACGATAATGAAGAACGCGTTCTTGGCCAGGATTTGCAGTCTTCACAAAGAAGTCTTCCGACGAACTGCGTATAAATTAAGCATCAGTGAAATATCCACACGTATAATGTTCAAAAGCATAGGTGGTTATCCATATCGTATTCAAACTGGGCAACGACTAAATGTTCAAGAAAAGTTTATTGTGAATGAGTGTTGAGCCTGGTATACGAAGACATGTTCACCTAAATGGCTATATCACTAGACAAGCAACCGGATCTGCTTAAGTAGCACAATTGTTCAGGAGTTATCTATTAAAAATGTTGACGATAGCATTGACTACTTACTTTTAAAACAGCTAGTAATGTATACATTTTTTTAATTATTTTGTTAGTTTACATTCCACCAAGATTATCGTTCGAGGCTTACACCACCCTAACCAAAGCAATTGAAGAAACTTTCTTATTTTATCAAAACAATGTAGTGATAATAGTAATAATATTATACTGGATTTAGATAACTGTGTAAACTTCTTTAGCTTAAATCAACAAAATTCAGTTGCGACAAAAATGGGTACCGTCTAGACCTAGTATCTTCAATCGTAAGCTGTAGTGTATTCTCTGTGTTGGAACGGTATCTTATTCGTATGTGGACTCACTAAGCTGAAATCTGCTAAAATAAAGACATAGTTCCTCACACTCTGGTATTTGTGCGAATTGGCATTGTTGTTGGTTGTATTTATATTTGTGTAGAAGTGGCTGGTGAATGGGTATAGGATGCCGCTGGTTATTAATTGTAAAGAGCAATTGCTAGTTGGTACACATTCCCAGGACAGACCATTAAACACCTCGAATTTTTATTTCTATTGTTTTTGTTTGTTGTATAGATGCATGTGTAACCTGAGAGAGGACAACTGTATTTTTCTAATGCACTCAAACTTATACATCGGTTACGATGTTCGTTTGTAAGTATTAGTTTTAATGAGTTTTTTTTTTCAGTTTTTTTAAGTAGAATTATTTGCCTGCAGGCTGATTTCTCTTTGTATATGCTTTATTGTAATTTGATTTATGTATCTGTGCTTTAGTGATCACTAAACATATGGGTACGTGCAATTCTATTTTTGTGCCCTTGCCTTTACCTTATTATCACCTGTGCAATTTTACGGTTGTTGTATTTTATATGTATCGTAATTTGCTTTATTGTTTTATGTGCTTATTTACTTAAAGACCGGCATGATTGGTTATTAAAGGGCCACATGTTTGGTGTTACGACTTTTATTGTGATTTTTTTGACTATTTACGACCCAATTATGCGTGTGACTACATCTGTTTTTATATTATTGTGTTTCTGTGTAACTAAACTGCTTTTTATTCATTTTCTCTTAATGTTATAATTTTCTACGCACTTTAACCTGATTTGATGGTGTTTTGTTATATATTTAACCCTTCCATTGTTTTTTTTGTGTGTTATTTGATTTATTAAGGTACGTGTGCAATTACTTATTTATGAATAAAGTGGGTTTTGTTCGTGGTTCTTTCCCACAATAGTATATTAACGGGCTGAATCACCGCTGCGCTACGCTCGTTGATTTTAATTTGAGTAGTTCCATTTTTTGTTACCTGCCCCTCATGATGGCACAACTAGACAGCCACTTCGTTTTAATCAGACTGGAGGTTCGCGAGTAATTAAATAACTTAAATAAATTCTAATCTTTTAATTCTAATATATATATATATATATATATATATATATATATATATATATATATACAGGGTGACATAGAAAAAAAGTTCCTATGAACTTAGGTCCGCAACGCCTTCGTTTAAAAGATGTTGTGTTGAAGTTTAATTATTTTTTTGTTTTTTTCTCAATACCTTCTTACAATGATATAATAAGCGGACGAAATTTTGTATACAGGGGCTTTTTATCACGTAGAATTCAAATATGACTTTAGTTCTTTTATTACTGATAGAGGGCGCCACATACAGGTTCCATCTTGTTTGAATCGGTCCTAACTTTTTTGCCTTACACTGTATGCCATTTTCGACTGGAAAAATTTGTTTTCCCATCTTTTCTGCTTCAGAAAGGTATACCTTATTGAAGTCGCTAGGACCAACGGTTTACGAGAAAAATGCATCCGATGCAAGCAAATTATCCAAAAGCGCCAAAGTAACTTATTTGAAAAAACAATGACATAACACTTCAACAATTAAATTTTAATAGCAACAATGAAGGGCAGTGATTAAAAAAAAACATTAAATTTTTAGAAGATGTTCAAATTGTTGTCCTTGTACTTGAATACATGTTTCAATTCTTCTTCCTAAGGATTGACGGCATCTTTGACATTATTCCTGGGTTATTACGGAATCTATCTGCGGATTCCATAATTCTTATCCATAGTTGCTCTTCATTATATATTTCTACGGAATGAACATCATTTTTCATGAATCCCCAAAATGAAAAATCGAGGGGATTAAGGTCAGGACAACGAGCTGGCCAGGGTACAGGTCCCCTCGACCAATCCACGTATTTCCAAATCTCTATCCAAAGATTCCCATGCCAATCGTGGAAGATGTTAAATATTAATCATTCTATATATATATATATATATATATATATATATATATATATATATATATATATATATATATATATATATATATATATATATGGAATTATATTACATCAAAACTAGTAGGGTGCATACAGTTGAGGATTGAATCGAGTGGAACTAGCTCCCTCGATAGCTCAATTGGCTAAGAGCCCTACTCTAGTTAAGTAGTGGTCGTGGGTTCGAGTCCCACTCGAGGAAATCTTTTACTGTGTGCAAGTTGGTGGTTTTAATAATTCACAATTAAAAGGTTATGATTTTGTCATTAGTTAGCACTCAAATCCGTTTAGTTTATAGGTTTTCTTTAATAAATTTTATACAAGCAGACTTCATTTACGCATGTTAGAAGTACGGAAAATCCCGCCGCGAGTGGTAAACAGAATGTTTAGTATTACATTGAATCGGATCAAATCTTCAACTGAAACAATTCTAGTTTCGTCAATCCTTTCTACATTTAGTTATCTAGTAAAATTTTTTAAGGAACTTATATAACCTATTTTAATATAATGCTAGCAAAATAGTATACATAAGGTTTATCTATTCAAATTTATCAGTTATCGTGGAAAGCACAGTGCACTCTACAAATTAAATTTAAACGTGAACATGTGTGAAATAATAGTCACTTTATTTTAGTTTTTTTTAAGTTCTTAGTTGACAAAATGATCCGTAATTACGTGGGCACATTTTGCGAGCCTGCAGCAACTTGTTGTGTGTTATGAGGTAAAGTAGTGTTTTAATTGTCTAATAAATTTTCATTTAGTAGATACTGGCCCAAAAGATTAATTTCGAAAGTAATTTAAGTTAAGGTTAGTAGTTAAATAAGTAAAAGGGAGTGGTATAGTTTGATCAAGAAACATTTTTCTTTAGCTATGCTTATAATGATGATAGTTCATTAGTAGACTTTTCAAAAGAAATAAAATAACCGCTCTTTCATTATTTTCAAAATTTATCTCTTAAGGGGTTAAACGGAGGTGGTAAAGTTTGTATGGAGAAATCATTAAAACTATGAAGCTTCTAAACTTTAAATCTGGCAGATACATTCCATGTGGGGTGTAGGCGTTCATTGAAAATACATCCCTTAAGGAGGTAAATAGTGGATAAAGCAAGTGATACGTACGTTGCAAGCTACATGCGTACGAAGTCGCTGATAATAGCTATTTTATAAAAACTAGGTAAGTTCGAGTAGGGACGTATTCAATTAGTTTTGCAGCTTCAGCTGAAATAGGACTGTTAGCTGTACATATACGAGGGTTGATCCCTGTGCTCCGCCCCTGACCAACTTTCAGTTACTAAATTAAAATTTATTTTACATCATTTCCGACATAAACTCCCTTATTTCTTATACATTTCTACCACCGGTGCTCCAGCATTGTGAAAGCTTCCTGGAAGAAGGGTTGTCCAACCCCTGCAAACCACTGGTTTACAGCGTCTCTGAACTCATTGTTGCATGAAAATTGTTTTCTCCGAAGGTGTTCCTTCAATCTGGCGAATATGTGGGAGCTCAAGCAATTCGTAACCTGCGTTAGCTATGGCAGCCATAGCAACACAATAAGTGTGGCTACGCGCATTGTCAGGACGTTTTTCTTGAATAGCTACGCGTAGTTTTGATGTTAAGCTAGCGTAATAGTTGCCTCACTTTACTTGAAGTAACCCGTTGCAATATATCGGATTCAATATGATAATCAAAACTAACATAATAACGCTTCCTATTGAATGACAAACACACTTTGCGATATTTAAGTTCAAGCGATTAACGTTACACCAGTGATGAATCGAAGTTAGTTGTTCGTTGAACACTAACACAATGGAAAAAGAAACTAATGGAAGTTTACCATTTCTTGACATATTAATATCTAAAAATAATAATTCACTATCTTTTAAGGTTTACAGAAAGCCGACACACACTGATAGATACCTTCATAAATTATCCAACCACCACCCACGTCAAAAAATTAGTGTAATTAAATCTTCAGTAGACGAGCAAAACGAATTTGTGACCCTGAATTTTTGAATGATGAATACAAATATTTAAGAAGATAATGGATATTCACTTACAGATATTAATAATGTTATTACACCTTCTAGGCGTAACCTTAAAGAAAAACCAGTTCTTAATGTTGGTACTGCTTTTCTTCCTTTTATAGCTAATGCTACAAATAGAATTGAAAAAATCCTAATCAAATATGGCATTAGGACTATTTTTTAAACCTACAAGAAAAATTAAAGAACATTTAAGATCACCTAAAGATGTGTCAAACCCTTTGTCATCTTCCGGAGTGTATAAGTTATCTTGTTCATGTGGAAAAGTATACATCGGGACCACAAAACGTAGCTTTGATACAAGACGCAAAGAACATATGAGATTTTGTAGATTGGGTCAACCAGAGAGGTCTGCTGTGACTGACCATGCCCTGAATAATCTAAATCATGACATTCAATTTGACAATATGGAAATATTGTCAAGACAAACTCACTATTATGTTCGTTTGCAACGTGAATATATTGAAATATATAAACACCCGAATAATTTTAATAGACAAGAAGAAAATCTCCGTTTAAATAGGTTTTGGCATCTTACATTTAAAAAAAATCATAATGATACGTCTTAATTTTGATTTTAATTTTAACTTTTGGTATGTCTAGGTTTTTTGCTGTGTTTTTCCTAGACCTTGAAGCAAATGCTTTACCAATTATATGTTAAATTACCACAGCACTATAATTTAACATAAGTAGTTGAAATTAAATTAGAATTAAAAATTACAAAGAACGTTCTGCATTGTGCTTTTCATTGTTAATAACACTTCCAATTATTGATAAAGATATCTCTTTGTTATTTTATTTGATGTAATGTTTGGATTTGTGAATGCTTCTATCATTTTCAAATTGAAGTTTTTGACAACTTTACACTTACATCATAACTCGATTAAATTTTGTTAAATGTGTTTTTTGGCTGACAAATTTCATCGTTAGCTTTCGTCGTAGAGAGTGTTCTGGTTTGTCATCTTTGAGGCAGTTTAACAGTATTTAATTTTTATGATCTAGTTATTCTTTACTAAAAAATTTCATAGTTGGCTTTACACGTTTCTCAAACTGTTATATTAATAGCAGGCTTATGTTTATGTTTTAACTTTTCAAATTTGACAAAATTGTTTACTACATCTTCAACAATTTTTAACAAACATTACTACTGACGAAGATAACTGTAAGTGTTATCGAAACGTTTAGATTGTATAATTTAAAGTACACCATTAAAAAACCCCAAAAAAGATAAGTATTTTACTAACACAATTGTCTACGGGTTGAATTTATTTATAATCTGCAAAAAGTAAGTAGTTACAAGAAATCGGTTCACTTAGATCATTAAAAAACAAACGAAATAGAAGTGCTCTTAAATTATACCCTTGAGGGATGCCTGAGGTTGTAAAATACCAATCAGAGACAAACCTATTAAAGGTAACACTTTAAGGGCAATTCAACAGATATGAATGAAGTAATTGCAGTAGAGAACCGCTAAAACCAAAGTTATGAAGTTGAAGGATAACAATCGCATGGTCGATGGAAGATTTGATAAAGTCAGTGTAGACAACATCAACCTGACCTAAATCATCCAAAACTCAAAGATAGTAATCAGAAAAACAAGCCAGACTCGTTGTGGTGGAACGTTTCAATATGAAACCATGCTGATAAGATGAAATATAATCTCTCACAGACGGATAGATGTGATTATATAGAATAATTTAGAAATTTTTTGAAAAAATTGTTAAAACGCTGACGGGTCTGTAATTTAAAATCTCTTCTGGATCTTCAGATTTGTGAATGGGACATATTTTAGTAACTTTTCCGTAATCGGGAAAATACAAGTTCTCAGTGTTAAATTGAATATTATACATAAAGGTGAGACTATAAATACCTTAAGGTACTTAATACATATTAAGGTACTCAATATTCCGTCATGACCAGCAGTTTGTTCGTACACTTCACCCTATCTTTTTGCAAACTGGTAAAAAAATAATTTTGTCAACCTCTATGAGGTATCGTTTGACCTCTAACGTTACTTTGTCATTTAAGGTGTAACGTTGATCAGCAAACTCTGATCTTAAATTTGATAATAGAAAATAGTAACCGAGTGCCAAATCCGGTGAATACGGGAGTGGGGCAGCGATTGAAATCCGTAATAGTAAGCCACTGTCAACGCAATTTTCGTTTTGTAAACTGGAGCGGAGTCCAGAAGTAACAACACACATCTGACCAATTTACCTGGCCTCGTTACTTTAATGTTATTACATAATCGCTGTGCAAATAAATCTTAGTATTCTCCGGTAATTATATGTTTTTTTAATAATCGATGAATCCTTATCCCAAAATACTGTCGCTATGACTTTTTCAGCAGGCGGAACGCGCTGGACCTATCTGGGTTGTCGTGAACCAGGATGGTGTCACTCCATGGGTTGTCACTTCAGAAGTTTTCACTTGCACAAAGACACATTTTGAATCCTGCTGCAATCTGGTGAAAAATTGCGTACAAATGTCAACTCAATTTTGGTTGTGTTCTAAATTGGGTGCCCGCAATTTTTTTCATGGACAAAACATTGAGCACTTGATTCATTGCTTCTAGCGCTGTGTACTGTCTGCTCCAATCTTAGTCTTCGATAGGAAAGGACAATTCTCTTAGTTTTAGTGATCATTTCTGGAGTCGATTCAGTGTTCGGATGTCCAAACGGTGCTTTAGCTGTTTATCAACCATTTTCAGATATTTAAGTACAGTACCAATTCAATTTTTCCCATTACAGAAATGTCTTTCTTATTTGTTTTTACGGTAGATTGATGCTTACAATAGTATTTTACAATATTAACTATGTAGATAGGTCATTACTGGCGAGAGGAGTTTATTAGCCAGACGCAAGACGAGCCTGTAATGTTCCCCAGGCGTATAATGTAACATACTTTATTTGTTACTCATTCGTAAATTATATGTTGTTAATTATATATTGTTTTCGGTGACAGAAATCAAATATTAAATACAAGTGAGCCAGTTATAATTAAAATGCATTTTTATTAATCAATTAAATTGTGAAAAAAATAATGAATTATTTATTTCATAATTGTAACAACTGTTGGTAACTGCGGAAAATGATGCATACTACGATACATTTTTTATAGACGAATATTAGGTATTTGTTTGAGTGAAATTAATTTCTTCGATGCACCTGTAAGATAAAACGTCGTATATCACACGTGAGCGAAATGCCATTATAAAGTGAATTGTTCCACTCGCATGCTAATGGACGCTCCTGGCTCAAACTTCCCACTCGCGTATAAAAATGCATTTCTCTCACTTATAATGCAATATACTACTAATATTTTTAAATATCTCGTCAGCCGTGGCTAAGTTACTACTACGACTACAAATATAAAACTATGAGTTCAAGCTAATTTACCACAATATAAACAATAGATAATACTTCAATGTACACTGTGATTAATTTTCAAACTGTTTACCAACAGAACTACTTTGTTTCTTAATGAGTATTCCTAATACAATGATAACCTCTATGCGATTTTAATATTTCATGAGCTAGAATCAATCAAAACTGATAGATTGTAATTTTTTTAATAATAATTACTTAACATGGGCTACAAACATTTTATAAAGTAAAACTGCCCTATAAAAAGTATAAAGTTTTTTATTAGAATACATTTAAGGATAAAATAAACACGTTAACTTGAATCACTAATCGTTTTTAATACGAGCGCTTAAGACCAAACCTTTTTTATTTTATTATTTAAAGCTAGAATAGAGCACAGTAGGTCATGGCTAATATTTCCTAATGACTGCGTCTTGGAATTTTTCCAAAACTATATTAAGTGGAAGATTGTATCATAAACAATTCATTTTACTATACTTTAGTAGTCCAAAAATATGTATTTCGAATAAAAAATTTAATATATTTTCATACAAAATGGAAACTCCATTTGTTATGGTTGCAAATCATTGCTGAAGAATAATATAAACTGATTTTGAATAAAACGGATACAATACATTCAATTACGTTTTCATGAATAACTAAAATTTATTAAATCGTGTATAATACTTTTTGAATTGTCAGTACATTGTAATATCTATACGAAATTAATTGTTCTAGTCTTACAATATTTTTTACTCAGAAAGCACATCAAATAATATCGTAGTTGTATGATTTTTGACTGCTATATTATAACATTAATTTAAACATTACTGAAATAATGAGATACAGTTTTTTTCTAGATTTTTCAGTAACATTTGGCTATAAATAAAAGGTATTCGGAAACTAGTCAGGACTAGTTTAAATTATCTATAGTTCAACTAGGTGTTAAGTAGTTGTTTACTGTGGTCATACTTAACTGTATCTAAGAAAAAATACAGGGTGTCCCAGGAGTTCGTAACAAAAACTTGGGAGATGATAGAGGGACTAAAAATAATTGTAGTACTTCACACACAATTTTTACCTTAAGCCCTTCGTTAACGAACTATAGGGCTCTAAAGTTAGGAATTAAAAATTGTTTTTATTTATAATTATTAAATGACATTTTAAGAAATAGTCAATTCTCGATGGTTGTGCAGCGCGATATAGAATTGCCCGTATCTCTTAAACCGTTAATTTCATCGAGATGTCACAAGAGGAAGTTTTTTCTTTAGGAATGTTTAAGAAATTTAATTGTAGCATTTATAAGAGAAAAAGGTTATACCAAGTGTGCATTTATGGTGTTTAATTAATTTTCAATAAGTCATTTAATAATTATAAATAAAAAACAATTTTTAATTCTCAAGGCAAAAATTTTATATGAAGTACTATAATTATTTTTAGTCCCTCTATCATCTCCCAAGTTATTGGTACAAACTTCTGGGATACCCTGTATATATATATATATATATATATATATATATATATATATATATATACACCACGAAAAATGCACGTGGTGTTTCACTTGTTAGAGAAAGTCATATTGTAAGCTGATTTGGCTTACTTTAATTTGTCTCGGTCTAGCTCAGCCGGTTTTTAAATTCTATGAAAAGGGGAGTTGTACGTTGTTACTGGGGTTGATCACATTTCCAGGTTCGTCACACTGAGTAATATACTTGTAAGGGTTTTAGACGTATAGTATTACTATCTGGCATATAAAATCTAAATATTTACACTTAATACTATTACAACTAGCATAAAAGGATAAGTAAACAACAACAAAGTACTTAAGGTAAAATAAACACAAATATCAGGAAGTACCAAAGATCGGAACTGCTAGCTTCCCTCAGGATGTCGATGGTTGGTCCAGGATCGTCTGGGTTTGCGCGTTTTGTATACGGCTTGAAGAGGAGGTCGTCAGGCCGCTTCCCTCCTTACGTTTTCTGTGAAAATGCGGTTAGCGAGATGTTTATACACTCAGAGATGTACTGATCCTAATTTATATAACGATATAACGAGATTTTATTTATATTAAAAATAAAATTAACAATGTAAAAGCCGGACCTGTCGGATAGCTGTCGGCAACAAAATTTTATACAGTTATTATAATTGTGTTTACAATAGTGTGCTATGTCATGAGGTGATATGATAAGTCTCTCTACCTGCTTTTCGGTGAACAGAAAATCAATACTTTTAAAAGGAGATTTTTGCTTTATGCGTTTCACAAAGGATACGAGTATAAATTGTATGAATGTAACCCCTATACCTCTAACTTTTATGAAAGATAACTTCAAAGAAACCAAATAACATTCACAGGTTTTTCATTAACCAACCATCCACCCACAATAGGCCATTAATTACGGTGAAATAGCACACTTTCAACTACTCCTGGTAATCAGCGCAAGCCCCAGCAAAACAGAATTGGTGGTGTTTACGAGCTATTAAACTCTTTGGAATTGATAATGGACTTCCCCGCATTGCACTCTGGATGTGGGCGCTCTTAAGACGGCGGGTGCTCATAATACGGTCGCCGCTCAGCAGCTCCCCGCGCTTCTGGTCTCGACATCGTCAATAGTAGGTACCTGGGGTGGCTGTAGCTCGGGGCCGGTTTTAATAATAACAATGATAAGGTGTTCAAACCTTCCGGAACGATTTAGTTCAAAGATTTTCAGGTAAAGGATAAACTAAACGTTTTACAGGTACTGTCTACTTGCAGAAGGGTTATCGCGATAAGCTATCAGGGTCGGATACAGGTTCAGAACCGTTACGAAGTAAAGTTTTCTCTTAGACTGGGAACGTCGTAAGACCTTTCAATCTTCAGGACCTTTCGGTATTCAGCCCTGTTAAATAAACAGGCTGACGGCATGTAATCACGTTCAGCGAGATTGAAAAGTAATACTCACTGTTGGGTACTGGATTCGTAATTTACGAAACTGGGTGACCGAAATATGGTCTAATTGCAGGCGGATTGCTGCTTTTAAACTGTTTTCTTTATGCACTTCGGTTTTTAATTATTTTGCCTAATGTAAGCGTGTTTGTGTGAGGCAGTGTGCGGTGTGTAGGTGGAGTATCAGGGACAAAAGCCGGGTAAATACCCGTTGCGTTGTTTAATTGATACCCCGGAGATTGGCAGAACTTATGCGAGAACCTTTTTATCCAATGGAGTAAGTAAAAGACTACATCGGGTGTTTTGCCCGAACTGAATTTGTTTACTGGTGTAAGTGTGGTGGTGTATGTTTAACTTACATGGAGGTGCGCGCAAATTGAGGCAGTAATAAACCCTGATGGATACGATAAGTTCAAGCTAGCGGTGTCGGGTCAAAGATTGAACAGACGCGGTCGTTCTGGGCTCTTGAAAAAGACCCAGCGGAAAGGGTTAACAGGAACAGGTCTGAGTCTCCAAAGAGACCCAGGATTTGTAGCGCGTATTGCGTTTTTATTGCAAACATCGGAAGTCGGGAAAAGATTCTGGCGGTAATTCTAACTCTTCGATTGGTTGTTACACTGGGGAGACTCTGACGTAAAACTCTCAACGTTTTGGAAATTAACGTCGGAGGTGATATAAATTCATTATTTAATGATTTTAATTAAGCAGGATAGTTAGCAAATAATTAATTCTAAAAATATTGGTAAATGCGGCTGGCTCTTTACAATGTAAGTCAAAAAACTGACGAAAGCTAATATTTCTGTAAAATCAAATTATCGTTCGTGCACAAAGCATATCGTAAAATTTAAAAGTGACCAAGATAGAGAGGAAAGCTGGAAGACAAATTTGAACATATTATAAATATAGACATCAAGTAATTGCGATAAATAAATACCAAAGAAAAATTCGTCTATTTGTCCAGTAAAAGTCAACAGGCAAACGCAAACATTTTAGCACTAACTTAATAAACAAGAAAATAATAAAAAAAAAACTATTTATTAATCAGATTGGCAATCGTAACTATAAATTTGCAGAAAACAATTGTATCGTTGTCTGAAATAATGGTAGTAGTTACGACTAACCACAATTTAAATATTGTTATAAGTTTTTGTTATGAACGAATAAGTTCAAAGGTAAATATGCAATTAAAAATTATTGATGATGTTCATAGTATATGTATATAAATAAGAAATCTATGCCTTGAAAATGAGAAATCACAATAAAGATAAAATTATCAATTGATAACGTGATCTTCGTCAATTAAACTATTATTAGATAATGCGTAGCATATTATTATAATTTTATTATGTCAGTCTGATCCGGCGTGTTCGCCGTCGGTCCGTGTTCACTATTACATCGGTGCAACTTTCTTCAAATCAGTTTTCATTAATTGGTAGCATACCAAATAAAGATATACACCTCCTATTTTGACCTCAATGAAGTGACTCCTACCGAGTTAAAGGCGACGGCCGACAACATTTTTAATGCATAACGTATGACTATACGGGTGTCATTCAAAAGCATTATTCGTGGATATTTTAAACACGCATACAACCGTAAATCCTATTCTTCACAACTTGAGGTCAAAGATAAATGTCCTGGTTCATGATTATAGGATTAACAGCGGAAATTTTATCAAACCCGTTTTCGAAGTCACAATTGGTCAAAGGTCAAGGAGAACACATATCAAACTACTTAAATATGTAGACTTCCTATTTAGACCCTGGGTTAAAGGTCATAGTCAGTCAAATTCTTAATGGACATGGCGTCATTCAAAAGTTTTTCAAGTAATTTCCAGATATGTATTTCGTTCCCCTTATTCATAACCAATATTCGGAAAATGAGGTCAAAATAGTTTGATATCTAGCTACAACCAGACAATTTCGCATAACCTATTAGTGATATGCTCTTAGTAGTTTAAATGTCTTACTAATTTAAATTCTGAATAGTGCAAAGAAATAAACTGGTTTACTCTGAAAATGCTCCCAACGCAATACGGACTACCCTTGTTTACGTGTGTATGCTCCACAAAATTTTGTTACTGTTATTTGAGCGGCAATTTTGTAGCTGTTGGTTAGCTGTAACTGCAGTAGTACAGTCCGGGCCATATTTCAAAAGTTTTGTTTAGTGTGTAGTGTTTACTGATATTGATGGCGATACCCATATCGATGTAGATACCATACCAATGCGTATACCGATATCGACAAGGATACCGATACCTGCACAGATATCGACACCGATAACAAAACCGATACAGACATCGATATCGATGCTGATGCCGAATCCGATACCGACACAGTTACAGATACCGATACCTACGCCGAAACCAATACCGATTCTGTAACCGATAGCAATACCAGGCGCCGACTCCGACGCAAACACCGACACCGCCACCTATGCATATATCCTCACCAACGCCGATAGTGATAAAGATACCGATATCTACATCATCACCAACATAGATATCTATGCGCATATCTGCACTGTCTATCGACACAGACACCAACAGACACCGGTACGGATATCAATACCGATAACGATAACGATAACTATAAGGATAACGATAACGATAACGATAACGATAACGATAACGATAACGATAACGATAACGATAACGATAACGATAACGATAACGATAACGATAACGATAACGATAACGATAACGATAACGATAACGATAACGATAACGATAACGATAACGATAACGATAACGATAACGACAACGATAACGATACCGATAGCGATACCGATACCGACACCGACAGACATTGACCTTACGATACCGTCTCATTCATAAACACAGATACAGTTGCAAATACTGACAAACTGCAACACCGTCACCAATTTAGGCACCGACACCAACACCGAATTTGATACCGATACTGACAACGATGTCGACCCCACTTCCAATACAGATCCCCATCACGGTACCGATAACGGTAATGATACTAATAGCAATATCGCTCGACATCGACACCGACACCAAACCACTACGATAGCGACACCGATGCTGACACAGACCGTGATACTGATACCGATCACGATCCCAAACCCGATATCGGTAACAATACCGATAGCAGTACACATACCGACATCGACAGGTACTAACCCTACGACGCCGTCTCTGTCAAAAACACAGGCTGGTACTGACTCAAATCACGTAACCGATTCAGGTAGCAACAAAAATAGCGTCATCGTCACCGGTACCGACACCAGTACCGATTGCGATACACATAGCAATATTGGTACTGATAACGATTCCGGTACCCATATCAATATCGATACTGATACCGATTCTGACATCTATACCAATTCCTATTTCCATAGCGATACCGATACCTATACCGATATCTACACTGATACCGATACCGATACAACATTGCGACCTATACCGCCATCAATTCCTTTACCATTACCAACACAGACACTTTAGCGGATACCGACATCGACTACTGACACAGACACTTAACACCGACTTTGATACCTATGCAAATACCCACACCGACACCGTATCTGACCCACTGCCGACACAGACACCTACACCGACACCGACGCCAACACCGATTACGATACCGATACCTATACTCTTACCGACGCCAACACTTATGCAGATACCCACACGGATACTATGTCCGACCCACCGCCAACACCGACACCTACACCGACGCCGACTTCTACACGGATACCTATAAGAGCACCGATAGCGATACCGATACCGATACTAATAGCCACACCGACCCTGATACCGACATCGGCACAGACTCCGACGCATTCACTACACTAACACCGGCACCAATACCGATACCTACACCAATATCGACACCGATACCGATACCCGCACCGATATAGTTACCAATACCAATATTGACACCGATACCAACTCTGATTCCGATCCCGACCCCGATACCGATATCGATTCCGAGAGCGATGCCGATACTAAAACCGACTCTCCACCAACACCTATGCCGGCACGTACTTTGACTCCTACAGAAACAACAGCACCATTGCAGAACTTAGGTACACTTCTTTAAGGTATATCGAGTGTACAACTTACTCGAAGCCCAACTACACGATAAGTTCCCAAAATTTTACAGAACTCCGTAGACAGAACGCAATTTAAGCCCAAATTCAAGACCACCTAAAAATTATAATATTACGTACATACTCATCTAAGGAATTACTGTTCCATAGTATTAGTTTTGAAAGTATTAATATTCACTGGTGACGGAAAATGCTAGACCAATAAAAGATGGGCTTCGCAACACAGAAACAATAAATATGTAAAAACAAAAAAACTACTACCAAACGTGTAATGCATATATATATATATATATATATATATATATATATATATATTGTAAGCAACGACAAATTAATTGCGAGATTTTATGAAAAATAAAAAATCAAAATTTAGACCTTATTAAGAAATATAGCATTCTATGTAAAAATTTTCTTGAATTATATTACTACATCGCACATACGCACCTAAGTGTATGCCCCACACATCCACGTACTTACGCACCCACACACGCACTCACACAAACATGTTAGCACCCACTTGCGTGTTTTAAATATTACTGAAAGCTATACTTTAAGTTATTTAAGGTTACTAATCTTACAGTTTGCAAATCGCTAATCATGTCGCTAGAACATGTAACCATCGTATTTTATTCAACAGCAAAAATTATTCACAATAAATTAGAGACTCGCTACTACTAACGCATCTGATTGGCAATTGGTTCTATCCATACCATCGCTTGTATGTCTGCATGATACGAGACAGGATATGCACTGCTTTCATTGTAAAAATTCCAGCTGTTACCACAGTATGGTGCTCCAATTTATTCAGAACCTGACAGTTCACTATAGAATCTTACGTTTTATGTACCAATAGGTGCAATATTAGTGAATAGACCAACAATTATACTTTAATAGGATACCATGCTGATTTAAATTTAGAAGAAAACAAAGTATCAAACTGCTTTTAATGGCGAATAACGGAAACATAATGGTTCAGAGCACAAAACATTTGTATAGACTCCATGATATCATATTCCAAAGCATAAAAACACCCAATGACATACCGGCAAAACTTACTGTATATATACTGTATGATCTACAGTATCCCATCGGATGTACACAGCTGAACTAATTGCAATTCAGCAAGAACTACTTTTTGTCAATTTACTAAACAGGCTTTGTATGCACTATTCTAGAAATACTATGCAAGTAATTCGCGAATGGAAAGAAAACGACGCTCCAGTAAATGTTATTGTATCCTTAGTGGCCCAATTAGTGGATAGGAAAATTAAAATGGGGATCAATCGGCACGATTGTCAGCAAACTCTGCAAAACCAGATGACTCTGATAGTGTTAGTGACCAAAAAAGGTATTATAAACAATAAACACCTATTGCCTATGAATTCGTCGTTGTCGGCTCACTTTTGGGTAGCTGTTATCCCTAAGAGTGAAATTTGCAGTACACCACTAACTGTAAAACTTACTTTATTAGATTTCCCGTTATATATGTTACGAGTAAAGTTATATAAACGCTTTACTCGAGTAATCCTAATTTTAACCAGGAAATATGGGTAATGTACGAAATTTAACTGACATCCTAGATGTTTCGGGGTTAGACCGGGCAAACCGCGTTCTATCCACTTTCGCTTGGTTAAAGTTAGGTGTAGTATTGGGTACACCAAAAATGACAAGGTCATAATTGTTTGAAAAATATATTTAAACACATTTTACAAATAAAATTACGAATACTAAATCTGTATCCTGCCAAAGTAAAGGATACTAAAATCCATTTGTTGAAAAAAGAGAAGCTGCTGTCACATTTTGAGTTACAAAGATTTCCAATAGCTTTACAATTTCCAATAGTTTTACAGTCGCATCGTTTACAACTTTGAGCTGATAAAAGTGACTGTTCGTTTGCAAGTTGTAAACTTTTCTTTTCCGGTGGTACACTTCCCAGATCTTTAAGTTTCTCACTTTACAGAGAAAATTGGTTCCTGGAAAACATTTTTACGATAGTTCCACTCTTGTTTACTAATTTATAAAAATCGTCGTCGGTTTTCTCAATAACTGCCATCAGAATGTTTGTAAAATGGCCCTTCCCTAAATCAACGTCTGGAATTTTCACTCTCACTGTATCTCCAGCGGTAATGAAGGAAACTTTCATCTTCGTTGCTTGATTTTCTAAATTTCTTTTTGCGTATAGTCTGTTTGACTGTATATTGTTTTAGCGCGAGCAAAGTTCGCACCTTATGTTCGCTGATGTACATGGTTTGTCACAATCTGCACATTTGGTCTGATTTTCTGAAGTTTCTATATCATTGACGTTTTCTCTATAATTATTGTCGACATTTTCCATATTTCCACCTTTGGTAGTATCTTCTTACGGTAATTTCTTCTTGAGGGTTGTGTGTTTCTGGTTCGCACTCCATAGACTAGCCTTCGTTTTGTTCTTGTGCTACACAAAATTCCCTGGCGACGTTCTTAAGCTCTTTTTTGGTTCGTAGATTTTCAATAATTCCTTTCTGAAAAACAGGTGCGGATAGACCTACTTTGATATCTTGCCCAAACATGGCGGAATAAGGAGATCGTTTTATTCCATTATGGTCTCCCCTATTTTTCATTAACTCTCTATCAGGCTCTTAACAACCTCCTCGGCCCTTTTCGATTTTAATGCACGTATTTGAAGAAACTTAGTTAAGTGGGCCTGATACACCATGGTAAATTTGTAATTTTTATCTAGATGGGATTGCGTGTCAATTGAATCCACTTGACAACGTCTGTTCATCTCCGAAAATACCATTGCTTTAACTACAACTCCTTTTTTGACAGATTTTAGTTTCTTTTGACACCCTTCACTCAAGAGCAGATATAATATCTTGAGTTATATTCTTGTAATTTTTCTTACATTCACTTTCCATACGATGTTTACCACCATGTCGTATAGCTAAATATGCATCTTGCAAAATGTCAAACATTTCGTCGTTTGTAACGTAATATTTTATGCCAGATTCACCTGGTGATACACAAGAAGTAAGCTTTTCAACGCCTCTAACAGAACATATGTCAAATCTTTTCAAACGTCGATATTGTAAAGTGGTTTTGATTTTACCATCCTCTGGCAACTTCACTGATTCTAACACTTCTTGGTATTGTTCATTATTAAAATAAAAACTGTTTGCACTTTTTGAAGATACCAACTCATAGAAAAATTCATTAAAACGCTGTTTTAAACCAGCGCATCTACTCTCCGGCTGCAATTTTCAAACTGAACGCTGCACGTGTTGGAAAAATATGACGCTATAATTCCTGCGACGCTATAATCAAGCGAAAGCGGATAGAACGAAGTTTGCCCGGGTAAAACCCGAAACATGTACTATGTCAGTTATATTTCGGACATCACCCATGTTCCCTGGTTAAAACTAGGATTACCCGGTAAACCTAGCTTTAACCGTTAATCTAACTTTACCCGTAACATATACACAACATAGAATAGGTAACAACTTATTTTATAACCTACCACATATTGCGGTGATCATATTAACAGTTAACGTAGCATAAGGATAAACCATTATGTAAATATTATGTTAGTACAAGTATAGACCTTGCATAGGTATAGTTATTGGAAGTGAGGGAGAAGAAAAAAGATGGCAGACAAGTACGCAGTGAATTAATGTGAAAGTTTAAAACAATTAAAATGTTAAGTAAAAAGAAAAAGAAAATTATTCCTGAGTAGTGGAAAGCAGCGTCGTAGAAAGCAGCTTGGTAAGAATCAAGTTGTGAACTACCGACCAAATCGAATTAAAATGTAAGAAATATTTAAAACAGTGATACAAGTAACCAAAGATTGAATGAACATTAATTTAAAGGTGAAGTGGAACAAAACAAGAATAAGTAGCCCTCTGTTCAAGAACAAAGAAAATACGCACCTCCAGACATTGTTCAACATTCCAGACGCATGACCCAATCATCGAGGATGACATCATGCAAACTAACATAACGAAAGGTTAGTGATATGTAAGATACTTGTAATAAAAATGGTATGTAAGATAAATTGTTATAAAAAAAAGGAAACCGTGGAGGAATTTAATCATAAGTTGAAGTTTAAACTGGGCACTCAGCCGAAATGCTAAGTTTTCACTAATAATAGTATATTATGAAATTAGTTTATAATGCAAGGGATTATAGCAGGTGTTTCCAATAATGGAAACGAATGCCATAACACCGCAATACAAACGAGTTTCATATGCTATTTTGTCGTCGAACTAGCCACTTTGAGACACAATTTAAATGAATTAACAATTTCAGTTCGTTACAAAAAAAAATATTATTTCACAGGAGTTCATGAACGGTCTTATTATAGTTGCCATAGTTTTGCATTATAAGTGTCATTTATTTTTTGTAAATAAATAAATTTTGCAAAAATGGATACAGACGTGGTTGAAGAAATTCTAAAAAGCAGAAGACGCTGAGTTGGGTCTTATACCTAAAAAGTCCGAAATCATTTATAAGAAAGAGTTCGACAGATTTATTGAGTGGATGCGCAAGAATAATACGGAAACTGTTACAGAGAAGGTTTTGCTTGCGTATTTCCTTGATCAGGTAAGTTCATTACATCATTTATTAAAGGTAATCATTCTTTGTATTTATTTTATTAGTCAAAAACTACAAATCGTCTTCATTATGGTGCATGTACTCCAAATTAAAATGTATGTTACGTCTCAAAAAGGATGTGGACATCAGCAAGTTTTCAAAACTTTCGGCATTCTTGAAAAACTGTTCTGTTGGGTACATACCAGAGAAGTCATTAGTGTTTTCAAAAGAGCACTCACTTAATTTTTTTCTTGAAGCACCCAACGACAAATACTTATGAAGTTAAATTTTTGCTTTCAAGATTATTCTTAATAAATATTATTACATTTTAGGTAGTTGCAGTATTCGGTGTGTTTGGCGGTTGCAGACGCATATAATTGTACAATCTGTGTGTTGGGGATGATAAAGAAGAAGATTCTGTCTTTGTGGTTTATATTAGAGGTACCAAAACACATCAACTCAGGGTTTTTACCATATTACACAATTACAGTAGAGTAAATTATATTGCCCTCATTCAGACGTACATGAGTTTAAGACCGAAGCATGTGAAGATTGAAAAGTTGTTCTTATTCTACAATGGGTGTAAATGTACCTGTAATCCTATTGGCATTAACACATTTGGTGAGATTGCTCGACAGATTGACAAGTATTTAAATATTCCCAATGCCGATCAATACACACGACATTCATTAAAACTTCTACCACAATCTTGGCAGACAGTGGAGTTGACATTAGAACTTTAAAACGGCATGGGGATTGGAAAAATGATGCTGTTGCTGAAGGGTACGAGGCAGACTCCATTGAAAACAAGAAGAAAATTGCCAAAACCTTAGGATCTAGTAGCGTACAACAAATGAATAACCGAGAACTATCTATATCAACATCTTCAAGCAGTTCAGGCGAATGCCTTCTTGAAACATCTGGGGGAATTTCAATTACCAGAAATTTCAATTGCACCATTAATATTAAAATAACAATAATTTCTTTTATGTCATACTTCATCATTATTCAGTCATAATAACCCTGAATCAAGACACATTAATTAGCAAATAATACACCCTAACATGACAACCGCGATTCTAAATAGCAAAGGGCGTTATTTCTATAATGCCCGAGAGCGTTATTTCTAAAACGCCCGCTAATATGGACTAATGAATCTGTACTAAAATGGAGAAACGAAAAGTCTAGGAAAAAATCTTCAAAAATAAAGATACAAGAAAACTAATTTATCGAATAATACATTTTGAAATAAAAAGAACAATTCTGAAACTATCCAGAGAACTGCATACCAGCTTGAATCATAGATTTTCTAAGATGAATCGATTCAGTAGTTCTTGGTGATCTACTTTTTGCATGATCGACAATGTGTTTACTTCAGTACAGGTACTTGTTCGCATTCCAGCTACGAAACATGCGTTGTTCTGCTTCAAGCAATGACTGTCATCTACATACTCCTTTGCCACTGTTTGACTCTGCCACCCTCCCAGCTTCATCAAGTTTGTCATGCTACCTCCAGCATCAGAATGGAGGGTGGCACCTGTACGTCGCAGACAATGTTCTGTATAAGCTTTAGGTTCGGGCAACCCTAAATATGTTGCAATCTTGCAAGGTATACTTCCAAGGGCGTTTTTATCCACAGGCTGCGTTTCCCCGAAAACATAAAAAGAATCTGTCATCAGACACGCCTGCAGGTCGCAGAGATATGTAATTCCGTATTAGGTTCGATGCTTTCATTTGTGATTTCTCAATAATAATGAAACTTCTTCCTTTATCAGTTTTAGTCATAGGGATGTCTACAGTTATATCATCAACAATAAAACCTGAAATACACGAAGTCTATGGTCAAATGTTCTCTTTATAACATAACATTTACCTTATGCATCAGATATTGCAAATCAGGTGCTTCTGTAAGAAATGCGACAACCTGTTCGCGAGTAAGGACCTTTGATTTCTTTGGACGATAGCCTTTATGAACTTGTTTTAAAAGTCCCTGTAGCTGCACAAATTTTTCGAAACTCTTAATCTCCTTTTTTACCATCAATTCTTTGCGTAACATTGAAAATTTCGTCCAAAGCGAATTGGGAGCATATGATTGTGACTGTGAACCAATATTTCAAGCAAATGACTTAAAATATTATGTAAACATACCAACTCCTGGAAGTAACCTAACATCACGGTCTCATTAATTATCTTCACCGAGTTACTTTTCATCCATTTCTCAAAATCAACGTACTCTTTTTCATAACAGAACTTCGACTTTTTCGGTACGATTGCTTCATTCGCTTTCGCGGCTCTCGTTAGAATATTCTCTGGCAATTTATCAGCTTCATTCGTCGTTTCGATCAAATTTTTTAGAATGTTTGATAAATAAAATATGCCTTATCACCATAGATACGATCATGGATAGACACGAAAATTATAAAATTATTAGTGTTATTGTTTTAATCATCACCGTTTGCAATTTCTTTCAATTCTTATGCATATGATCAAGTATGACATAAAACGTTGAAGGCACCACGGGCATTATGAACACAACGCCCACAGTCGACGTATACCCCTCGGGCCAGAGGCCCTCGGGTCCTACACCGTCGACCTGGTGCGTTATTTAGTTCATAATGCCCTTGATAAATGTAGTATTAATATAAATAAATAATTTGTTTGTATTTCGTCGTAAAGACGACTTTATGGCACAACATTACAGCACGCATGCCATAAAGTGACAGATTATTAACGATTTTGAGATTAATAACCAAGGCATTCTAACGCTAGTCGACGACAAATAAAGCTTGTGTAATATGTGTTATATTTAGTGTTGTATTAAAAATTGTTATAAAAAAGTCGACTATTCTTTAATTAACAGTGAAGACAAGACCCTGAGTTAAATAAAAAAAAGGAAAACTAGAGTCCTTTACATAAGAATCAGAATTTACAATAACAAAAAGATATTTAAGAAAAAATTATAATGCTTAAAATGCGACCACCGCATATATTTAATAGCGACCAACGTGGGGCTTTCCGGCTTCTCTTAGTAATTGATAACGTTAAAATGCGAATGTGCATAACTTGATGCAAACTTTAAAATATTATCGATCGTAAATGCTAATATTGAATTAAATAAATAGGAAAGTTTATTGAATGATAAAACAAATTTTGCAAGTATTTAAATGCAATTACTCAATTTAAAGGGATTTTGGATTTCTAAAACTTATTGAATTACGTTGTACAAAATAATTATTCAAATAAATTAACACCGAAGACTGGATATTATTGTTAGAGATAAAATCGTAAATAATACGTTATAATCTGTTATATTTTAAAACGAGTAATTATTTTAAATTATTAAAGGATATTGAATGTTTATTTGAAACACATCTTTGAATTAAAATATTGAAATATTTTAATGTACTGTATATACAGGGTTATTGAAAGGTAAGTTCATATTGTGTAGATGGAATAAAATTTGAACAAAATGGAAACACGTAGCAAAATAATGTTAAATGACATAATGGATGGACAATAAATACAAGGTGAAGAAAATTCTACAGATTTTGAAATAGTAACAGAAGAAAACGAAAAAAGTTCAAAATACCGATAAAACCTAGACAAGAGGAACAGAAAATAGAGACATTAATGCAGATAATGATTAATAAATTTGAAGAAATTAAACAAAGTCACTCGCACAATCATTAAGAAAATAAAGAAAATATGACACGTATGGAAGAACTAATGTAAGAAATATGATCAAACACTAACAGATTTGGAAAATCGAATGGACAATAAAACAGAATCTAAAATAAATACAAAATGTTTTGAATTAAAAAACGATTGCAAATATAATCAATAATCAGTATATGGAGAGATAACTGAACTCAAGAATATATTATAAAGCAAAATGGAGCAAACAAAGATTGCTTCAATAGCTAATCGTAATGAAATAAGATATATGAAGGAAACACTAGAGGATATAAGAAGAAATGAACAGGAAATTAAAATACACAAGCGAAATTAGAAAAGACTATCGAAGGAGTGAAAGTGAGAAGCCAGAATAAAATTAAAGAAAGAGATGTCGGTGAAAATATGAATTGCACAAATCACATATTCAATGAACTAGAAGGACTTAAATTTTATGGTGACAATCGCATAAATGCAAGCATATTTATGAGAAACCTGGAACAAGGAATAGGAAAGATACAAGATATTAACCGAATTAAAGGATTAATAAGAAGAACGATGAAGAAAGATGCTGAAATTTGGTTTTCGATGGCTGAACAAGACGTAAGAACTTTGTAGGAATTCAAAGAATTGTTATTGAACAAATTTTGGGAAAGATGGAGCAAAGCAAAATAAGAACATTGTTCATAAATGGAAAATACAAAGGATATGAAAATTCCAGAGAAATTTATGCTACAAAAATAATTAGTCAAGTCAGGCCCACCGATGGATGAAGAGGAAGTAATATATTACATGGGATAACACTTTGAAGACGATGTTAATAAAAGAATTGGTTTGCAAAATTTATCCACAATTGAAGATTGCAAATTTTGAAGAAATATGACCAAAAAATACACTTTAAAAAAGAAAACAAAATGGGATCAAAGAAATTATAATAATGGATGGAAAGATTATGACAACCAAGGACCAAATGATAATGATAAAGGATCAGAATTATAGAAATGAAAGTTACCAGAAATATGATGACCGACAAAACCAATTTAGATATCAAAAACTATGAAAGAAACTGGTATGATAGGAGGAATACAGGCGAATCATGTAAGGAAGAAGTAACTGAAAAGAAAAACAAATAGAGAAGAAAAAGAAGATATGCTAGAAACTACAATATGAACAGAGGAAGAAGATGCAATTATGCAAATAGAGGAAGTAGTGTTAGAAATAATGGATATGTTCATAATGTAAATGCTATAGTAAAGGAAAATAATAAAGAATATAACCAGCATTCCGATGATGAAATTTAAGTAGTAGAAAAGGGAGACTAAGAAGAAAAAAGTGGAAGTGGACAGGATTTTTAGAAAGGGACAACTGAAATGTAAATAAATTAATTTGTAATTACACACATCCAAAAGAATATATAAATATAAATGATGATGAAGAAAGTGAAGTTGAAAAAATTGTGTCATTACCTAAAATAAATGCAAGTTTAGAAGATTGTAAGGTAAACGTATTGTTAGATACTGGACCGGAGATTTCGTTAATAAATGAAGCTTGGGTAAATAAGAACCAAGAAAATTTTAAACGAAAAATGATAAATGTTAAAATTTAAATTCAATCACCGCGAATAATACGAAAATAACAATAACTAACGGTATAATTTGTGGAAAATTAAAGAAAGAAATGGAACATGGATTTTATGTCATAAAGAGTATGAGAATGGATGGATCTTTCGGTATGGATATTATGAGAAAATAAGGAATAAAAATGAACTTTAAAGCAAAGATAATTTATGCAGACAATGAAGAAACAGAATGGAAGGATACTGAAGAAGTTAAAGAATATAATAAGATTATAATGAATATTAACAAGATAAATGAAGAAGAAATAAAGGCGAAGATAGGTGAAAATAAATGTCTGCAGGAAAGCAATGAAGAAATTGAAAAATTATTAAGAAAGCACAAAGGTTTATTTGATGAAAGGCAAATTTTTCTAAAGGAATGTGAACATAAATTATCCACAGTCAATGAAAAGGCATTCAAGACAAAATCATATTAAGTTCCACAAGCATTGAAAAAGCAAGTTTGTCAAGAATTAAATAAAATGGAAACACAATGAATAATAGAAAAATCAAGCACAGCATTTATTAGTCCATTAGTTGTTGCCAGAAAGAAAGATAGAAGTATTCGCTATGTTTCGATGCTAGAAGAATAAATTCTTTAGCGGAGTCTCAATATGGAAGTCCAGAAAAGATAGGTGCATTGTTAAGTAGATTGGGAAAGGGTACATATTTTACGAAAGTTGACTTGAAAAATTCATTTTGGTTACTACCGTTACATATAGAATCAAGAAAGTATACAGGTTTTAGTATTGGTGGTTCTGTGTATCAATTTAAGGTCGTTTCATTCGGGCTGTCCATCCACATCATCGTCAGCGCTAGTAAAAGTAATGCAGAAAATATTGAAAAATTGTGAAGAATTTTGTATACACTATATTGATGACACATTAATATTTAGCAAAAATTTGAAGGAACGAACACATTGCAATCATATTTAAAAGATTAGAAGATGCAGAAATGAAATTAAATTTGGAGAAGTGAGTTCATTCAGAAAGAGACTAAGGTCGTTGGATTCAAACTTAATATAGAAGGAATTACAGTTGACGAAGGAAGGATTAAATAAATACAGGAGTATAAAAGGCCAAGGAGTTTTGAATTTTTATAGGAAGTTTATACCAAAATATAGTGAGAAAACAACCAAATTATTGAAACTACTAAGAAAACATGCAAAATGGAAACGGGAATGGCAACATGAAGAAGATTTCGAAGAATTGAAGAAAGCATTTTATGAAAATTTGAAATGAGTACATCCAGATTTTGACAAAACTTTTATATTAACCACGGATGCTTCAGATAATGGCATAGCCGCGGTATTGTCACAAGTAAGAGATGGTCATGAACAACCAGTTTATTTCATTTCCAAACTATGAAAGTAGCAGAATTCAAATATTTGATATCTGAGAAAGAAATGAATAGTGCAGTTAATAAATTAAGATACTACTTATATGGAAGGGAATTCGCAATAAGAACTGATCATTCAGCATTAACATTTTTGATGAAAAGTAACATAAATAATAATAGAATTTATAGATGGATTCTATTATTGCAAGAATATCAATTTAAAATAGAATACATTAAAGGAAAACAAAATATAGTAGCATACAGTTTGAAGAGAGAAAGGACACAAGATTGTTTACAAAAAAATGGTAGCCATAAACCAATTAAGTCAAGGATTATATACAGAAGAAAATATTATGAATGTACAAGTAGGAGGGGAATATGTTAATATTCGAAGAGAATTGTTAAGCAGAGAAGAATATAAAGGATATTTAATTAGATACGGATTTATTGTAAAGAAGATAGAAGATTTGGAATTATATGTGATAAATGAAGATCTATGTAGAGAGATTATTCTGGATTTATACATAAGATATGGAATTAGAAAAACGGATGTTATTTCGAGAAAATTTTCATGCCAAAAAGGGGAAGGTGTTGTTGAGCAAAATATAAAAACCATGCTGATCCTAAAAACCATCACAAATTAATTATCCAATCCTAGCAAAGAAATTCTATTAAAACTACTTTCATATTTGTTTCATCAAACTGAATTTAGTATTTTTTATAAATCCTATCAGTTTCCCACTCCTTTCCCTCTCCTAGTAAATCCACTATAAATAACCATGCTTGCTTCACTCATCCTATTCTATTTCAATTCGAATTCGTTTCCACTTGATCTAGAAACCCTAACAACTGAAAATCAAATTACCTGCCTGCTTATTGCAACATGCCTATCATTAATTCAATTCCTGATCCCCCCATAACCAAGTTCCAGTTAACAAATCATCCATACAGAAACGTAATTATCTATTTACGCTTTCTCGGTGTTTGTACCACGAAGAGTAGTAAGTAGTTACGCAGTAAAGTGGTACTACGACTGGTGGCTGCGGCCCCAATAAGTAATGCTACTTTACAAAGCCCCTTTTCCCTCTAACCCCAGAATCCGAGAAACAATCTCAAATCTGCCCTATCGGTGTATGTACCTCGAAGGATAGATAAAGATTGTTAATGGTATTGCTTTATTAATAGTGGTTTCGACCCCAATTATAAGGTAATCCTATACTGTGACATCCCTATAATTTTCCCTATTACCGTTGATTAAACCCTACCAATATCTACCATTGTGGTGAACCCCCCCGAAGAGTGTATAAAAAATCATAAATTACTTTACACCATTATAAGTAAAACACACCTTGTATTCCATGGATGCATTTGATGAAATCACATTCATACCACAATGTCCAATTTATTTTAGTAATATTCATTAACGAAAATTAATCCACATTCACAAAAGCACAAATTTCACAAAGCAAGCAATCAGCTGATTATATCATATAGCAAATGTTGGTATAGGCCAAAGCCAATCCCAGCCTGTTGAAATATATCAACTTTCCATTTAACCAATTATCTGCATTTAATTTAATCTCCTCCACCTCACAAAGATTTCATTCAATATAATGAGTGGTTAATTACTCGCTAATTCATTATTTCAAACACAGGTGATAAAAGAATCACGTACCTGATCGAAATTGTAGCCGTTTTTGGAAAAACTATTCAATGGAAAATACACTGTCCACCGATACTCCCATACGCCAGCAACAAACCACCTTATTAACTTTTAATTAATTTTTACAAAAACACAAAACGCGAAAATAGCAGAAACGCAATTAGGTTTAATAAAATTTGTTATAGATAACGCCGAAAAAGTATAATTATTGTTAGATCTGACTATTAGTACCAAAAAATATCAACATATATATATATATATATATATATATATATATATATATATATATATTTACTTTTAAGAATGAAATTAAACAAAATATTGTGATTAATATTTAGCCCCACATTTGTGGTGACATATATATTTTGAGATCAGTATAAATTTAATGTATTATAATTGTGTACTGATATAAATTGTATCGTACTTTACTTTTAATAATTATTTTGAATTTTTACCACATCTGAATTAAAAGAAATAATGACATTAACGGTATTAGTAAACCGTAGTGTATTTTACTACAACTTCGGCACGTTGTGCCATCAATTTAATATGATAATTATTTTATTTAAATAATTTGCCTCGACTAGCATCTCCAGGGGATATGGTTCAATACAGTTCAGAATAAAAACAAAAACATCAAACATTTATGTAAGGTTCTCTTGTACAACAATTTCAATCGTGATTTTAATTGAATCTGGGATTGTATAAATTTTAACTTTACTCAAACACCTTGTATCATCTGAAAATTTCGTTGACATTAGTATAAGTGTACGTGTAACATCATAACCAAACAATACTAATAATTTAATTTTGGTAAGTATCTTTTCTCTTTTTAAATAATATTGAATCAATATAAAATCAATACATGGTTGTAGTATTTCTAGACTAGTATATAATTCACTTTATATAGATACGCATAAATAAATTTTAATAAAATTCAACGTAACCTTCAAATAAATATGTAAGGTTCATAAACTGACGTTAATGTTCTTTCCTTACAGCTGGTCCAATTTCCAAATCAGAAATAATTCGACTTCCAATATTATTGATCCATCGGTGGAAGATCTACAGCATCAGCAAGTTGTGTATAAGCTGCATCAATATTTGCTCCATCGGTGGAAGGTCTATACAGCACCAATATACATAAGTATACTGCAAAAATATCTGCTTTGTCACTTTCCCATACGCACTTTAATGTAATTATTATATTCATAAACATAATAATTTACTTTCAGGTTTTTATATTTGAAAATACCAAAACTTTTATCAGCATTCAAGCTATTATTACTTGCACTTTTCAATTTTAATTTCAATTCGAATAATAATACAGAGACAATCCGCTTAAAATAAATTTTAATTTCAACGAAATAATTGAAATACACCGATTTACATTCACTTATACAACGATACACATGACCCGGAATAATAATTACCTTAACATTACTTTTATTATAAATTTTAATTTTCATTTGTTTAATAATATAAATAATGGTTATACGAACCACATGAAAGATGTTAAATTTTCAATCATGTACACATCGAGTGACATGTTCACGCTTTGGAAAGTTACAAAATAAGATCTAGAAATTTCTGCCACTTTCTTATATAGCTTCTGAAAAACAACCCATCACCTTAGCAAATATTGCCAATACAAACATAAGTCTGCTTAATTTTCAATGGTTAATCATTTTTCAGAAACTTAAAAAGTATAATTTTTACTAATACCTTTCTTATACATGGACAGATCTTAAAAATATAATCATTTTTTAATTCTATTGCAAAATTTCCTTTCCATAGGCACCTCACATGACATTAACTTTAAAAATTCTTATTCTATCTAAATTATGACAAATATTCATATACAAATTTACTTATAACTAACTTATTCGGTTTTTGAGGTGTGTTTTGTTTTGCACTTTTAAACTTAATAAGCTCTATGAATCTTGTAAAATTTGTTCGGATTTCACAACTTTAACATGTCCTTTACACTTCTTACGTTGATTGATACAATTTAATTCCTTTTTGTTTTAGAATGGAAGCATACTATGATACTAGACTAGAATATCATACACATGGAATACATGTATTTTATAAATGGAAATACATATTTTTATTACTACGAAGCTACTCGGAAACTATTATAATGAGGAATACTACTGGTCAGCTATGATAACACTTTTATATTTATGAGATTTGGTTTAACTAGCTAACAACATGTCCTATATTCACATTTGTACTTAGTTATAAGTTAATTCGCACTTATTCATTCTGCGCTTTACATATATGTTTATTCAAATTCAACGAGATCAATTTATGTCTAATGTCTCTTTGAATCCGGCTTATATCCCTTTATCTATGATATTCAGCTTAATTAATATCATCTCAATATATATATATATATATATATATATATATATATATATATATATATATATATATATATATATTGCGGTGGCAGGTTTAGGTAGTAAGGATAAAAATGGATAGGAAGAATATATAAGTATATTACATGAGGATGAACATGCGTTAATGAGTAAAGGATAGGGAAAGACAAGTACATATAGTAGACTATAGGGATAAAATATGTGAGTAAACACGGTATTGGTAAAATTTTATTAGGAAATTATGTTAAGACCAAGTTAGTGGTGTAGAAACTTTGATAATTAGGTTAATCAATTTAAATATTACTGTAGGAAGTATAGGAATAGATAAGCTAAATGTGGGGAGTTAAACATGAAAATACTGATATCGGAGATATAGGGAAGACAATTCAAGTCGGCACAAAGCATAAGGATAGATTTAAACAACATGATTAAATATGTACAATGATTAATAGAGCATAGAATAAATATGGTAGAGTTAATATAATAAGTAAAATACTACCTGTTGGTGGATCAAAGCTCATAATTACATGCTCCAGACTAAATGTCAGATTTGGCAAGTTTATAATATACACAAAGATTCCATGGAAGGTACCATGTTATTTATTTCAATGCGAAGCAAAAAAATTTAAGAAAAAAAAAATAAAATGAAAGCAATTTGTCAATAACGAATTTATCTACATAAATAGGGGTGTATATAAGTTTAGTACACATTTCAGATATGGGCGACACTCAGTAAAATTGCAACTGAGGTTGTTTACATGTATAGATGTAAGTAAAATGCTTGTAAATAGGATGTAAGGTATAAAAAGGGGTTATCGTAACTTAAACGAAGAGACACTCACCAACTTAGCGCCAAGATATAAAACAACAGTGAAAGTGCATTGAAAATTTAATTATAAGCATGAACAACACTATTGTAGGTTGATAATTAAAAACAGAGCGTGATTTGGGTACTAAAACTTCGAAAATGTGTTAACAAGCCCATGCAAGAATTGACTAAATGTGACAATATAGGCTAAATGTGAACATTAAAAATGATAGAGACATGTAAAAAATTAAGTTAGGAAAACAGTTTATAGCATAAAAACGTTTTAAATAGAAATACAATGAAAAAAATTATATATGAGGTTAGCTTATGTAGAGGTTTAAAATTTTTGAAAATATGAATTATTTAGGATAAGATACACGTAAGATAAATTGTAAATGTAAATAATAAGTAAGTTTATGGATATCCAAAAGTAAGTTGAGGTAATTTAAATAAGTAAAGAAGTAAAAACAAAAAGTGAAGTTAACTGAAAACCACAAAAATTTTAGAAAAATTTACGGAAATATTAATAAGAGGACATGTAGATAGGTGTTTTCCTATACGGTTTTTGTGCTGAATCCGTGGAACTAATCATTTACCTGAGAAATGTTTAATTTTTGATGAAATAGATATAAATAAATGTAATACTTTATGCCTACTGGGATCATCATTATAGTAAAAGAAAAAGGAAGGAAAATTATACAGGGTATATATATATATATATATATATATATATATATATATATATATATATATATATATATATATATATATATATATATATATATATATATATATATATATATATATATATATATATAAGGTTATGATAGTATATACCTTGTATAGGTATAGTTCTTGGAAGTGAGGGGCAGAAAAAGATGGTGGAAAAGTACGCAGTGAATTAATGTGAAGGTTGAAAACAATTAAAATGTGAAGTAAAAAGAAAAAGAAAATTATGCCTGGGTAGTGGAAAGCAGCGTGGTAGGAATCACTACCGATCAAATTGTATTAAAATATGAGAAATATTTAAGACAGCGATACAAGTAACCAAAGATTGAATGAACATTAATTTAAAGGTGAAGTGGAGCAAAACTAAGTAGCCCTCTGTTCAACAACAAAGAACATACGCACCTCCAGACATTGTTCAACATTCCAGACGCATGACGAAATCATCAAGGATGACATCATGTAAACTAAGATAAAGAAAGGTTAGTGGTATGCAAGATACTTGTAATAAAAATGGTATGTAAGATAAATTGTTATAAAAAAAAAGGAAATCGTGGAGACATTTAATCATAAGTTGAGGTTTAACACGGGCACACAGCGGAAATGCTTAGTTTTCACTAATAAATATAGCTTGTGTAATATGTGTTATATTTTGTGTTGTATTAAAAATGGTTATAAAAAAAGTAGACTATTCTTTAATTAACAGCGAAGACAAGTCCCTTACGTAAGAATCAGAATTTGCAATAAGGAAAAGTTATTTAAAATAAAATTATTATGCTTAAAATGCGACCACCGCAATATGTTAGCTCTTGCAGGAAATGCTTCAATTAAATTAATAACGTTTTTACAACAAATACATTTGTATAAAGAAATAAAACTACGTGAACCAAACAATAGAGAAGGCTAATGATCGTAGAAATTGATGCCCAACACATTAGACAAAATGTATAATAATATAGTAATATTAATTATTATTTTGGTTACTGAAATAAAATAACATTGGACATTAAGGTTTCAAATACTTATAGTTAATTGTT
Source organism: Vesta saturnalis (assembly GCA_036346205.1). Lineage (NCBI taxonomy): Eukaryota > Metazoa > Arthropoda > Insecta > Coleoptera > Lampyridae > Vesta > Vesta saturnalis. The sequence goes on along the minus strand of JARFJB010002375.1, from coordinate 3,261,282 downwards.
ATAGCGGTATGAGTTTTCATATTTTAAAAATTTGAAACTTTTATTAATTAAACATTTCAATCTTTTCTGATGACGATATCTGAAATAGCTGTAGAAGCGTATACAGTTTATAAAAGCTAGGCATAAAGGAATGAAATCACGAAAACTTACATTTTCAAACTGTGTAAACGTTTTACTTTGTGAATTTTGTTTGTGTGTTTATAAATAATCCAGTTCGACTATCTTTAAGGAATATTTAATTATCCTAAGCAAGTTTTCAATGTACAAAGGAGTTATAAAGTCGTTATTTGTAAAAAAATGTTCGTCTTTGTTATTAAAAGTTCTGAAGTTTACTTCATTCTTGTAAGTGAATGCATGCTATTATAAACGTTGAATAGAAGTGAACGTGTGATTATACTGAAAGTTTTCCTAAGTTCAATTAAACTTTTATCACAAAGTATTGAAATGCTTAATTTTTTTGTTCAAATTTGCATTAAAAAACTGAACTTGTTAATTCCCCATATGGTTTATTAATTTCAGAAGATCGGAGTAAGTTTTATGGTTGTGTAACTCTCACACATACATACATTACTTGCCTTACTTAGATTAATGTTTATGTGGGTTCATTCCACTTTTCAGAGAAAAATATTTAACAAAGTCTGTAAATTCTGCATATAAATACGTGACTCAAAGTAAGAATTTATTTAAACTAACGGTAGCAGGAATGGTTTCCTAAAATTCTACAATACAATCTTTTGATGAGGTACCTAAAGGTAGATCATCAGTCGTGTAAAGATTTTATGATAACTAATACTGTTTGGTTTATTGCAACATCTTACTATAAAGTTCTAACAGCATAAACATTCACAAGCCCAAGATCGTTTCCTTTATCCGTACCACACCTTTCAGTAATGTCCCATTACATTAATTCTATTACGACACGCCAGGCGAAAACTACACTTGATTGCCGTATAAACGGGAATTCTCGACTATAAATGGCGCTCAATTGCCTCTTCTTACTTCACGTTGCTGAAAATCGAACCCACATATAATTTAACTTCCGCTTCAGCTTCTTGTAAAGGCAACACAATTATTTTCAACCATTACATACTAATAAAGAATATTACTTTTATATTCGCAAGGAAACAAGTTTCTTTCTTTATTAATAATTCAAAGTGGGTCGTTAAGTTTAGAAGGCGTAAACTGAAAATGATATTTTCTAAGGTAACGAAATAGGAAAATACTTCAAGTAGTAACTACGACTTTTTAACTACCTTACGGTTCAAGGTTATCTACGTCTCGTTGCACTCGAAAGTGTAATGTAGGGTTGCTGTATTGAAAGACAGTCAAATCTTAAGGTAACAACATCTCATTAAATTTCATGAAGTAAAATTAATCCAAAATTTTCCAGTAAGTGCACAATTAAAAAGTGAATTAAATACAAAAGAACCCTATCGCGACACCAGACAGTAAAATTTCACGACGTGAATGATGATACAGCTTTTGAAAGCGATGCATGTAACATGCCAGCTTCATACTTTATATTTTTATTATTTTTGTAATAATCATTTATCATGGACGCTCAATAAAAATAGTGTGTAGTCTGTGGTAGCATTAAAAGAATTCAACCCTCGCTCGACATTTCCTCGATGTCATCTACCGCACGCTGTTCAAATCATTAATTTTATACAAAGAATGTCATCCGCACTTTCGCGAACGAACTGTGTCGTATTCATAATTAATGTGGCCAAAATTATGGTCCGTACATTCTCGACGCCTCGAACAATATGAATTTCCAACAAACTCTGCGGAAACTCTTCAAGTATTTCCGATGTAGCTGGCAAGCAGCGTCATGTTTTGTTGTTGCGAAACATGTTTCAAGAGGGAAAGTACTTTATTTCCATTTATTACTGTTTGTATTGTGTTTTTTATTATGCATAAGTTTATTCTTTGTGTACAATTTTTAACACTAATTACTATTTACCGAAGTAATTGTTTACTAATTGAAAATTTATACAACTTTAAATCATTAAGTTTATATTTATCTGTCAAAAATAAATATAATAAAAACGATTTCTTCTAATTGGTTAAAAGTTGCTCTAATACTTTTGTAGTGTTATAACTGTTATAAATGGTAAAAAAATTAAAAGAACCATTCTTGCAGTGCTATCTATTTAGCGGAAGTAGTTTAGTGTGTATCCGCCAAAAACAAACAAATGATGTACTAAAAATAAATAAATATTTTAGTTCCCGTTGAACTTCTCAACAAGCTGGTCGTTTTATTTTCTATCCTCAAATTACAACAGGTTATGGGCCCAGACTCAGTTTTTTTTTTACTTGAGGTAGTTAAAAAATAAAAACAGAGTGAGTTAAGTGCATGAAAACATGACCGTTAATTATTTAACTAGTATGCCAAAGCTCGTTGGTCGTGAAAACTATGATGAATGGTCATTTGCTCTCGAAAACATGTTTGTACTCGAAGGATTAACAAAATGTATCGATGGTACTGAGACAGACAGTGTCATCATAGTGGAAGCCAAAGCCAAGTTAATTTTGACACTTGATCCATCTTTGTTCGTGCATATTAAGGATGCAGTTACGGCGGAAGACGTGTGGACAAAACTAAAAAATATGTATGATGATAGCGGTTTCTCCAGAAAAATTATTACGAAACCTGATGTCTCTAAGGGCAGAAAGTTGTGACACAATGGAATCTTATGTGAACCAAATTGTTCAAACATCATAAAAGCTACGCAGAACAGGATCTAAAATTGACTAATAATGGGTTGGCTCATTGCTGTTAGTCGGATTACCAAAGAAATTCCCATGATAATGGCGGTCGAATATTCTGACATAAACATAAGTACCATGATTCATAAAAGTAATTTCAAAGAGTAAACACGTATGAAAATGCTCTGTTATCTCTGTAAGTGCAATGTGAAGTGACAAGATAAATGATAAGTGTTTAAAGACAAGTGTTTAAAAATAATTCAACTTTATAAAATTCACGGTAATAAAATAATTTTTCTTATTGTGAGCCAAGCAATACAAATTATTGGTATTAAGTATTAAAAATTTAAATATGTTCCCTTCGGGGAACTTAGCAGGTTTTGACATCAATGGGCAACCAGTATATGTACAGGGCCAACGAATACCAAGTAATCAAATCCCACAGTTACAAATGACTTCACCACAAAATAACTTTATACAGAATTATCCATATACTAACACTCAAGCGACCCAAATGCAAGTGTGCTATCCAAAACCACTACAAACACCAATATACCCCCCTCAACAACATCCCCTTCCCCCAAATCCTGCATGCAAACAACAATTATCTAATATACCGCAAAACAGTCAACAAACATCAAATTCTCTATCAAATACGGACCAACAATCTTACAAAATTATCTCCATATCAGATGAAGACACAAAAATGGACGATGATTCCACTCAAGTCGGCTCAGTACCCTGGCAATTAGAGGTACAAAACGAAGGAAACGTACTGAAAATATACCAAAAAACAGCGATGAATCCGAAATAACAAGTCATAACATATACTCAGGACTTAAAAATGAAGACAGTGATAAAGACAACGCTGAAGTCAGTAATAAAGATAACACTGAAAAAGTTGTAACCAAAAATGACATAAAACCACCACCAATTTTCATTTACAATGACATAAATTACCCAAAAATGATAGAACATCTAACGGAAACGGTTACTAAAAATCAATACACCACCAGATCAATGACAAACAACATTATAAAAAAAAATGGCAACTCAATAGACACATACAGAAAAATGATAAAATACCCAAAAGACAAGAATGTCGACTACCACTCCTACCAATTAAAAAGTGACCGTGCCTACGGAGTTGTCATGAAACATCTCCACCATACTGTAGAGTTACAAGACATAAAGGATGAATTAACTGCCAAAGGCCACGTAGTCAGAAACATAATTAATGCAAAAAAGTATCAAACCAAAGAACCTCTAAATCTGTTCTTCGTTGATCTAGAGCCTTCAGACAACAACAAGGACATATAAAACATAAAAGCTTTACAAAACAAAATAGTAGTAATAGAACTCCCCAACAAACCCAAAACCATAATGCAACGCACGAGATGTCAACTATATGGCCATTCAAAGAGCTACTGCAACAGAAACTATCTCTGCGTAAAATTCGGGGGTCAACACTACACAACAGTTTGCAAATAGAGTAAAAATACTCCTGCTACATGCGCGCTATATGGTGGACCACATCCCGCAAATTACAAAGGCTGCAGCCACTATCATAATCTCACTAAAAATGGAAGCATCACACAAAGACCTCAATACACCCAAAACATCAACAGCAATGCACTTCACATACAATCACCTCCTACAGGCCCTTTGGATAACACCACAAGTTATGCTAACGCAGTTAATACAGATAATAATATACCAGACATCACACTTCTTAAATTCCTAGAAGAATTCAGACAAATGTTTAACCAACTCATGCAGCAAAACAGCTCAGTACTATCTATGCTATCCATGCTTGTCAGCAAACTAAAGTAATGGCCAACTTTTTAAGAATAGCACTCTGGAACGCAAATGGACTAATCCAGCACAAAGACTACAAACTGTACCACACGAACCATCCAGATGGAACCGCACATGGAGGAAGTGCTATCCTTATTAGACAATCAATAAATCATTATCAAATACCTAACTATGAGAAAAATCAAATACAAAGCTCTTCAGTTAAAGTCCAAACATTCCCCTACGAACTCACAGTTTCAGCGGTATATTGTCCACCCAGGCATAAAATAAAAAAAAGAAGATTTCAACGTGTTCTTCCAAACTCTTGGTTCAAAATTTCACGCAGGAGGTGATTATAATAGCAAAAATACCCTATGGGGCTCGCGGCTCACCACAACAAAAGGAAGAGAACTGGCTAAACTGATGCAGGATTGTAACTACTCATTCTTATCTACAGGCAAGCCAACGTACTGGCCAACTGATCCAGCAAAAATACCAGACCTTTTAGACTTTTTTGTAAAAAAAAGGGCTCTCACCAGCTTATACGAATGTAAGTCCTAACTATGACCTATCGTCTGACCATTTCCCAGTGATAGCAATTATTTTCTCAGCAATTCTTCGAAAACAAAAAGATATTAAACTCCATAATCATAAAACTAGCTGGAATGAGTTCAGGACCATACAGGCAGAATAAACCTAAAAGTAAAATTACAAACACCAGATGATCTGGATTCAGCAATAGACAATCTGATACACCTACTACAAGAAGCTGCACTACAATCCACCCCACCTCAACATCCACAAGAGCACGTCAATGATCTTCCGTTAGAAATTAAACAACTTCTAAAAGAAAAAAGGAAAGCTAGAGCAATTTGGAAACTTGTTAAAAATACAAGAAAACCCAAAGCATCCATACCGCCTATTAGACAAACAATACCACAATTAGGACCATAGGCAAAAAGTGACGCAGAAAAATCCGAATTATTTGCACAACATTTTTCTAATATCTTTACTCCGCACACCGACGATGTAGATCACGAAATGGAACAAGACCTCGCACTAATTACTGAAACACGGCAACAAATAACATTTACTACTCCAAGAGAAATACAAAAAGAGATCAAACTTTCAGGACTCAAAAAAGCTCCTGGTATAGATAAAATCACACCAAAAATGTTAAAAGAATTTCCTAAAAAAGCACTAATGCTACTAACATACATATTCAATGGAAGCCTAAGGCTACACTTTGGCCAAAGCAATTGAAATTGTCAGAAATAATAACTACAATCAAACCAGGGAAAGAACCTTCAGAAGCTAATTCCTACCGTCCAATAAGTCTTCTCCCGGTGATTTCTAAAATATTCGAAAAGCTTTTGTTACATAGAATCAAAATCGACTTGCCAGCAGAATTGATACCACACCATCAATTTAGTTTTCGGCCAGGACATTCTACAGTACAACAGATCCATCGATTAATTGACCTCATTCAAAAAGCTTTTGAGGACGGATGCTACAGCTCAGCAATATTCCTTGACGTAGCCCAGGCTTTCGACCGAGTCTGGCATACTGGTCTCCTCTCTAAAATCAAGCAAATCCTTCCTTCTTACTTTACCCTTCTCCAATCCTATCTTAGCAACCAACAGTTTCAAGTCAAAGTGGGAAATGAAAGATCACAATTGCATCCAATCAAAGCAGGGAGCCATATCACATTTACTTTACGAAAAACCCCAACTCCTGATGTATATCTTAACAACGTTATAATACCAAAACAACTCGAAGTAAAATATTTAGGAATGACCACGGACACCAAACTAACTTGGAAACCCCATTTACTAGAGAAACGGAAGCAAATAGATCTAACCACCAAACAATTAAATTGGCTACTAGGTAGAAAATCGAAGCTAACTATAGAAAACAAAATCCTGATATATAAAACCATAATCATACCAATATGGACTTATGGTATAGAACTATGGGGATGCGCCAGCAACACCAATGTTTCCATAATCCAAAGATGCCACTCCAAACTGTTGAGATCAATACTAGATGCCCCATGGTTCGTTTCCAATAACACGATACATAATGACCTCCAAATCAAATATGTGAATGAAGTCATTTCCCAGAATAGCTCTACCCATCATGCACGGCTCGAATTCCACAACAATCCACTCATAGAACCCCTACTACAAAGAAGAGACAACAAACGACTCAAGAAAAAAGGGCCAATCGACTTGCTGTAAAAATCTGAGGTGTCGCCGCTGGACGAAACCTCAACATTCATAAGATTAGCTTATAGAATTATTGTATTCTGATTGCTGATTAAATTTAAAAATAAAAAAAAAAGATTCGATCAAAATGAAACTATTGGATATGTATACAGAAGATGCTAGTGACATTTGACTTACCGCAATGGCTGTAAAAAGCAAATTCATCCAGAAGTTTAAAAGTGGTAAAATTGGTCCAGGTAAAATGTCAAAGATGTCAACAACAGTAAACAATAAGGCCGACAAAAGTAATCTTTGCTTTAAATGCAAACAACTAGGACATTTTATGTCAAAATGTTCTAAAAAGAAACAATCTTCCATTCACACTGCTTTTATTAACGAAGGATTTGGAGACCATGACTGGTACGTAGACAGTGGGGCTAGTTGTCATTTAACCTCCCCAGAAGGTTGGATTCAGAATAAAAGAACACCTGATTTGACAGAAATTTTAATAACAAACAATTCTAATCGTCTGTCAAAAGTGCCGGTGACATAAGTATAAAAACAGTTATAAATAATTAATGCATCCAGATTTTAATAAAAAAGTGTGCAGTATGTACCAAATTTAGCCACAAATGTATTGTCAGTAGGACAGTTAATCAACAATGGCAATAGATTAAATTTCAGTGCAAGAGTGCGAAATTTGTAACTCTAAAAATATTTTAGCGGCAAAAGCTGACTTAATTAATAATGTATATAAATTAAGGCTTGATACAAAAAATATAGCATTGTTAAGTGTACCAGATTCAAATGATTTATAGCACAGAAGGCTTGAACATATAAACTCAAAATATTTGAATAAATTAAGTGAATCAGTGGATGGGGTTACTATTAAAGGAGTGCGAAATTTGTAACTCTAAAAATATTTTAGCGGCAAAAGCTGACTTAATTAATAATGTATATAAATTAAGGCTTGATACAAAAAATATAGCATTGTTAAGTGTACCAGATTCAAATGATTTATGGCACAGAAGGCTTGAACATATAAACTCAAAATATTTGAATAAATTAAGTGAATCAGTGGATGGGGTTACTATTAAAGGACCTGACTTTAGAATGAATTGTGAAGTATTCTGTGAAGCCCAACAAACTCATTTATCGTTCCCGAAGCAGGGAAGTGGAGCAGAGAATTTGTAAGGGTATATTTCTTAAACGAGACTTGGGTTAATGCTGGCCATACAGTAAGCAAATTATGGAAAGATACATCTATCTTGACTCCGAGGTAAGCGTTTGTTAATGGATTAACAACATGGTTACGGGATCCATCGGGAAAAGGAAAACGCCTTATCGTTCTCCACACTGGTTTCGAGGACGGTTTTGTTGATGATGGTTTGCTGTTGTTCGAGTTCAAGAAATCTGGCGATTATCATGAAGAAATCACAGCTGCTGTTTTTGAAGAATGGCTTCGCAACGTTCTTGGACGTTTAGACAAAAACGCTGTTATAGTGTTAGATAACGCTTCTTATTATAATTCAGGATCAAAAAAAGCTGATATTCATGCATGGATAACCAGCAAGTCCATTGATTACGAACCAGATATGATCAAAGACGAACTTCTCGACCTTGTCAGAAAAGCTGCTATTGCTCCTCGATGAGATAGCAAAAACACAGAATCATACTGTATTGCGTTTACCTCGATATCATTGCGAATTAAACCCAATCAAACTGATATAGGCACAAATCAAGGGTGAAGTTGCAGGGTATAAAACATTTAAAGTCGAAAATGTGCACCAATTATTTTGCAGCGCTGTAGCAAACGTAACGTCAGATAATTGAAAACATGCCATTAGACACGTGTAAAGTGTGAAAGAAAATATGTGGCAATTGGATATCACTATAGAAGTTCAAGTGAAGCCGTTGATCATCCAGTTAGGCGATTAATCTTCTTCATCAGACTCCGAACAAGACTGACCTGTTGTGCTTTATTTACACTTAGTAAAAAATACAAATACAGCTACAGGAAGAATTGTGAATTGAGGCACTATTTGTGATAAAGTTTTTGTGGCAATTATTAAAGAATAAAGGTGTTTTTCTCAACTGTAACATAATTGCATTTTGCAGTTTGTTTAGATGAACAAACACTTGTGACATCAACAAGGAGTTGACTTGTAAATGCCTATAAAAATAAAATGTGAGCTTAAAGTTCCATTCATTTACTATTTACCTGCCCAACTTATGGCCTTTTACAAACAAATAAATTAATGTTATTTTTCGATTTCTGAAATACGTGCCCTGACAATTTGACTTGACTTCATATGAGATTTGACAGATTGGTAAACATTAACGAGTTATGTACAGCATGTCAACATTCCCATAGACTAAAGATGCTTGTTTTCAAACCGCATTAAAACCGATTCATTGGTGACAGAGAATTTTGATTGGTAAAAATGTGTGATTTGAAAATATTTATATTTCTAAATATGTTTATTATCTGATTACTGTTAAAACTTCATACTCATACATTTTAGGGACTACAATAATTCATATGCATACACTAAAGAACCGTTGAATCTAATTCAACCAGTGTATTACCCCGAAAATAATTTTTTGATGGTTGTAAACAAGGCCAATGCGCAGTTAGTAGCACGCACCTACAAATTTGTAGGAGGAGCATTTACTCAATCTGTTCGTTAAACGGAGTATAGTGTTATGATTTTCATCGATGATAGCTCGAGTTAATACCGATGAAAATTTTCTAAAGGTTTTAACGAGTGGTATCATCAACACGTGTTGTTATATTCGGTAAGAGAATATAATGACCTCTTTCTTGTCCCATAACATCAAGTTTATTCTGGTCATATAGATGCCTCACTTGTCCTACAGTAGCCAATAGGTCTCGCTTCAACATGTTATCTTCAATGGATATTTCATTCTTACTAAGCCAATCTACAATTTGATCTTTTCGCCACGCCATTGTTGGAATCTTCTCTACCTTCCTGCTGTGATAAGAATAACGATCATTGGATTTGGTGGTATACTTGGAATGAGTTGATTGAGTTGACTTCTCGTTAGTGTCTGCATCCATTTCATTGTGCACATCGACTGTGTTCTTTTTACAGAGGAAGGTAAGTTCCGCACCAGTAATAAAACCATTATCGCCATCAGCATAAACTAAGGCAAATCGGGGTCCAAGACCACTTGGTGATTTTAAACCTGCACTGATCTCTTGAACGAATGCATGCCGACCACCTTCAATAATGGTGTCACATCGTGCCTTACTAACTGTGCGCCCCACAACCCACGATTAATCGGTTTATATAATATATTTACCTAAACAGTGAACATTGTTAATTATGTAAAATACGACATTATTTTATAAATATATCATTAGAGATGGAATAAAAAGACTACGTACCTTCTCGGAACTTTCTGATGCATCTTAAGTATTTATGCCTCCATCTTATGTCATCACGTTCAACAAGCATACTCTTGCGTCGCATTTTTTGAAACTCAGAATCCATACCTTTCAAGGTTGAATAGTGTACTGCGTTTAAAATTTGGTAGATCATCATCACCATAAATGGAAGAAAGGACAGTATTCATCGTTGGTGGAATCTTTTCAATGAAAAAATTGTGCACTTTACGTCAATAATTGACTGTATATACAACAATTTAATCGTTTAATAACAAACCTGTATTTTGGTTTTTAAAAAATCTCTAATGATTCTAAATCGTCTAATTCTTTACCTTTATTTTCAACAAGCAAAATTCCAAATTTTATCCAACGTGTGATTTTATAAGTTCACATGTGACGCATAGTTAGCAGTTTCAGTATTGTTTTTATATGAACTAACATGTTCAGAAACACGTTTATTAAAACTTCTACCTGTTTGTCTTATGTAGTATTTATCACAACTCCTGCAATCTAGTCTGTATACTACTGAATTATTTTCCTTCTGATTATTGGATTTATTGTTATTTGTGTATTTTCCTAAAGTATTGTTACATTTGTACGTTATATTCAAATCTAGTTTTTTAAGTTAACTAGATATTATTTCTGTAGGTTTACCTATATAATTTAACCTGTTAAAAAATTTTCTAATTTTGGGTTGAGCAGGGTAAATTGATTTTAATGCAAACTTGCATTCTTTATTTTTTAAAATTCTATTGACATCAATCAGATTCTAAGTAACCATTATTTACGGCAATTTGTTTAATTATGATTAATTGTACTTTAAAATTTGTTTTTGAATAGTTAGAAGTCTATTAATGCAGCTATTAAAAGCCGCCATTTTGTAATTATAAGGATGGCAAGAATTGCTATGAGTAACTGTGTCACTATGTGAAGGTTTATGATAAATTGAAAATTCTAGTTTATTATTCTGATTTGTTATTGTTAGGTCTAAGAAGTTAATTTGGGTAATATTTTCAACTTCTGATGTAAATGAAATATCTGTATGTAATGTGTTTAAGTAATTCAAAAAGTTTTGTAATTGTCTATTAGAACCATTAAAACAAACTAATAGGTCATCAACATATCTATACCAAAAAATTAAGAATTTACTAAATGGGTGTTTGTTGATCGTTTGCTCTAAATTATCCATACAAATTTTTGCTGAAATAGGGCTTAACGGATTACCCATAATTAAGCCTTTATTGGCACTAAAAATCTTATTGAATTCAAGATAATTTTGGTTTAAACAAATGATTAAAGTATTGACAATGTCTTGCTTAATGATACAGTTAGTGTTACTCACAGTCAAAAGATTATCTGTAATATTAATCACATCATTTGGTGGGATACTCAGGAACAAATTTTTGATATCAAAAGACACAAGTTTCGCATTGTCGGGAACAAATATGTTTTGGATATTATGAACTAATTGTTGTGAATACTGAATACTATGTTTAGGTGTAAATTTACAATATTCTTTTATTAAATACATTATTTTCTGGGATATTTTATACGCTGGGGCTGTGATATAAAGAACAACAGGTCTAATTGGGTAATCTTCTTTGTGTAATTTAGTTAAAGAATATAGTTTAGGTACTTGAGGATTCATAACTGATAAATGTTTCTTTTCCAATTCGTTAAATAAACAATTTTCTTTCAATGTGTTTTTGATATAATTCAGTTGGATCTGATTTTAGTTTTTGAAAAGTATCATTACTCAAAAAATCTGTAGTTTTCCTAATGTAGGTAACCAATTTTATTCATAGTAATTATTGTTTTGCCTTTATCGGCTCGTGTAAAAGTTATATCGTTTTCAATAGATTTTCTATTAATTGATTTTACTATATTCATATCTGGTTTATTGTTTTTGAAAGGTTTATTCAATTTATTAAAATTATTTGCAAATTTATGTTTCTGAGAAGTACTATTTTCTACTTTACTTAAAGTTAGGTCAAGTTGTTCTAAATTTTATTGTTAACATTAGATAAATTATAGTTGGAACCTTTACTAAGGAAATTTATTTCATTATTAGAAAATGTCGCTTGACTTAGGTGTATGAATTTATCAAAGAAAACGTGATGTGAATATACGTCTTCATTCGTGTTATTTTTATTTTTTTTTTTTTGGAACCTGATTTTGAAATTAAACGATCTAATTTTGATTTTTGTAAGACGTATTTCTCGATAGAATTAAAAAAAAAGAACAATAAATCCCAAAATCAGAAGGAAAACAATTTAGGAGTATACAGACTAAATTGCGGGAGTTGTGATAAATACTACATAGGACAAACAGGTAGAAGTTTTAGTGAACGTTATTTCTGTTCATATAAAAACAATACTGAAACTTCTAACTATGCGTCACATTTGAACTTAGAAAATCACATGTTGTATAAAAATTTTGAAATTTTGCATTGTTGAAAATAAAGGTAAAAGATTAGACGTTTTAGAATCATTAGAAATTTTTTAAAAACAAAAATACATGTTATGATACGATCAAATTGATGTGTACTATTCGCCATTTTTGACCTTACCTCTTCATCACAATAATTAGCTGTCTGCCTCCCACCACAATTAGTACAGGTTAAGTATTTTGTAGCGTTGTAAGTTAGTTTAAGATTGAATCTGAAGAAGGCACTGTGTGTCGAAACAATAGTAATTCATTAAATGATTTTGTGGAAATTAGAAACTATTTGTTTCATTTAAGTATTTATTTCTTGATTTTCCTACTGGTATATTGGGATTGCCATGGTGTTCAATGCGTAATATCTACTTCCATCCGTACAGGTAACGTGAAACTATAGTTCACAGCTCCCTTGACATTGCTCCTATTTCTCTCCAGACCGGCTCGTTGAGTACGCTTCTAAACAAAGAACGCAATTTCTTTTTCTGATGAATCTGGTGGTGTGTTAGTTTGTTTTTCTTTATAGATTTGTCTTTTCCTTTGCCTCTGTTTGCCTTTCCAGTAGATGGTTGAAATACCTGTTTCTTTGCTTTTTTTTTTTATTTTTCAACCGTTTCTGTCGCTCTTCTAACAGCACCTTTTTCAGGAGTATCTGTGTAGATTTTAGATTTTTTGGTTTTTCGACCTCCGATTCCTATTTTTCCTTGTAGGAGCTTTTGGGTAGGGCCCTAATGCATCAGGCGAAAATATAGGTAGTTTGCTTGTAGACACAAGGGATTCTGAATGCTGACGCAAAATAGCATCACAGGGAAAGATGTTTGCACCAGGTTTGGTGTGACAGCCTGTCATTCTTCATTAGCTTCTACATGAGCTTCTTTGGTTGGCGTTCTTTAGAGTTCAGCGATTTGAGGTAACGCTCCGTTTTCAAGCACAGATGGACGTTCTGCTCTGGTTAAAGATAAATGTAATAATGAATCCTGCGAACATTCTTGTTCAATTAATGCTCTATTTTCAGGATCGGTTGGACGTACTGTACAGCACGAAGGTAGATCCTCATTCAATAACAAAGGTGATAGTGATTTCAAAACTAAGACAAAATAAAACATATGCGTGTTTTCAACGTATAGTAATGATGACAACCCTTAAACAGTAAGGCAAAATTATTTCTTTTTTGGATTAGTTATTATATTTAATTATGTTACAGGCTAAATACTCACTAGAGCATCTAGCCCGTAAAGGCAATTTGTGCCACGCATAACTCAGTGGTGTGGTCGGGATTCTTACTACTTAATGTTGTAGGAGGGCACCCGTCACAACTCCAAAAACGTCAAAATTGGGTAAAAATTGTCACAAAGACCTGTTAAATACTTTTATAGCGGGAAAACGTCATGAACAGATCTTAAATTGGCCAAACCAAAACGTTCACTAAAAAATAAACTGCTCTACTACTAAAAATTCTACTCCAAACATATTTACGCTACGCTTCATATAGAAGCCACAAAACGCGATAATAAAACCCAAAGCTCATTAAACATTTCGATAAATTCAGCGCTAAAATTATTGCTCAAATACCCAAAAATAACTTTTCAAAGCGTTACTCAATTATACAATCTCAAACGAGAAATACGTGCAACAAAACTAAAAGACACGATCAAAATATATGAGATTCTATAAATTACGAAACGTCGATGTCGGGATTGAATATTCCTAAATTCGGGACAAATGCACAGATTCGCCATAACAAATAATCAAGACCGCTTAGCCGTAACATCAGTAATGTCTGCTATCGGTAGGTCGACACTTATAAAAAGTAACTCCAAAAATATATTTGCAACTTCTCGTAAAGCAAATAAACTTCTCGCAAGAACAAACAGTTGGTCGGTCAACCATTTGAAATTATATTTGAAAAAAATAACTTAAAAAGAATGCTAGAAATGTTCGCAAATAAGCGTTGTATAACAAACGGGTCGGTCACATAAAAAAGAAACTACAGATTATTAACCTAAAGCTATATAATGGAAACTACAACCTTGGAATATTTACACAAAGGTTACCATAAATTCCTTTATTTTATTTTGCCACCATAATGTTCTTTATTTTATTTTGCCACCATAATGTTCTTTATACGCCTCCAAATGCGGGCGTAATGTGGTCTTTATAGCACGGAAATGTCATTGTTGCTAAGCAGCATGATTGACAGCAAACATATGACATGATATTTCACGTAAGTTGAAAGAATTATTGAAACAACAACCTTAATATACAACCTTTATTAATTTAACAATAATAATATTAATAGCAATATCACAGTATCTTAGTAACAACAAATTAGTCTTTGCGTTTTCACCTTCCATTTTAGAATGCAAATTATTTACAAACAAACAGTACCTTAGCAACAATTTAGCAATATCACAGTATCTTAGTAACAACAAATTAGCCTACTGTCGACTTTATTTCACTGTATTTGCATTTAAAGACTTGCCGAAAATACTGAATCTTTTCGCGTCGGGCTTTTAACATTCCCTCGAGCCATAATCTTCTGATTATGCCCTTAATACATAAATATCTATTATACGCCCCCATGTGCGGGCGTAATGTGGTCTTTATAGCACGGAAATGTCATTGTTGCTAAGCAGCATGATTGACAGCAAACACATGACATGATATGTCACGTAAGTTGAAAGTATTATTGAAACAACAACCTTACTATACAACCTTTATTAATAAAAATAATAGTAATGAAACTTATTCTTTATAAAAATTGAAACTACAGTTGGATGGATTTGAAATTGTAACTCCAGATGAGCCAACACCAAAGCTGACAGTTCCTTCGCCGTTTTGTAGTATACTGATAGCTGCTGTACCAGTAATGTTCTGAGCAATTTTAATTTTATTTTGCAGAGAATTCTTTACATATGATTCGGCTACTTTATCCGATCGCCATCCACCTAGCTGCTTCAGTGCCCTTGTATCACCGCCGCTTCCTGCAAAGATCGTCGCCGCACTCCTGCGAAAGCAGTGCCCTGAGTACTTATGGGCATCCGGTAGGTTGAGAAACTCTGCTATTATCCTCGGCATTTTGCCTAAGGTGTTTTTCCCAACAGTCTGAGCACTACATTTGCCATTATGATACGACAAAAACAAGCTGTCAATTTTAGTATGTTCCGGTCGTAATGCTGCATATTTTCGGTACAAAGAGACGTAATCAACCAATCCATCGCTTGGTACAATTGTAAATTGCCTCGAAGTATAAGTTTTGGTTTTTTTGATCTTCACTAATAGCACTGATCCCTCAGTTGTTACGTCCTGTACAGCCAAATCGTGCAGTTCTTCGCGACGACATGCTCCAAAAATACCAAAGGCTGTGACAACCTATAAAACACAATAATTTTTATAACGAGGTATGGAAAAAAAAACTAAAATCGTTATACCTTAACTAACAAGTACGTATGATCAGGCGCCTTCAACATTAATTCTTCAATTTGATGCCGTTGCAATACATAGGACTTTTTAGGTTGATCACCTACAGAATTATTCTTTATGAATTCTGTGAGCATGGAAAAACGAGATATATCAACATCTTCCTTCAACTTGCAAAAATAGATATTTATTGAATAGAGATAATTGACTAATGTATATATATATATATATATATATATATATATATATATATATATATATATATATATATATATATATATATCCCTTACCATTTGAGACAAGTATGCCATCACAACTTTTTCATCACATTTTGTGGACACATTTTTGTGCTCCGCCACGCCCAAAACTTTTCGTACTCTTTTATGTATAAATATTTCGATTTACTTGAATTATTTTTGCCTGGCGGCCTCAAATTCATCTAAAATTTCTTGTGAATAAGTTTTTGCGTTTTCACCTTCCATTTTAGAATGCAAATTATTTACAAACAAACAGTACCTTAGCAACAATTTAGCAATATCACAGTATCTTAGTAACAACAAATTAGCCTACTGTCGACTTTATTTCACTGCATTTGCATTTAAAACTTGCCGAAAATACTGAATTTTTTAAAATTTTGTTCCAGTTTCATGGTACAAAATAAAATAAAACATTAGATGACACGGCATAATTAGATTATGGCTCAGGAATATAAAGCCCTCCGTTCGCGTCGGGCTTTTAACTTTCCCTCGAGCCATAATCTTCTGATTATGCCCTTAATACATCTATTACACAAGTTAAATTAAAACCTGAAATTTTGTACCAAATCAGCGAAACAAATGATTATTCACATAGATTTCGTCCAAAAAATATTTGACACAAAATTTGTCAATAAAACTCTTATACACAAAAACACTCAAAACGATATTGTGATTTCGGAAGAATGAATATGTTTGCCATAAATTCTACGCTAAAATAATCAAAATTGGTCAACAAGGAATCATATGTACATACAAAACGATTTATCCATAAAAACCCAGAAACTTTTGTTAAGGTTTGTCGGCCATGAAAATCAAAAAGAAACAGTAAATGCACCATAAAATTTACTTTAATTCTGGTTTAGCCCCCTTGTTATACAAATCCCCTAGTGGCGACTTAGAGGGTTGCTCCCGGCAACATCATTGAGTTGATATCCGCGCTCGAACTCCCTCGTGATGGATAGCGATGAGTCGTCTTAAAATATTAACTTGCGGTAGGATTTCATCCCATTTGGTTGTATGATATATTTATTTACACTTTAATTGCGATCTTTACGTTAAATACTTACAAGTTCTGAATAATACATTACTAACTAAAGAAATTAATATACAGCGAACTTTATCATACATTTGGCGGGATATTGCTACGTACGCAGCACTATCATAATAACTTAACCAGGAACTCGTTACTTTAATTCACAAAAACAACAAATTTCAATAAACACGGTACCACAGAATGAAGCACAGCACTATAAACCAAACGCTAGAGCTACTCCTAGGCCCAAACTTGTCACTGTGGACACGAAACAAAAATTTTCACATTTACTTTCAACTAAAATGACTACCCACAAACCAAAACTGAAGAACGTTTTTCCGGACATTTAAAAAAAAAGATCATTGTTACCAAAGTCAAACTTTTGTACTTGTAGATAATAAAGATCTCTGTGATCAAATGGTTACTTAGTTTATGACTTATTACATGTACTGCCCTCTAGCGGTAATTCAACGAAAGCAACAGATACCTTTAGGAGAGCGGTTTTGAAACCAACAAGAAAATCGTATAAATCCCTAGATGACACTACTTATATCAATTTCAAACTTTTAGATTATAACTTATAGTACAGCACATACAGAAACTTAAGATATTTGTATTATTGTTAAAGTAGATATCGAGTAAAATCTTAAGTGTAAATCCTTTAATTGTCAACACAACGGTAATTTTTAAAACAGTAAGTACAGTAGATGGGGAAGTCGATGTGAATAGATCAAATATCGATTTAATGTAGTTATGAAATCGATGCGAGAACTTACATGTTACAACTTTGCTAATTTAACCGACTCTGTATCTCTTACAATAACAAAGATAGCCATAGAACGTGGGTAGACTCAAGACACCCGGTATATATATATATATATATATATATATATATATATATATATATATATATATAATAATAATAATAATAAATTAAAATTATCTACTTCCTCTCAGAAGCCAAGTTAAACAAATAGAAATTTTGACTTATGTAAAAACGTAAGTTTGTACCACGGTCTACATCAGTAAGCTACATTACTTACGAAACTTACTGTAGATTGAGAGCTGTTTTCTTTATCAGGTCTTAAGGTAAGGAGAGATAATTCCATAGCTGTAATCAGTTTAGCATATCATCGGGAGCTACTCATTTTTTTATAGGCTACATAATTAAAATACAAGAGAAATTGAGAAAATTGTACTTTAATACCACATGCAAGCGTAGCGTGGCCTGTCTTCGTATTTAATCACACACGAACAAAAGATATATCCAACTAAGCTTTCCTTCAAGATAACGAAAATTGCATCATAATGCACGCCAACTTCTCGTGACGTCATTGACTACGCTTCCTTGAATGAAATAAAACCGTATATCTTCAATTCCAAAAGGAACGAAAATTTCTTAACACAAGATATTTTCCTTTATGCAGGAAAGTCAAGTTAAGGTACATATATGTTGCAAGGTAGACGTAACGGAAGTGAACTCACGTTCGCCTTGCGAATAAATCTAAATTGATGTGGTTAAATATCCATTGTAGACGATAAAAATACATACACGAGTATTCATAATTATATACACCAAGCAAAAAATATCGACATATCCACCAAAATTTAATTATTCAATGAAAAAAGATGCTTAAATATATCCATGTAATGTAAGTATGTTTACAAATAATAACACAAATTCAAAAACCTGCATTAAGGCAACGATAGCCAAAAA
Organism: Vesta saturnalis; assembly: GCA_036346205.1. Lineage (NCBI taxonomy): Eukaryota > Metazoa > Arthropoda > Insecta > Coleoptera > Lampyridae > Vesta > Vesta saturnalis. The sequence continues at coordinate 3,242,291 of JARFJB010002375.1, read as the reverse complement.
TTGGCATATATATATATATATATATATATATATATATATATATATATATATATATATATATATATATATTGTAAGGTTGTGTTGACGCACCCTGTATGTAAGATGTTATAATGACGTGTATTACGTGTTTTAAGTACGGGTGTATTGAGTTTGAACGAAAAAAAATTTTTTTTTTGTGTATATGCATAATGTATGTGGGTGGATGATACGCCACTGGAAATTTAGGAGAAATATCATTCAGTATGCAGATACGTGTATTTGAATGTTGTAGAGACATTGGTGTTGGAATAAATAGATTCTGATGAATGTAAATGTGAAGAGAAATGTGTCGATGGGACGATAATGTTTTGCTACTGTTGACTACTGAATAAGGAATGGATTGTTGGAGGATAAAGGAGTAATCTTGGCCGGAAGATGTGAATGTATAAGTATAGAATGTTTTAGGAAATAGGTAGAGAAAGATTTGGTATGTTTAATTGTTGATTATAGAAAGTTCTCGTAATGTTGTGCAATCAGTTTTGAGAATACATGTACGTATATGGGATTTGAGACCTTAGACTGTACTTATTTTTGTAAATGTTGCGGAAGGAGGATGAGTGCATGTGAGAGATAAACGTTGAAAGTTGTGTAATGGTCCAGAGTGGCCACTGAATGAATGTGATGACGAGAAATGGCTTCTCCATAAAGTAATTGTAAAATTTACAGGTAAGAACAAACATGGCGATGTATTGTAATTACAAGCGTGTTTGTACAGAGGGTAGTATCAGTCGGCACTAAGAAAGTTTGAGTGAATACCATTGGTGAATATAGCGTGGAAGTAGGACATGTTTAAAGATGGATGGCTTGAGGTATAAATAGCAAAGTCAGAGATTGACGGGGGCTTTTTGCTTTTTGGCTTTCGCTTTTGGTGGGTGTCGGTGAGAGCTCGGTGGAAGACGCGCGCGCGAGGTGAAGTGTGATCGCAGAATGGGTTGAGTTGGAGTTATATTTGTGAATAATATTGAAGGCAGTCGTTGTTTAAACAACTGCGTAACCCAAAAGGGGATGAATCGTATAAGACATTCATAAATAAAACAATTAATAGAATTGAGATTGAAGATAAAATCAGTTTGTTCTTCAAGGAAAAAAAAGTGCGTAAGCAGATTTATAATAAGATAACAGTTGTTATGTTATAGTGTTGAGTGCGGCGCGTGTGCTTGTAATGATCCTTAGTTAAAATTATTTATGGGACCACCTTTAAGTGAACGAAATATTCGTAGTAAATTGAGCCAATGTTAAAGTAATTTTATATGACATTAAAAGTTTATTTGTGTAAAGAAGGGCTAAATTGTCCTAAAGGTTGCAAGAAACTTTAAAAGAGGCAACCAAACGTGTGCAGATTATTACGGGTCATTGGAGTAATAACCTCGTATAGTTGGACTATTTGCGAGTACCGAAAGGAATAAGTGTTTGTGAAATTGTGGAGTACTTGTTATGTGCCTTCAGGCAATCTAAGGATACACATGGACTACAAATAATTGGTTTACGAGAAGAGAGAAGAAAGAAAAGCGAAGGATGAATGGACAGTCTTTAAGTAAGAATTACATTTAAGAACTTTGAAAACTCAGTTTAGCACGATTATCTTTTTGGTTAGTTTTATTTGCGTATTGTTGTGTAATTTTTTTTTAATTAATTAGTGTTGAAGGAAAAAGGTAATCGATCTCGAGTTATGTTGTATTGGCTGTTTTAGTAGTAAGAATTTTTGCAGAAACGCAAATTTGTATTGACAGTGGTGTGGTGGGTTAGTTTCTCAACCACGCTGATGTAGTGTATGTAAACATTTGTTTTTTTTTGTGCAGGACGATATATATATTTATCGTTAACTTTTATTCTGTTGTTTATTTAGCCAGTTATGAGACACATTTGTGACGTTTACTTAATTGGTGACCTAGTTTTCGACAATTTAAATGTAGACATTGCATATTTTGGTTTTAAGATTAATGAACAACCTGGAAGGTTATATTTGCCAGGTTAATTTTAAAAAGAAGATTTTCATGTCAGTTTCGTTTAACGCAGTACACTAATTAATGACGGATCAGCTGTTGATTTAAAAATTTCATTAAGTATAACTAAGAGATGGAGTTTTGAGAACTTACATATTTACGAATGTCCCATACGATTCAGAGGTATCATAAAGGAACAATTATTAAGCCGATGACATTGCTTTTCTTGTGGTTAGGAATTTTAAAAATTAATTATCGATCATTGAATGAAGAACTATTTTATGCATTAATAAGTAGAGATTTAACTTTATATGTATACGAGGGATCCGTAGAAAATATTCAGTTAACGTGTTATAACTTTGGTATTCTGGATGTACAGGGTACAATCAGGAAGTTTATGACGACCCGTGTATTTCAGTTTTCTTTATAACTGTTGGTTACGTGAATGCAGTTAAATTTGAGTGATAAATTTTGTTTTGGAAATTTTGGTATACGAGGTGTATTCAAAAAGTTTCTAGTAACCTGGGTAGTACTAAATATATTTGAGTTTGAGTTGAATTGTTTGGGACGAGTGTTTGTTTTAGGACCCTCGTGTGAGAGCTTACTGAGTAAGCACAATCCTACTTTCCACAATCAAGTAGGGTTAATTAAAACCCAGCTTAAGACAATTATTTTAGCAAAGTTTCGATTGTGGTGGCGCCTGGAGACATATTTTCCCAGACTGAGCTGTTTGAATATCGGTGTAAGGTGTTTGAGCGTATTAATCATTCATTTTACTTCTTATTTCGACCACGCCCATCTCCCTGTTAGCTGGCTTGGCAACCCGCTTACAGCAGTAAGCATACACGACGCCTAGTGTGGTTTGGACGTGTAACAATATGTATATATATATATATATATATATATATATATATACAGGGTGTTCCAGTTTTTTGTACTTTAATAGTCGATAGAGCTTTCAAAATTAAGACAAAAAGTTCATATAAACATAGGTTGCCAAACGCTTAGTTTTGGAGATACAGGGTTTCAAAGTTTTAATTTTTGTTCAGTTCTTTTAATTTATCTTCAAAACTATTTAAAATAATAAATCCAAATTTAGTACACATATTACACTCCTTAAACTCAATATTAAGAGTAGTTTAACGTTTGTCAATATCTACAGAGTAGTACATTTTCTGGGGTGGTACACCCTTTATCCCCCCCAAACTTTTTCATGCGACGCCTCTAACTCAAAAATTTAGATTGCCCATTTGATTTAGGAATTTTTTGTCTTCTGCTTTTTTTTCGAAAAATGCATAGTTTTTGAGATAAATTAGCTGTAATCCAAATGGTAAGTAAAGAACGTCTTATGTTCCCGCAAAAAAAAGTGTGCCATGAAAAGAACAATAAAAAAAAGAATCAAATTATGTCAAATCTCATGTTTTCTTTTAAATACGATTTGTGCATAAGAAAGAATGTAGTTTATTTAAATATTTTATTGTGTTAATTTTTATTGGAAAAGTGATCTTTTAAAATGCCATTTTTGTTTTCTAATCAAGAAATAGCGGATATCCATTTTATTTATGGCTTTGTAAATGGAAGTTCAGCAGCACCTTGAATATAGGCGAAGATTTCCTTTTAGAAGAGCTCCGCATCCTTCAGTGTTTGTAAGAGTTCACCAACAAATTATAAGTCAGGGGTTAAATAATGTGCATGGTCGTCAAAATAATAATCATAGGCAGCAAAGAAATATTGCACGACGAATTTTGCGTGAAGTCGACAGAGATCCCGCAACTAGCATTAGAAGAGTATCCGTAGCTTTAGGTGGAGTCTCAAATACTACTATTCGCCGAACATTAAGACGGGATCACCGATATCCTAACCATCTACAACCTGTTCAAGGACTACAACTAGGGGATGTAGAACATAGAGTTGCGTATTGTCGATGGATTCTTGCAGAAAATAATAACAATCCAGGTTTTTTAAATAATGTTTTATGGACCGATGAATCCTGCTTCACTCGCCCTGGTGTAGTAAATTTTCACAACCAGCACGTTTGGGCACATGAAAATCCACATGTAGTTCACCCGAGACGTTTCCAACAAGAATTTAGTGTGAACGTCTGGATAGGTATTTACAATAATCACCTTTTTGGGCCCTACTTTTTACCACCTCGAATGAATGCTTCGGCTTTCTTGGAATTCTTAGAGAATGAACATGGAAATATGTGGGAACATATTCCCTTAAATTTACGAAGAACGGTTTGGTTCCAACTTGATGGTTGTCCAGTTCATTATAGCAGAATCGTTAGAAACTGGCTGGACAACCATTATACAGTATCGGTCGTGCAGGCCCAGTTCCCTGGCCGCCAAGGTCTCCAGACCTAAATCCCTTAGATTTGTTTGTGTGGGGGTATTTAAAAGAAAGGGTGTATGCAACTCCTGTGACAACAAGAGATGAACTCATTAATAGGATTAGGGATGCGTGTAATGAAATAAGACAATCAGACAATTCGTCGGTGTGAATTATGTATTCAACAAAATGGTTCACATTTTGAACAGTTTCTTTAAATTTATTTATTATTACGATAGCGTTTTTGTTTTGTTGTTATAGGTTAAGTTTATTAATTTATTTATTTCGTTCGTTTCGTTCTTGTTAAAATCTTAAATAGAAATTCTTTCCAATTTTTTTCAATAAATACATATTTTTTTAATATTTATTTTGTTGTTTTACTTTTGTTTTCCTTTATTTAATTCAACTGAAAAGTTAGGAAAAAATCAGTGGATTACTAAATTTTATTAAGAGATAAAAAAAAAGGAGAGAATTGACATAATTTGATTCTTTTTTTTTATTGTTCATTTCATGGCACACTATTTTTTGCGGGAGCATCAGACGTTCTTTACTTACCATTTGGATTACAGCTAATTTACCTCAAAAACTATGCATTTTTCGAAAAAAAGGCAGAAGTCAAAAAAGTTCCTAAATGAAATGGGCAATCTAAATTTTTGTTTTTTAAAAGTTAGAGGCGTCGCATGAAAATGTTCGGGGGGGATAAAGGGTGTACCACCCCAGAAAATGTACTACCCTGTAGATATTGATTAACGTTAAACTGCTCTTAATATTGAGTTTAAGAAGTGTAATATGTGTACTAAATTTAGATTTATTATTTTAAATAGTTTTGAAGATAAATTAAAAGAACTGAAAAAGAATTAAAACTTTGAAACCCTGTATCTCCAAAACTAAGCGTTTGGCAACCTATGTTTATATGAACTTTTTGTCTTAATTTTGAAAGCTCTATCGACTATTAAAGTCCTGCTACAAAATTGGAACACCCTGCATATAGTACAATTTATATGTGGGTGCTGCTGAGTATGGTCCGATCTTTTGCGGATGTGGCGTCGTGCTGTTTGTGGAAATCGTTGTGTTTGTGGTAGGGTAATGCTCAATCAGGAGCACCAGCCTTTGCGGCAGGTCACCGTATGTCTACCCGAAAATGGCTCTCCTTGACTGTTTTTTGTAGCTCAGTCTCGGAGTCAAACCCTAAGGTGGGTTGAATAGGAGTCATACGGACAGCAAGCGAATTTGCTGCTGTGCTGTTGTTACCGGTATCCCGTTCGGTCGCTGTGGGGTTTCCATCTTCTTCCGTGGCGGAAATCGGTGAGCTTCGGGCATCCCTTCTGGTTTGCGGACTAACACACTTTGCCTGGTCGGTGCGAGGTTTCGTGCATTGGTTGGTGTGGTGATTACCGGCATACTTGGCAAAGCGGGCTGCGCCCATGCAACGGAACTGTGCACTGCCAGATGTCAGTTTTCAGTCTCCAGTCCTCTACGGTGACATGAAGGTGGGCGACGTGCTGTATCTCCCGGATGACCAGTACCAGAGGTATTGGGCGTCCTTGTTGAGGCAGCTTAAAGCTTCATCAACCTACCACGGTCCGTGGTTGAGGCAGGCTGTATCCGTGTTCTCGCCATAATGGCCTTGTCTCGAGTGAAGGCAATCTCACGTCTAGATCTAGGGAGAAGTTAACTGCGTTCTACTTCAGACGAAATATTACTGAGGAACTCTCTCGCTGGGAACGGTCCCCATGGCATTCAGGGTCATTTAGAGCTGCTAGAAGGCGTTGTTAGTCAGCGCCCGTCTTATCCTTGACAGGTTTCCTCTTCGGGCTGGATCAGGGCGCGATGGACGTCGAAGAAGCCGTTAATGGTATCTCCATTCGCCAGACGATGTCTTGGGGCGTCTTCATCGGTTTCCCCTATTTCTGCTGTCGTACTGATGGTCCAAAAGTGCTTGGCAACGGGTCAATCACCTAATCTGCCATTCGCGTAGGTAATTGTTTTAAATTCATTCATTTTATTTTATGCATTTAGTTTATTCATTAGAGTTGAGCTAAATTAGTAGATGTTAATCATGTGACATGTAACATTGGACTGGACCAACCGTAGTGTAGTGGATGCTAATATAAGGTGGGCGGTTAGGCGAATGCAAGTACGTTACAAAAATGCGGTGAGCGAATGCCAATGCTAGTAGTAAATTGGCAATAAATTTAATGAAACCTTTACGGTGTACATTATAAGCGCTTTTAGACGACGGTAACCTTAGATGATTTAAGGCGGTATCTATGCTTGTGTGAATAAGAGAGTACGAATGTTTGTGAGTACGATGAGTGGGATCTGACAGACTTCATGAAGGGCACCATCTTCGTCAGGAAGGTCGACTCTTAAGCGGAAGGTCAATGGCGCACTATGGGCGGAACTGTCCAGACGACAGTATTCTAAAGGTGGTGGCAAGGTTTATGGCCTCTTCTATTGTGTATTGTTTATTCATGGGGAGTTAATAATCAATTTTAGTCTATATTGCGTTTGTTATTAATCATCGTTTAACATGTGATCTCCGCATTTGATAGCACATCAAGTTAAAATGTGCATTTACCACTTTGGCGCCAATCCGGTATTAGGTCATAAGACCATGTTAACGGAACGGAAATGGAAATATGGGTGTCATTTAAAAGCATGTATCTTGAGATTGCGGATTTGCATTATACTAAACTCCGTTTTTTGATCAATTCGTCCAAATTGAGAATAAAGTATGTCGGTTCGCCGTTCGGAGAACGGCTCAACTGCCTTATATTTTTAACATGAATTTCGTTTAATTTTAGTCGTACTAAATTAGTGCTTACAGTAGATGTCAAACCCGGAATTCTACCTATGGCGAAACAATTTGGCATACCCTGTTATATTATTGAGGGGATTTATTATAAGGTTATTGTAAGCTAAAATCTGTCATGATAGTTGAATCTTTGGCTGCATTGAAGATTAAAACGGTGTATTTCTCAAAATATGCCAAATGGATATGTATTATTTGTAAAGAATTCAAAGAAATATATGTTTCAAAACTTCTAAATCATTAAAAAAGTATTCTTTAATCAAGTTTCCGTTTCTAGTTTGACTAAAAAGAAAGTTGTTTTACTTTATCTAAAATAAATTTAAGCATCCATTCAAAGTTTCTATCTTAATAATCTCGGTAGTTATCTTTGCAAGGAAACTGTACTTAGTGGATTTTTTTAGTTGAAAGCGTCTTGAGCTGCATCGTTACCGTATAATGGCTGGTGGTTGCTGATTGCGTCATTACGACTAAGATTAGCTAGTGAAATCTCGATACCGGAAGTATTGAAGCACAACGTAATACCGTCAGCCATTTCCTGCTCAGTAGATCGTAATTTCACCGCGCATCGAGTTCTGTTGGTTTTCTTAGGGTGGAGATTTACAAAACTGCTACTATAAATTTATAAACGTATTAAATTTCACTTAGTGTGGTTTTCTTGTTTATGTTTTCTAACTAAACACAAATTTTTAATTACAAAATGAAATGTTTGCGTTTTGTTTTACTAAATATATTTTACCTAAATAAGGATAAACTAAAATAATAGAATAAGAAATTATTGAACATTTTATTACAGCTTTATTTTCAATAATAAAAATGTACTAAACACGAGGTGGATATAACACTTTTATAACACTATAAAATATTTTAAGATGTAATCAAATTGCTTTAGATTTTTGCTGATAACTGAAATATGTAGTTAAAGATACTTTTATAACGCAAGGTTACCGTTGTACACTTTCAAATACGCTACATTTTTGATGTTTTACAACAAAACTTTTCTATTTATTGTTCCCATTACATTAAAATCCCGTAAAAGGTTTTAAAACTGTGATCAATGATCATTTATCTGTTTCAGAAACTACAAAGGAAAGTATTGGAGCATTTAGTACAAAAATTGCAATAAAATGAAAGATTTAAGATTCACTAGCAGACAAGTAAAGTTTATTGCACTTCTTATAGATTTTATGTGAATTTCATTATTAGGTGCGCAATTCTTTTTAAACCTTATTTATTGTGTTTAATGTTGTCGTAAAAACACAATTACACATCAAAATTATTGCTGGCGTAAGAAATTAAATTTGAAGTATCTTTCAGCGCAGCTAAAGTGTGCAAACCAAAACTCAAATGTGGAACTTCTGGTTTCAGTCGAAATAATTCGGGAACCAAGTAGATATCAACCAATGGAATGTTGGGGATGCTAATATTAAAATGTATCCACTTAAATGTGTACTGTCACCCCCTCTAAGCTACCTAACCTGACTATATTGCCATATGGAAACACCCACGTGTGATAGCATTATTAGAACCTCCTGGATAAAAACTTAAGAATGCTGTATAAATGAATCCAGTTTCTTCAGTACGAAGCAGGCGATCACAAAAAAAAAGGCATGTCAGTTCTTCCTTATTACTAGCAGGTATTCAATATTCGTAAACCAATTAAACGTCAAACGAATTTTGTTGAAACGTACAGTAATTATGTTTGAAGATTTTCGACATTGTTTCTGAGTTATACTTCTATTAAGGTGGCCCATAAAAAATGTAGTTTCTTATTGAGCCCTTCTGCTCCTATCTAGAAAAATTTCTAGAAAAAAGGTAAGGACTGGGAATGAATGGTCACGTGACTGCTGAACAGGATTTTTTAAGCTAGAAATTAAAACTGTGGGAGGTAGAGAAGCGTGCCGTAACCATCCTCCTTTCTGCGACGTTTACTGTACTGCACCTGGTGAATCTTGCTCTCTGGCGTTGATACAACTTCGTATGAACGGGTTCTAAGAATTTGACGGTTAGTTTGTGCATACACAGGTTCGATACCATCCAATATTCATTTTTCCTTGTTGAGAAAACCTTGTACACATAATTATTAGCGCCCCCGCTTACGAACTCCGTCATTCTACTCCCGACTCCGTAGGCCTCCACCTCATCGGTCATACCCCACGGAAATCACCGACAGGTGGAGCCCACTCACCTGAACTTTTCGTAAAAATCACGCAATCTATATCAAAGTGCAGAACCCGTTCGGCAAGTTTTTCCAGGTAGCTGTACAGGTCAACACCTTGAATTTATTTCTCTCGCAAAAAAATAAAATGGCTGCGGATTTTCATTATAACGTTATACAAAATGGCGGAGAAGTTTGATTATGTCTTATAATTAAAAACAAAATGGCCGGCAATAATCAGCATCCACGGGCATCTTATGAAATCCTTATTAGGATACTATTTCCGCCCTAGCCGAAAAAATGGCCGTCGAGATGACCTACAAAATCGCCCCGTAACCAACCAGAAACAAGGGAGGGGGCGTGGCCTACCCCAGGCCCTCCAATCAGAAGATTCCATGCGTGCGTATTTGCCTACCCTCCAGGGGCAACCAAGAAGGTCTTAATTAGGGGTGAAAATGTCGCGTGACCATCCCCACCCCCCCGCACTGCTAACTCCAAAGTGAACTGACAAAAGGGTCTTAATTAGGTTTGAAAATACAGTCAAGAGCTGAAAATTCCATAAAGGGGTTGAAAACCGTCCCCAGAAAAACTAGTTAGGGTAGAAATACCAACAAGGGGTTGAAAATTTCAATTGAGGGTTGAAAAAAACCCGAAAACAAGCCGTCAAAATAGGGGTGGGACGACTACGTGGGCGTGACTTCCCCCACCATTTTTAGCCCTCAGCGGAGCCCCTTCTACTAATAGAAGATCAGAAATACAGAAATAATTTCGAAGGCTCGTGCTGCGGTAACAGAATAGGAATACGATAGTGGTTTAGAGAACTACATCGCTGACGAAAATCTCCAGGAAATATTATAAAACCTAAATCGCATTTACAACGCCGACAAACCGGCTATGCAGTTTTGTCCTAAAAGTGGTAAGCTTCTTAGACCTAAAAATTTCAAAGACTTCTATATGATAAGCAGTGACCCAGAAAAGGAAAGTATGAGTGTGTCCTGTAATTTTGCGGCATCAGGCCTACGAGTACCACCAATGTTGGTAGCGCCTTATAAACGTATACCTAGGGATGTTACAGCGTGTACACCAGATTCATATTTTGTCGGACGATCAGATTCCGGTTGAATGACATCCATGTTTTTATACATGGTTACTGGAACATAACATAGAATTTCCCATATTCCTTTTTCTAGACGGACGTAAATCTTATATTAATGTGGAACTTTTTGATTTTTGTCGTAAAAAGCAGATACTCGTTTCCTTCCCAACGCAACTCATATATTACAGCTCTGCGATGTGTCTATTTTTAAACCGCTGAAAACAGCCTGGGAAAAAGTTATACTAGAGCACAAGCAAGAAACCTATAAGTACTTAACGAAAGCGAGTTTTGCCCCTTTATTCGAAACATTTATAACTTATAACGTAATAAAAATGGATTTCGTGCGTGTGGACTATTTCCCTTGAACGCAGGCGCGATTGGTTATAGCAAATGTATTTAGAAGAAAGAAAGTATTTTGGTAACCAGAAAAGGAAGAAGACGATAACATGATAACACAAGATGATTTTAAATTTGTTTTGAAGGTATTGGCATTTTACTATAACGAACGACTTTTAGGAGATGAAGCCAAAAACGATGGTATTCGAGACTTTTATAAATTTTGTCAGAATAACATAGTATCTTCTTCGGAAACCAACTCTAAAATTCCCAATCTTACAGATTCTGCAGTGGACCTAATGCCAATTGAATTTGATGATATAACTTTTGTTTTAAGCGATCAAAATATAGATAGTGTTAGTTTTGAGCCAGATTTAAATTTGTAGCGTCCTCCACGTACCCTAGCTTGAAAAGTGTAATTTGAACTTATTTGCAATAATGCAAATTCAAGAACAAAGCAATCGCTAAGTGATTTATATTGGCTTTACTGACAATAATGTTACTATTACTCAAACTAATTGCTTGCCTTACATTGACTGTCCTCGCAATAATTAAAATATTAGAATTTATTTATAAGTCTGATACTTAATTAATCTCAAACCTCAAATCTGATCAAAGGAATTGAGTGTCTCATGGTAGGTATGTTGTGCTATTTGAATTAGATAGGCGGGATGACGTAAAGTGTTGCATCATGTGGGGCAGGTAAGCTTTACGCAATGATAGTTCAACCCATTAATGTACTATTGTGGGAAAGAACCAACAATAAAACCCACTTTATTCATAAATAAATAATTGTACAAGTACATTAATAAATCAAATAATACAAAAAAAAAATTAAAGGGTTAAATATATAACAAACACCATTAAATCAGGTTACAGTGCGTACAAAATTATAGCATTAAGAGAAAAATTAGTAACGAGTAGTTTAGCTACACATAAACACAATAAAAAGAACAAGTAGTCACACCCACAATTGTGTCATAAATAAATCAGAATAAAAATTGTAATACCAAACATGTGGCCCTCTAAAACCAATCATGCCGACCTTTAAGTAAATAAGCAAGCAAAACAATGAGGCAAATTTCGTACATATAAAATATAACAACAGTAAAATTGCACCGGTGATAATAAAGTAAATGCAAGGACAAACAAAAAAATAGGTGAAAAATTTACACATACACAATTGTTTAGTGATTAGTAAAGCACGAAATATATACGTAAAATTACAATAAATTACATATAAAGAGAAATCCGTTCGCAGGCAAACAATTCTAATTAAACAAACTGACACAAAAAAACTCATCAAAACAAAGCCTTACAAGGGTAACTTGTAAATAAATCAAACCATCGTGACCGATATATAAGTTTGAGTGCGTTAGAAAAATACAGCGCCCTTTTTTCAGGTTACACATTCATCTATACAACAATAAAACCAATAAAAATAAAATTCGAGGTGTTTAATGGTTATCTGGACCTGGGAGTATGTAAACATTCGGCAATTGCCTATTGCAATTATAACCAAGGTCTATCCTGTACCCGTTCGCCAGGCCCACCTCTAGACAAATATAAATATAAACAACAAACAACAATGCTAATTCACCCAAATACCAGAGTGAGGGATCCCTGTACTGTCTTTTATCTTAGCAGATTTCAGATTAATGAGCCCGCGTGCGAATGAGATACCTTTGCAAGGCAACGTTTGATTTTTAATACGTTACATAGGCTCGTAAAGTTATTTGCTGCGAGCTTTCATTTATATAAAGATACCTACTTACACTTGAATATGTTCACTTTAGTTAAACTCTTTACCACCAACACGACGAGTTAGGATATGCGGTTTAAAAACTCGGCGTCGCGGCGATTAATTATAGATTAATTTTTGGAAAAATTTACATTAAAACATACACTAAAAGAAAAAAACGAATTAGCGTTTTAGTTTTGCTAAAAGGTACACGACAAAATATTTATAGACCGAACGGTTTAATGCGAGAATTTCTAATTAGAACATAAAAGCAATCCCGCTCAATCAAACCTTCAAAAGCAACTGCCTTTTCCTCCGATTTCCACCTAACTATATTTACTCCCGAAAATCAACCTCTGTTATTGCAAGTAATAATAAAAAAAAAACACGAAATTATTTCGTGGGAACATTTTTCGCATTCCCAAAAGAACAAAAGCTTAATATTAAAAATATGCATTCGTCCTTAACAAACCTTTCATTTCACATTAAATTTCCTAGTTCCAAACAAAGACGTCTTTGATTGCAGTGTGTACCGACGTAATTGATTATTAAACGAGTGACATTTTTACATTAAGAATCGGCGCATAAGAAATTCCAATGATTCGTTACGCCCCTTCAGTAAAGTAGTTTTTAAGCGTACACCTAATAGTTAAACCTCAACATGTGTTTTTAACCCTTAGCCAAATATCAGTTACATACATTCCCACATTTCTTTCATAAAAATACATACAATAAAATATTCCGAAAACATTAGCAAATCAAGATATTAAAAATCGACTAATTATCTTTGTTATCGCGGTAACAATGGCGATTTGACAAACGTCTATTACAATAATAAAGTTTCCGCGGTCCGCTACCTACCTACTATTGAAACAAACTCTGGAAACTATTACGAAACTAAAATTCCTGCAGAGGGATCTGATACGTATAATATTAATGGAGGACAAAACAGTACTTTTCAGAGAGAAGAAGGAACCCCTGAGAACGATGACGTCCATATAGTTAACTTAGACGATAAAAAGTTTACTAGTGAAAAACAAGGATGTAATACAGAAAACATTGAAATATCAAATATTGCCAAAAAAAAATAGATTTTAATAATGAAAAAACGGACACAGACGAAGGTATCTTAACTAAGAACAAATATGATAGAAACCACTACAACGACCTCTTTAAACAGTAATAAAGAAGACACTACGGTAAATGTTAGAGAATATGAGACTGATCTAAGAACCAAAATAATTAATATAGTCCGTAAATTAAATGATTGCGAATATCGGCTTAGCGCTTTATTTGGCGTGCACACTCGCAATTTGTATCTATTTCGTTCTAACACACAATGTTTGGAAATAGAGAGAATGGTATGATACAATATCGTCGCTGTGGGTGATGAACTAAGACGGATACTATCCGTTTAAAACATCTGTATTTGTGTCAGGTGAGTTAGAAGGAGATAGTAATATTTATTTTAGGCGTCTCTTTAAAGACTAAATTGTCTGTTGTAATCCTTTGATAGTGGTATTCAAAAGTTTATTTCGCGTGTTTGTAACACAGCTACTGAAGTATGTTATATTCCTTCAATTTATAAAACAAAATTAAAACGTAATTGGAAATAGAATAATATAATTTATTTTTATAAACATAATTGGAATTCAATTATGTTATTAAATTGAATACAACATGGTAAATAATTTTTGTGATTAGTTACGTTATAATTAACTACTTTTTAAATTATTACATTAAAGAATGTAGGGTCATTAATATATCATTATTTTACACAATGGAGTAATGTCTACAGATTTCAAATTTGCATCACTGCTGTTTGTATACTGTTGTTGTAACAACCGTAAAATGCCAGGAAGGTTTTTAAACGAACTTTGCCATGAACTCGTGTTTAATGTGTATGAGTATTTTTGTCGCGAAAACGATAATATTGGTTCTCTGTGTAATGTTGCAGTGAACAAAAGAACCGCAGAACCTTTAAAAATTAGCCTCAATGCGTTACACAAAATCGGCGAGAGTAAGAAGTGGAACATTTCATTGCCAAATACTATGTGAAAACCACGAACTAAGTGTAAAAGTGATGATATACAAGAAGGGCTAAAACATACCATAAGAGACATAATTGATTACACCGGAGATAATTTGTAATATATTACAAGAACCTTGTTACATTGTGTAAAATAATGATATATTAATGTCCCACATTCTTTAATGTACTTATTTAGAAAGTAGTTCATTATAAGGTACTTTTGTTTATAAGAATAAATTATATTATTATATTTTCAATTGCGTTTTAATTTTTTATATACTGAAGGGATATAACATATTTAGTTGTGAGTTACAAACACGTGAGATAAAGTTTTGAATACCACTGTCAAAGAATTACAACAGACAATTTAGTCTTCAAAGAGACGCCTAAAGCAAATATTACTATCTCCTTCTAACACACCTGAGACAAATACAGATGTTTCAAATGTATAGAGTCCGTCTTAGTTCACCACCCGCAGCGACGATAATGATCATTCCATTCTCTCTATTTCCAAATATTATGTGTTAGAACGAAATAAAGCGCTAAGCCCAAAATTCGAAATCATTCATTTTACGGACTTTAGCAACGAAAATAGTTTAAGTACATATGTATAAACCATATAAACGGTTACATTGACCAAAAACATAAGATAATTTAGGGGCCATTATAATAAATTTGAAAAAAATAGAAAACGAATCTACAACTTTACAACTAATCAAATCACCCGTACGTAACACTAATTTAGCGAGGGTTACTAACGAAACGAAACAGTCACAAAAAATTATAGTAGTCTCAGATATAAAAATTCAATCACCTAACAAAAGAAGCACTGACTTTACATCAATATGGAACAAACATCTGCACTGGCCTATAGTGGAGGAAACAAGAAAATAGAAGCTATTAGTTAAAACAATGGAAACAATACTATGACAGGAAAGAAAATATTAAGAAGGAAAATTTGAGGCTCTGAACAAAAGAAATTAGAAAGAAAGAAGAAAGTCGGAGAAAAGTGAAAATAACCAAGGTCGATTGAAAAATAAAAGTTGAAAACTTACAAAGTCCAACAAGGAGGAATCCTTGAAAGAGGAATTGCAAGAAGAACATCAACACCTAGGAAATCGTTATGCGCAACCAGAAGGTGACTTTGATGTTTCTGCGAAAGTAGAAATTGGAATAAAATGCATTTTCGAGTTTATTGCTGTGGATTTTGTCATTGTGAAGTGAGTAGATCTATTATTTTTAATCATAAAACGATATACATGACTGTGTTCTAGATATGATGGGGATTGCAAATGTTATCCACTCCAGATCGAAAACATAAGTAATGAAGAATATGAAATAAATTTATGGAAGTGGCCAAAAAAGCAGACAGGATATGGCATAAAAAGGATAATATTTTGGAGAAGATATCTGAACCCAAAGCAGGCAGTATTACAAGTTCCTATAACGTTCAACCAATGGAAAAAATGTGTAACAAATAAATTTTAAATTTGCGGGTATTTTTTTAGATTTTGTTCGAGCATACCTAGGTATTTAAGTAATAAAACAACTATGACCATTTACTGGATTTATGTTGTTCGTTGGCTGGACACGTGTGTTCATTCATTGGTATTTTTATAAATTTCGAATTTAATAATTATTCAATATTTTACAAATATGTGATCTATAGGAAACTAGAAATCAAGTATTTTTAATATCATAAAACGTCACTTAAGTTTAAATTTAGCATTGGCCAAGTGATTAATAGCATCACGGTGTCATTCACCCTACATGCTTACCATCGTAACGTAAGTACGTATAAACAAATATTTATGGGTCAAATTAATTATTTATTTGATGTTATGTTTAGTAAAGATCTCTAGTCGTGAAAGTTATCGTTTATCTAGTGAATTGAGAAGTATTGCCTATTCTTTAAAAATTCAAGAACTACAATTAACCGACTCGTGTGCATAATTAAGGTTTTACCTGATTTACAGTAATCAAATACAGGGGAAGAATAATCGAATCTGAGCTAACATTTACAAATAAATTTGGGCTAATTTGATTTTGTCAGGGTTAAAGAAGAGAAATATTGGAACGATATTGTGTTTATTAAAATATTTTTGAATGTTTAGATGTAATCGGGCATATAGGGTAGAAATGTACTAGACAGGCCGGTACTAACTTTGTTGGTAAACCCTTTAATGGCTTACGAAAATAAATAAATAAGTAATAAACATTGTTTTATTTTCGGAAAATTTTGGAAATTTTATTATGAATAGGTTGAAACATGATTTCATTCCATTAACGGAAAAAAACTAATACCATATTGATGTAAAGTGAATAATTTTGCTGTTACAGTAACGAGCAGGAAACCGTTATTAAATTTTATATACAAAATTTCTAGAACGTATTCTGTGTGTGAAATTAAACTAATTTTGTCAAATAAACATATGTTGCAAAGGTCACCATTTTCGAGATACAAGGTGTTGAAGTTTCGAAAAAGGGACGTTTTTTTTCTCAGGAACTATATACACAGACAATCTATTATTGCGTACATTAGCCACACTCTACACTCATACACTCGAATTTTGTTTCCATTTCCGTATTTGTCAACTCAATATACACGAATAAGGTCACTTGCGATTTTGTGATTTGCATCTTTTCATTCCAGATTTGCATCATAATAACAAACGTTATCATTCGACATATTTTTAATTGGGAATATAAAAGAAAAATCCGTAGCTACATTTAGCGGTGAAATCTTTGAAATCTTTTAAGTTTTTATCATAAAAACAATTTTATTACAAGCACAAAAGATATTTGAAATTACTTCTCTTTCACTTTTAATTACTAACAATTTACGCGTTAATTATTTGTAACACTTAGTTCCAACACCTTATTAGTATTTAACGGTTAAAGTCTTAATTAATTTACAGACTTGATTTCGGATTGTTTATTTTTAAAAGTAAAACTTTATTTCTATATTTTGGTTTTAATACTAAATACGGTATGTTTGCAAATTTTCTATACAATGCGTTTAACCAAACACAATTTATACGTCTTATTCGATGGTTTTTTCAATAAATGCAGCAGTTGTATGCTAGTTACTGGCTGCTCTGGTAATGGATAACGCATTATGGACTGGGGCACCATTTTGTTAAAAATAACAGTTCATCTTTTTCCAGAGGATTACTATCAAGAAACTAAACCATGTATTTTTGGGAAACACCACACATTAAACAAAAGTTTTCCTTGCCATGCCCAGCTCTGATTAGATGCGGATTTTCCTTTGCCCAACACCCGCTATTTGGTATATTAAAAATTTCAGCACGTTTTGGATTTCAGATTGTTTCTTAAGAATCCACTAACAAAACTCGCGCATTCTAGGTAAATGTTCAGGTTTCAAGTATAGATTCTTATAATATTTAGGCGATTCATATTTATAACGTTTTAGAATCTTCTTTTTTAAATTAAAAATTATTATTAATTTTATTAAATACATAAATAAAACGTTTACCTCGAGTAGGATTTGAACCTACGACCTGTAGTTTGTTAGAGTATTTATAATAATAATAATTTTTAATTACATATTTACCTTTGAACTTATTCGTTCATAACAAAAACTTATAATACTTCTTTCTTAAATGTTTTAATTTCTTGCATATCCGGTAAAGCAGCGCCGTGATTCTTTTCTACACTTCCTACAATAAGAGTAACTTTTCATCAATAACGTCATTTTGATAATTTTGCGGTTGACGCTGAGAAATGAATGAAATTCTACAAAATTATCTTTTAAGTTAAAACGTATGTGCAGTTAACATATATAATTTAATAACAATAATAAATAACCAGCCGTCTAAAAGATTTTGTATTTGGTTGATGCCTTTAGGGAAATTGTATGTGATATTGAAGACTTGCCGCCCACGAATTTCCATTGAGTTACTTAACCACAAATAAAAATCATGTCATATTTTCGAAATTACCGTATTTTGCCCTTTCAAAATTGTAACGCAATTTTAATCAAAAATATACCTTGTGATTTCAATTTTTGAATAAAATGAAAAAACTGATATAACAAATTGCGCCCTCTAGCACTTTCATTAGGAACTTTTGTTTAACAATGGGAACGCCAATTTTCAAACACCCAAACAGTAGATTGCTGTTTAATCTCAGACCCATATGAGTATATCCAAGATTGTTCACCTGCTACGATTTTTTATATAGAATTTGCACGACCACCTTCACATTTTTTGAGCATTTCTTTACAATTTATATATGCCTGTTTTTCATCTTTTCAAAGTGTGAGATCCAACGACTGCAAAGCTTGGCATCTATCTTCAGAAAAATATGCAACTTCTTCTAGGGCATTCGACCCTATTGTTTGTATACTAGGTAGCTTATGCTTTGAACACAATTTTGTAAGCAGCTTGGAATCAAGCAGAAAGTATGCTCTACGTTACGCGCTTTGGAATTTATTTCTTCCTTGTTTTGGTCGTAATAATTCTGGCAATCTATTTTCCGATAAATTTCGGAACACTATTACACAGAGTATTTGTATTGAAGGAAAATTTAAGGTAAAATTTATTGAATGTTATATATTCCGCTATTGTTTTGCTTTCTCATATACGTACGTATAAAGAGAAAGCTATGTAATCGGTTTAAATTTTTAAACACATTTTTTACATTTCTCGACGTTTTGTAGCCTGAACAATACGCAAAACACATAACTCAAAAAGAAAATCTCGTGTCTGATTGTGTGTGTGTGTGTGTGTGGGTGAGTGTGCATGATACCGTTTGAAAGCTATCGACAAAAAACAAGTTTTTAGAAAAAAAAATTCGTGTCTGTGTGTCTGTTTGTGTGTGTGTGTGTGGGGGGGGGGGATATATTTTGAACCATTAAAGGTATCGATAAGAAATTAGGTACAAAATTCTTTGCAATAAAATCTAGGTCAACTTCGTGAATGAGCAAGATCTAACCAGTGACGGGGAATTTTTAGGGGATTATAAAATTAAAAAAAATCATTGCTTCAAATTTTAAAAAGTTACATAATTAAAAAAACAAACTAATACTTTTTTTTATATAATTTCAAAATAAAAAAATATATAATAACCAGTGGCGCGCTGTTTTTAGGGTGCAAAATTGAGCATTCTTTAGTTTCTCAACCGAAAGACGCGTGTAGGGAGTTTTTAAGATCGCTAAGTATAAATCATTTGTCAAAATTAAAAAAATTCTAAATGGGGATAACAAATGGAAGATTATCGTGTTTAAAATCCGATATGAGTAAAATTCAGGTATTTTGGGCTAGTGATAAATTTTGCAACTTTGTTAATTTGTAAAACATTATCTAAAAAAAAATTTGAAAAACTGCCAGTGCAAAATTTTTTTTTCATTTGTCAAAATTAAAAAATTCAAAATGGCGGATCAAAAATGGGGAATTGTATTGTTTAAAAAGCTAAAATTCAGGTGTTGTGGCCTTTGAAGTTATTTATTTACATATATGAGGAAGCCTTATGGCATATAATTTGGCAGCGGTTATTATACAATCTAAATGTTTCGATAATACTTACATTATCTTCGTCAGTAGTAATATCTATTAAAATTGCTAAGGTTGTTGTAAACGATTTTGTCAAAGTTGAAAAATTGAAACATAGACATCAGCCTGCTATTAATATTGTAGTTTGAGAAACGTATAAAGCCAACTATAGAATTAAATTTTAGTAAAGAATAACTAGGTCATTAAAAATTAAATATTGTTCAACTGTCTTAAAGATGACAAATCAGAACACCCTCTAACGGCGAATGCTTACAATGCAAAAGGTCAGCCAAAAAACACATTTAACAACATTTAATCAAGTTATGATGAAAGTGTAAAGTTGTGAAAAACTTCAATTTCAAAATAATAGAAGCATCCACAAATATAAACATGACATCAAATCAAATAATCCAGTTAGATCTAACAAAGAGTCAATAATTGCAAGTGTTATTAACAATGAAAAGCATAATACAGAACGTTTTTTGTAATTTTTTAATTTTAATCTTAATTTCAACTACTTATGTTAAATTATAGTGCTGTGATAATTTAACATATAATTGGTAAAGCCATTGCTTCAAAGTCTAGTAAAAAGACAGCAAAAACGTAGATATAACCAGAGACTTATCGTGAAATACCAAAAGATACAACAAAAAATTTTTTTTAAAAACTGAAGAACTAATTAAATTATCATCTATTCCTGAATAAATAAAAAAGAAACTAACTCTGGAGCTATTTCACCAAAACTATGTAGTTTACCAAAAATCCTTAAACCGAATATTCCTTTAAGGCCTATTGTTAGTGCAATTGCTACTCCTACATACAGTCTTGCAAAACATCTTACATTTTTATTACCTCATATAGGAAAAACACCCCATTACATTAAAAATTCTGCCGACTTTGTTGAAAAAATGCATAGTTTCAAAACTGAAGGGAGTGATACAATGGTCTGTTATGATGTTGTTTCACTTTTTACAAAAGTGCCTCTAATAGAAATTACTGAATACATTGATCAAATTTTTCCAAAGGACATAACCATTCTTTTTCAGCACTGTCCTACTACAACTTATTTTCAATAGGTAGTCCCCTTAGTCCTGTTGTACCTAATTTTTACATGGAAAAATTTTAAACATTAGCGTTACAAAATACACCTAAAAAACCTTCAGTTTGGTATAGATATGTAGATGACACGTATGTTATTTGGAGACATGGAGAAGAGGCACTGCATGGGTTTTTGGTTTTTATAAATGGTATACATCCTAGTATTCAGTTTACTATGGAAAAAGAAACTAATGAAAGTTTACTATTTCCTTGACATATTAATATCTAAAAATAATAATTCACTATCTTGTAAGGTTTACAGAAAGCCGAATCACACTGATAGATACCTTCATAAATTATCCAACCGCCATCCACTTCAAAAATTGGCGTAATTAAATCTTTAGTAGATCGAGCAAAAATAAATAATAATAAATATTTAACAAAATTCTTACAAGATAATGGATATTCACTTAAAGATATTAATAATGTTATTACACCTTCTAGACATAACCTTAAAGAAAAACCGATTCTTAATGTTGGTACTACTTTTCTTCCTTTTATAGCTAATGTTACAGATAGAATTGAAAAAATGCTAATTAGATATGGCATTAGGACTATTTTTAAACCTACAAGAAAAATTAAAGAAGATTTAAGATCAAATAAAGATGTTTCAACCCCTTCATCATCTTCCGGAGTGTATAAGTTATCTTGTTTATGTGCAAAAGTATGCATTGGAACCACAAAACGTAGAGAAGTCTGCGGTGGCTGACTATGCCTTGCATACCCTAAATCATGACATTCAATTTGACAATATGGAAATATTGTCAAGGCAAACTCATTATTAGGTTCGTTTACAACGGGAAGCTATTGAAATATATAAACACCCTAATAATTTTAATAGACAAGAAGAAAATCCCCGTTTAAATAGGCTTTGGCATCTTACAATTAAAAAAAGGCATGAAATGCATTCAAAATGTAAATACGAACATGCAAGACATGTCTAGTACTATACCTGTTTTTGTAGGTATACATGTTGCTAGCATGATTACAAAAAGAATTAAGCAATAGTAAACTTTGCGATTTCAGTAGATCAAGTTTAAGACGTCTCTTACATTCCATTGGCTTTTCATCTAAAGTAGATGATGGTGGGAGAGGTTTACTGGAACAATCACATATTGCTGCCAATCGTGTACGATTCTTAAGAGAATAATACAAAAATTATACAATCCTGTATTCTTAGATGAAACTTGGATTTTCAGTCATTGATCACACGAAAGAAGCTGGCATGATAAGTCTAAGCAAAGCGTAATGGACAATGCTAATTATTATTCCAAACTTTAAAAAAAATTCCGAATAATTAATCTAAGAAGAAAGAAATATATAATTTTCTATTAAAGCACAACATAGTTTATGAACCTAGCATGTTTAAAAAAGAGTTACTGCAATTAGTTTGCAGATAAATAGATGAAATAGCATACTATAGTATTACGGTTACCACCATATCACTGTTAATTTAATGCAATTGAACTAGTGTGGGCAAACTGCAAAGGAAACTGTAACAAAAATATAGGAAGACATAGTTTCAAATTTAACGATGACCATGTAAAAGAAATATGGATGGAATCCTTAACGAATTGATAGACATATTCTCAGAAATGCTTTAAACGTGTCTATGTTAGAGTGGTGGGAAATTGAAAAAAATTTGAGGTTGTGGAACCATTAAATCGGTTAAAGATTCCACTCTGAGAGTAACTCAGGTAGTAAATTTTTTTTAATTTAAATGTTTTAATCCCATTGTAATATAAATGTTCTAATTTTTAGATAACACACTGATAACTCTACAATAGGTGAACAAAGTTCGGGCAAAGCAAAAAGCGTTCACGTCATCAGTATGATAAAATGTCAACAGTGTTGTCATATGTATTATGTTATTTTAGGTTATGGTTCTTTACAGTTCCTTTAGGGTAAGCGTAATTGCTTTCTTAGTTTATTTGTGTGATTATGGGATTAGTCCATTTACACATGCCAAAGTTATAGAATAAAATATAAAATAGTGACTCCTAAATTAATTTTAGCTTATTTAAAATTGTGCTCACAAAATTATAATAAAATATACCATGAACATTATTTCGAACCAACCTTTTGCTATCTACTTTTGTACTTTTTACGTTTTTAAATTGTTATCTTGCCAAGAATGACAAACAGTGCCATTTTGGAATATCCAGGTTCCGTCTGGAAAAACAAATTCGTATAACTCTTCGTGTTTCAAACGATTGTACAGTTTGAGGAAACGTATTCGTTTTAAAACAATATCGGGTAGCTCCATTAAACCTCTTCGAGGATCATTATTTTTTTCATTGAAAACCTGTGTTTTGTAATACAGTATGTAAAGACCGACATTCAGAAAGTTGATCGTTTTTTTATTTCTCCCATAACATTTGTACGGTAATATGTTCGCCTACAAAACAAAAATTTATTGGCTACAATGTCAATAAATCGATATCCACTTACGATTCTCATACATTCTGTAAATTTCGAATCGCATCCCGGCAGAAGTTTTCAACATTGGTGATGGGTTTCGGGTGCACACGAGATCTAGCGATTGGTTGAACTACTTCATGCTTTTTAAGAGACTGCGATACTCTACTATTAACAGTAGCAATATTGACGTTTAAAGCTACAGCTACCCTCTACAATAAGACTACGATTAGATTAACTACACACATTATAAAACCATACATTACCTCTCTTACAGAAATCAATGGAATAAAAGGGCCCCCTGCATCCTGTCCTTTTTCAAAGAAATCTATTAACGAACCAACCAGTCCCTTCCACGAATACCTAAATGCTTGGGACACATATTTCGCGAGGTCACACAACGGAAAATAGCACAAATTTGTTCTGAAAAGAACAGTTTCACAAAAACGAAATAGGATAAAATACGACATGGAACTAACAAACACAATAATAAACGACAATAAATGACAGATGTCTTGGTTGTAACATTGTAATTATATTTACGATGCTGCCAAATTGTAGAATTATTTTACCCTAGAATATTACCTTTAACGACAATCCTAAATATTAGTATTACATTGGTACTGATTTTACGTCATATGTCACGTGCAACGCTTTTGGGATTACCAGGACTTTAGATGTACTGATTTATATAAATTTCTTTTCATTTAACTCGGTGCAATATGGAATCTATTTAAACTATGTGCTAAATTAATAGATATTTATGTATTAAGGGCATAATCAGAAGATTATGGCTCGAGGGAATATAAAAGCCCTCCGCTTCGCGTCGGGCTTTTATATTCCTGAGAGCCATAATCTACAATTATGCCCGTGGTACATACAATGTTTTATTTTATTTTGCACCATGAAACTGGAACAAAATTTTAAAAAGATTCAGTACTTTCGGCAAGTTTTTAAATGCAAATGCAGTGAAATAAAGTCGACAGTAGGCTAATTTGTTGTTACTAAGATACTGTGATATTGCTATTATATATCATGTCATGTGTTTGCTGTCAATCATGCTGCTTAGCATCAATGACATTACCGTGCTATAAAGACCACATTACGCCCGCATTTGGAGGCGTATAAAGAACATTATGGTGGCAAAATAAAATAATAGATATTTATGTATTATAATCAGAAGATTATGGCTCGAGGGAATGTTAAAGCCCGACGCAAAGCGGAGGCTTTATATTCCTGAGAGCCATAATCTACAATTATGCCGTGGTACATCAATGTTTTATTTTATTTTCCACCATGAAACTGGAACAAAATATTAAAAGATTCAGTATTTTCGGCAAGTTTTTTAATGCAAATGCAGTGAAATAAAGTCGACAGTAGGCTAATTTGTTGTTACTAAGATACTGTGATATTGCTATTATATATCATGTCATGTGTTTGCTGTCAATCATGCTGCTTAGCATCAGTGACATTTCCGTGCTATAAAGACCACATTACGCCCGCATTTGGAGGCGTATAAAGAACATTATGGTGGCAAAATAAAATAAAATATTAAACATCTATTATTTCGTTGAACTTCGAACTACATTACACTATACACACTTTCTTCTACAAGAATGAAATAATCACAAATGTATCGATATTTATGTTATCGCAAGTTACAACAAGTTATGTCGATCACAAAGCAATAATTATGCTTCTAGAAGGGTAGTTATAAATCTTGAGGATAACAAAATAATTGCAACTTTTATCAATTCTTCCACTTGAAATGATTTAATTTATAATAAACAAAAAAGTATTTGTTTACTTACAAATATATAGGTTATGTATTATGATGGTATGTAATTATAATCCAACCGTATCCTAAATTATAACAATTTACTGTCGCAGTAAAATATTTTTGACTCTACCAGTAAAATATGTGGATATAATGTATAATTTTTCTAGTTTAAAATATAAAAAACATTGAGTAATTTTCAACTTTCTTTGACATTTCATGTAAATTTATGTGGAGGCATCTGCCTGATCTGCCTAAAAGATACTTTGCGGATTTAATGAATAACAACGTCACCTAAACCTAAGTTCGTGTAATTTTAAGAATGTGTCATATCCAATTTTATTTGAATCAAATTATATAAGACACCATTTTGTGAGAGAGAAGGGGTTGTAGACATTAAATACATATCAACTGAAGAACAGCAATGAGCAATCCTCTAGGAAGAATTAAGTTTAATAATTTTATGGAACAATTGGGTTTAATTAATTTTTTTGTATTAAAGTAAAGCCAAACTTAATTAAAAATGTTTTTTGTTGAGGGAGGATATTGAATGTTATACAGGATGGGTGTCTACTTCGTGGACGGAGGATTGCTCCTTAACTATCATAACTTAGATATCAAAACCAATTTTGGTGTGGTAATACACGATCATTGGGCCTACATTATAAAAATAATTACTTATATACAGGGTCATTGATAAAAATATGTCAGCCCAAACCTGTGTTTTTTAAAGAAACACCCTGCACATTTTTGGATTTTTGGAAAATAGAGTTAACTTTGGAACCACGATGCGAGCGTTGTCACCATGATTTTGTAAATCTGTTTATACCACCGGCTATTAATAATAGTCTACTAACAAACAAAGTGAGAAATTTTTCGAAAACATGTAAAACTATACAGAATGATTAACTTACGCGAAATGTAATTTTTCTCAATTTTTCAAATGCAACTCCCTGTATATTTTTTCATATTTTGATTCCCCGTGAAAAGTAGACCCTTCTTGAGATATAGACGTTTTTACGTAAAAATATTCTAAAATACAAATTTACTATAACAATAGAATTCAATAAATGAAATCAGGTAGGCTAGCCGCTCGTGATAAAGACGAGCAATTGCATCTATTGTTTTGACGTTTCATCATTAAAATATTGTTGTATTAGTCTGTGTGTTTTTGGATTGTCGTATTGTCAATTTTTGTATAAAATGAATTTCTCCAAAAAAAGAAATGGTCGATATGACCTTTATTTACGGTGAATCTCAAGGAAATGGTTTGCTGGCTACCCGTTTGTACTGTGAACGATACCCAGAGAGAAGACAGCCGCGAAAAGTATGGTTTATGAATGTAACTGAGAGATTTATAAATTCTGGAAGTGTGTGTTATCCCAAGCGCGCAAAAACAAGCCCAAATGAAGAAACTGAGTTTCAAATTGTGGCATCTATTATAGAAAATCCGCAAATTAGTACCAAAGAGCGAAGTACACACCTAGACCTAAATAGAAATACAGTTCTCAGCTTTATTTAAAAAAAAAAAATTGCATCCCTATTTTAATATTTGTTAATAACATCCTATTTACGGATGAGGCAACTTTTCACAATAATGGCAATATTAATACACATAACTATCATCACTATTAAGATACTAATCCATACATCTTAAAAGTTATTGATCACCAGCATCGATGGTCAGTTAATCTATGGGGTGCTATAATCAATTTTAATGTGGTTGGTCCTTTTTTATTTGATGGGAGTCTTACTGGAGAAAGATATTTACAGTTTTTGGAAAATGATTTACCCGAGCTTTTGAAAATATCGAGGTAGACAATATTCGTACGATGTAGTTTCAACTGGATGGCGCCCCTCCACACTATGCAATCAACGTTAGGCAATATAGAAATTATCGGATGAGGTGGATAAGACGAGGTGGTGTAAAACTGGCCAACCAGATCACCGAATCTTAGGCCCTTTGTTTCTTCCTTTGGGGTTACGTTAAAGAAAAGTTTACCAACATCCTCCCACCACAAGCGAAGATATGAAAAATAGAATTAGAGCTGCGTTTCAATCCATTTCGCCTCTAATGTTGTTGCGAGTGAAACTTTCATTTACCGAGCGAATTGCAAAGTGTTTAGATTGGCGTGGTCAGCATTCTGAACATTTAATTTGAGTTTATGGTTTATTCGTTTATGTTTACTTGTTCAACTTATTTTTAGGTGTAGAGAATTATTTTATTGTTTAGTTATTAATTCAGTTTTCCTATCAGTTAAAGAATTGATTTGCCATTCGTACTTTCTTATTTGCTCTGGATTTTGTTTTATTTGTTCTTCTGTATGTCAATATTTTCAAATAAAGCGCCAATATCTCAAGAAGGGTCCGTCTTATGGCTATGTAACCTGTTATCAAGTAATATCTACTTTTCACGGGGCATCAAAATGTGAAAAAATATACAGGGAGTTGCATTGAAAAATTCAGAAAAATTACATTTCGCGTAAGTTAATCATTCTGTATAGTTTTACATATTTTCGAAAAATTTCCGTTTGTTTGTTAGCAGTCTATTATTAATAATCGGTGGTATAAACAGATTTACAAAATCATGTGACAACGTTAGCATCATGATTCCCAAGTTAACTCTATTTTGGTACTAAAGTGACGATATCTGCAGAACGGTTAATGGTACAGATACAAATTTATACAATTTTATTCTAAACGTAACAGTGAATCCAAAAATGCAAAAATATACAGGGTGTGTCATAAAAAAATACAGGTTTAGGTTGGCATATTTTTGTCAATCACGCTGTATATACCTAAATATTTTTATAATGTAGGTCCAACGATCGTGTATTACCACACCAAAATTGGTTTTGATATTTTTAATAGTGAAGGAGAAATCCTCCGTCCACGCAGTAGACACCCACCTTGTATATTCCGCTATTGTTTTTAGCAATAAAATAACCTTTACATTTCTAGTTTTCAACAATGTCAAAACCATTTTATTATGTGGGAATTGTTTTAAAAAACAGTAATAAAGATGAAAATTAATTTTCTGAATATCTTTTTAACTTAAAACAAACACGGTGTAATTTCTGTAAGAAATAAAAATTACACCCAGTCTTTGAAATCGTTATAGCCTCTGTCCTGTCTTTTTGAAACGTCAAAAACTGGTGAAAATGTAAAAAAATTATGTTCTCTGTAGTATTTAGATCATTTATCTTTAGTTACATCATTCCCGACTCTACAAAGCTGTCTAATAACCACCTTTTGCCGCAATTAATTTTAGTAAAACAAATACTCACGTTTAGTTTATGTACTGTGGCATATACAGTATTTCGTCTGCCTAAGCAAGAAATCAAAACCTCAACTACAGATAGAAGCCGCATAAAGGTGTATATCTTTGAAGTTTGAAAAATAAAATTCTTAATTTTTGCATTTAACTATTATATAGTAGCAATCGTCTTTGACACCAATACGTTCAGTTTTTTCTACTCAACCTTTGATCAACGTTTTTGTTATTCTCAGCTCAATAATCAAAATTAAGAAAAAAACAGGAATATGTTAATCGCTATGGAACACTATTTTTATTATATCTTAAAAAATTTAGCTTGGCCGAACACAGTAGGTCAATGTCAATGTTTTATTATCAAGCATTGGAGAGCACAGTTCAATCGTAAAATCATGCATGTGGGAGATATAAAGTGAGGAACAACTTTATTGCAGATATACAAGGTCTCTATTGTCCAGTTCACGGGGGTCATGGTAATCAAAACCACCAAACTATTATGAACATTCCTGATAATAGGGATTTATGATTTAAAATATTGTATACTGCATTAGCAACTAATTAGTTTGAACAAATACGATATATATTATGTAAAAAAAATTATTGTTAATTTTATTAAATACATAAATAAAAAGTTTACCTCGAGTAGGATTTGAACCTACGACCTGTACCTGTACCGCGCTAACCAACTGTGCCATCACGGTTCAAGCCCCAATCGATGTAAATTTTGTCTTTATGTATGATGTAAATTCTAAATATAATGGGACACAATCAAATTACTTATATTAATGGAACATGAGCCTGCAGTATCGCAAGGATTCACACATTAAATTAAATAAATATTAAATTATTATAAGTTATAATAATATATATATATATATATATATATATATATATATATATATATATATATATATATATATATATATATATATATATATATAATGGTTTATAAAGTAACGGAATGAAGCTTTAACTACATAAATAATTTAAGTTTGAATGCGATAAACGTTAATTACACCCGATTAAATCTTTAGAATTGGTCACCTTTAAAATCACTCTATTCCTCTGCCAAAAATTTTTCCCTATTAAAAAAAAATTTTTCAATCTTCGAACATTGATCTGATACTCCCTGTATATGAAGTATATCATTAGTGTATTGGATAGCTGTTATCAACCAAACGATATGGAGAAATTTAATAAAACTACGCAATATGATAACCGTCTTAGTATTCCGGAAGCTCGAGTATTGTTGGTAACAAACCATGAAGGTAGCTGTACTAATAACCGTAATTTTCGTTACATTTGTTTCATCAAAATTAGTACGTACATATAATTACTCACAACTCATTACTAATTATTTATTATTTTCAGGTAATACCACAAGATTTACGACAATCATGGCACAGCCTGATTGAACCATTTAAACATCACTGCATAAATATAACAGATGTTACTCCAAGCTATGCTGAAAGAGTATTTTTGCACGTAGAATATGTAGAAGATCACAATTTAAAATGCTACATTAGATGCCTTTCTCATTCTTTGAAACTCTTGGATCCTTCAACTGGTGACTGGAATGTTATTGAATTATCGGAACGTATTTCTGGATTATCCCTTGATATCGCTACATATTGTACTAATAAAACAAAAAATGAATCTGAAAGTTGTCAAAATGCTTATGATACGTCTATGTGTTTTGTTAGTTTTATCGGTAAAAAACTAAATTATATTGCTGCATAAATTTTATTGATTGTGAAATGGAAGGTGAAAATACGGAGTCAATCTAAAGATTGAGGCATATTTTATTATAATTATTCTTAGTGAACATTCTTTAATCAAAATAAATTACTTTGTATATTTTTATCATAAACTGTATTTTTTATTTATTACAACTTTAATCGTGATAAATAAATCTGCAAAGGTAAGACTTATTTCTTCATCGACGTTCCCCTAATCAATTATTATAATAATAATATATAACATAAGAATATTACATAAGCAACGAACCTAACAAGCATACCTATTTACTTACTAATTTTTTTTGTATTACTGTGCGTAAATACTAACTTTACGAACTATAGAAGGTGTCTAAAATTAACTTTTTTACGTTAATGCGTAAAGTAATTTACTTTATTTCATACAGTACTGTAATATTGGGTTTTACGGTAGAGTGTAGTCGACAGCACATTTTTACGGTAGGGTAGGATTTTTACGGAACTGAATTCAAAGCTGGCTTTATAAGAAAAATTTATTTATCAACTATAAGTTACAACCCCCAATTAGAACTAAGAATATTTTGGAATCTGAAAATTAATATTCATTGTGTAATGTTTGTTTCCATTAAAATGCCAGCCTTTTGCCCAGAGGTCAGCTACAGTTATCCACAGAAGAGGCTAATGATAGTCGTCTCGTTACGAAAACCAGGTGGATCGTAGAAGCACGCAATGGGCACTTAAAATCAATTTTTAAATTTTTTAGCTTTAAGATTGCTGGAGCAATTATAAATAAATATTTTCCACCCATTTTAAAGCAAGGTGCTACTATTGAGCTAGCTGAAAATATTCTCCAAAAGTTCAAGAGCCAAATGTTGTTCAAGCCAGGGTTGAGGAAGAAAACTTCGCGCTAGAAGGGCAGATGGGTTGATTTAAATGAAATTATCGTTCCTCATTCCCACGTTTGTCACATTACTATCTTAAAGAGTTAACTGTAGGTATTTTCAATTAAAGCTTGCTCCTTCTTATATACAGGACAATAAAATAGAGGACCGCCAGGTTCAATATCAATTTGACGAAAACTATGAACCCGGTTTTATACGAGTAAGGATATATTCTCGCCTCAGAAATGCTAGTCGTTACCAGTTGTGGATTGCATTTGTGCCGAATAATGAGGAAGAAGAACCTAACCCAATATTAGGTACTTACTGCACCTGCAAGACTGGTGCCAGAACTTTAGGTACTTGTTCTCATGTGGCAGCTGTACTATGGTTTTTAGGATACGCTAGGTATCAAAAGCTAATCAAATATCCTTCTACAAATATTTTAAATCATATACTAAATGCAAATAATGTGGAGGTGATAGACATTTAGCATTCGATTATGCAACTTTTTGATTTCTATGACAATGGTTATATCAAGACCAAAAATTATTTACTGTTTTCTGCCTCATCAGTTCAGTTAACTGATATCTTATTAAGCTTAGATATTTTTAATATATTAAAATACGTTCATTAACGTTTCTACATAAACATTTCTTATTTCCAATGACTGTACAAAGCGCTAGTGATGATGGAGGTAGACCTGCGAAACCGGTCTGTCGATGATGTGAACAGTGAAGACACTAGTATCTTAAAGAATTTTCTTTTCTTAGTTTTGCAAAATAAAGATGGACTTCGACAAGCGCCTTCTTTATCAAAAGAATCTACTGAAAACTTTATTAGAAAGCAGAGATGGCTTGATAAGATGTTTACCCTTATAAGTACAGTAGGACTGTCGCAACACTAAAACAAGAACTTTTCTCTATTTCTAGATAAGTACAGTCATTATACACTATAACTTGAGGCCGATCCAGGTTTTGATTATATAGACGATTTGCAAAAGGAGTTACATGATTTTCGATGTAGCTGTCTCTTGTTGTAGCAGTAAATCCAATATTTTGTGGTACAAATCTTGCAGAAAGAGATTGTCTAACTAGAGATGTAGCTAAACTGGCTTGTCTTGTGGAATAATTAAAAATAACCGCTAAACGAATAAGTAAATACTAAATATAACTTTATTAGAAAATAGTGAGCATAATAAATGAAGCACATCTAACCTTTCTATCTGTCAATCTCCAAAAGCTTTGTATTTCGCAACGACATCCAATTGCAAGTAATTTTTTATGTTAACGATTTTTTCCGAACCTATATGAAGTTTAAGATATCGCTTTTGTCCTTTGTACTTGGACACCCAGTATCAGTATAAACACATCGTGACTATTATGTAGGTATATACAGTTAGCAAATAGTTTATTTTAATATAGACATTTCAATTAAGTTATCAGGAAGTATAATAATACTCAATTAAATCTATTAAAGAAATGAAACACTCTGTATAACGGACGTCTAGGGGACTTAACTTGCAATAATAATTTAAATGGACATATATATGTGTTAACTTCCATTCACCAAAATATCAAAACAATACCACCGTATAATTCTTTTCAGATACATATTTGGTCTCACCCTGTATATCAGGTGTATGTACAAAAATAATGAAAGTAAAGAAAAGGTTGTAACCAGTAGCACAAAAAAATAACATTCCGCTAAGTTTTGCGTTAATATTGGCGAAAATGTCCATTTTATGATATATTCAAAGTATCAAATAGTGATATTGCAGACCCTGTATATCAAAAACTGTTGAGCTTTGAGCTTTCAGGCAATGAAGACATTTGATCAATTGGTCAAGTTCTAGAACATATCAAAATTTGGTTAAATTCTGACCGAAAGGTATTTTACATTTAAAACGTCCCCCCTCCTTTCCTAAACAATACGAAAAACACATTTTTAGCAAAGAAAATCTCGTGTCTGATTGTGTGTCTGTGTGAGTGTGCGATATTGTTGAAACATTATCCCATTACTGTCCAGATTAAAAAAAAAAATTTTTGCAGAAAATACTTATTAATAAAAATAAAAATTACAATTGAAAAAATAAAAAATAAATAAAAATGGGAAAAATGGGGCGAAATTTCTAGAACCCTAAATGGGGATTACGGCCAATGTAGACTTTCTTCCTACTTTCTCTGTTATGTTGCGAAGCAGTCCATGTCTACATTGCATTTTATGCACTCTTTCCTGGCATTTTTTTTGCAAACGCCACATTTACGCTGTTTCCTTCATTATTCCGGGTCAAAAGGTGCCCAGTAAATGAAAATTTTACATCTGTGGGACCCTTTTAGTAGCCGCTAGTTTCAGCGATGGTCCGATAGATCAGATGTTGTTTGCAAATAAGCCTTTGTTACTGCTCTTCTGAAAAATTTGTTAGAACGCGAACGCAGCTATTGTCCTTCCAAGTTATTCCCAAAATTTGTTTTTTTACGTCAAATCTGGCATCAGATGTGCCTCTGTCTTTCTTTTTCATTTCTTCATTCTTCATTATGGGGCACTTGTTCATGCGTTGAAATCTTGGTGTACCTACAGCACGAATTTTCTTTTCCTTCAACTTTGCCGTAAGTTCGTTGCTCGTAAAAAAATTATCAAAATAAACTTGAAGCTCCTAACGCACTTACATCACTGGCTGCTGAGTCTTGCTTACCCACGTATATGTCTATTCGGTAGCAAAACCCAGAAGTAGAACAACAGAGGGCCCATTGCTTGAACCCGAGGCGAATGGGTTTGCCTCAAATAAACTGCTTCAAATAATAACGACCATAGTATCGAACCATTTGTTCATCAGATACAGGTACTGTTTTTCCAGCAAACCAATTTTTGGTCATAGTTTT
Organism: Vesta saturnalis; assembly: GCA_036346205.1. NCBI lineage: Eukaryota > Metazoa > Arthropoda > Insecta > Coleoptera > Lampyridae > Vesta > Vesta saturnalis. Next base: position 3,208,245 of record JARFJB010002375.1, on the reverse strand, counting down.
TCTCACTATTCGTACATCAATATCTTCATCTTCATTCCAATACATCCTTTCTTGAGCCAACGAGTGGTACGAACTGATTAAAAAAATACCAAAAAGCTTTCTCAAGCAATCAGTAGGCAAAGTAAAAAAATGTTTATTTTTTTGTGCTGCATATTTCACCGTTTCCCGAACAGTCATTTAAAAAATGTTTGCATCAAAAATTTCTTCAAAAACCTCCACCGGTGTTTTGTCCTTGAGGACATTTTAATTTTTCCTGGCGCTGTCTGGTTTCTTTGGGTTGAGGATGCGTAGACGAATAAGAAAGGGACTCCAGGGGCATCCAGCAACCTTCCGACGGGATATTCTTTTTCCTGGTATTTTCATCTTGCGTTAGCTCTCGACTAACGTTTTTTGATGTCAGCAGCATCAGCTACAGTCAATTTTGTCTTCTTTTTTCGGGTTTTTGATGTCACCAGCGTTAGTTACAGGCGATTTTTGTTTTTTCTTCTAATTGACGGGTGACCTCTGTGCTTGCTGATGTTCCGGGAACAGGCTCAGGTATAACTTCCGAAGTAGACATCGATAGAACTTCTGAAGTGTGAATTTAGAGGAATCCGGGCACAGTGTCTTCGCAAAAATCGTCTTCATCTATCAGATGCGTCATCGAATTGATTAGGAGGTAATTCAATTATTTATATAAGTTGAATCTTCAAAATCATTGTAGAAATCGTCATCACCTAATATTTCTTTTATTTTTCGTAGTGAGAGAATCCGTTTGTTTGTCATGTTGAACTGAAATAATAACACTATATAAGTGGCATGCACCATAGCCCCAAATGGAGATCAAGCTTTTATACGGCAGATAGCACTTTGAAAATGTAAACTAAGCAAATAATCATTAAACGGAAGAATGACACAACCTGTTTTAGATAAAAATTGACATATATTTTTGCTCCGAAAATCCACTATCAGTTTAGAAAAAGAGAAAGTAATTAAAAATCAATTATGTTACTGTTCAGATGTTCGATGTGAATCATCAACGAACAATGTAAACCATGAAACAGGATTGCGTAACAACAATGTGGCTTTAAGAGAAAAAAGACGCGATCCCCAAATGAGGATTATGGACATTAATGTTTTAAAGCTATCGATAAAATAAAAACCAAGTTTTTCGTGTCTGTCTGTGTATCTGTTTGTGTGTGTGTGCGGGATATCTTTTGAACCATTAAAGCTATCGATATCAAATACTTATCATTTTTGGGTTTTTAATGGTGTATTTTAAATTATACAATCTAAACGTTTCGATAACACTTGCAGTTATCTTCGTCAGTAGTAATATCTATTAAAATTGTTAAAGATGAAAATTAAAACATAAACATCAGCCTGCTATTAATATTGCAGTTTGAAAGACGTATAAAGCCAACTACAGAATTAAATTTTAGTAAAGAATAACTAGGTCATTAAAAATTAAATATTGTTGAACTGTCTTAAAGATAACAAATCAGAACACCCTCTAACGGCGAAAGCTAACAATGAAAAATGTCAGGCAAAAAACACATTTAACAAAAGTTATGATGTAAGTGTAAAGTTGTAAAAAACTTCAATTTCAAAATGATAGAAGCCTTCACAATAATATAAACATGACAGCAAATAAAATAATCCAGTTAAATTTAACAAAGAGATAAGTTCTGTCAACAAGTTTAAAAATAGTATTAGGACTATTTTAAACCTAAAAAAGTATGTGTCAAACCCATTATCATCTTCCGGAGTCAATAAGTTATCTTGCTCATATGGAAAAGTATACATTGGAACCACAAAACGTAGCTTTGATGCAAGACGTAAATAACATATAAGGTTCTGTACATTAGGTCAACCAGATAAGTCTGTGGTGGCTGACCATGCCTTAAATAATCTAAATCATGACATTCAATTTGACAACATGGAAATATTGTCAAGACAAACTCATTATTATGTGCGTTTACAACGTGAAGCTATTGAAATATATAAACACCCTAATAATTTTAATATACAAGAAGAAAGTCTCCGATTAAATAGGTTTTGGCATCTTACAATTAAAAAAAGGCACAATGATACGCCTTAATTTGATTTTAATTTTGACTTTTGGTATGTCTAGGTTTTTGCTGTCTTTTTCCTAGACCTTGAAGCAAATGGTTTACCAATTTTACGTTAAATTACTACAGCACTATAATTTATATATCATTTGGAAATTAAAGTTTTTCACAGCTTTACACTTACATCATAACTTGATTAAATTTTGTTAAATGTGTTTTTTGGCTGACATTTTTCATTGTTAGCTTTCGCCGTTAGAGGTTAAAGGTTAGAGGTTGTACACCATTAAAAATGTATTATGTGTGATAATGGTGAAAGTTTACACTATCGATATGAAATCTATGGTGGGACATTTCAAGGGGATTAGAAAGCTAAAAAAAATCATTACCTCAAATTTTAAAAAGTTACATAATTAAAAACTGTCAGTAGCACGCTGTTTTTAGGGTGCAACATTATTTTGAATACCGCTAAGAATAAATCATTTGCCAAAATTAAAAATTTCAAAATGGCGGATCAAAAATGGGGAATTATCGTGTTTAAAAAGCAATATGACTCAAATTCAGGGATTGTGGGCTTCGAAGTTATTTATCTACATACCGGGTGGTCGTAAAGTAAGGAATAAATTCAATATCTCGTAAAGCACAATTTTATTCAAAAATCGCTCGGACCCGTCGATTTTATATTTTTTCGGGCCATATTTTGCGAAAAAATTTTATACAGGTGTCTCAAAAAGATTTGCTAAAAAATTTTTTTTCAAATTTCAACCGATTTTTTATTACATTTTGGATTGCCCTTACAATTCTAAACATTTGTCATGCAGCATGTGCTATACCTAAGTCCAAGCGTTGTGGAGTTATTCGCACTCAAAATTTAAAAATTGAAAAAAGGTCATGAAGAAAACGACATAGAACATCCGAATTTGCCACACCATAACATCTGGCTCCAACAAGATGGTGCTCTCCCCCATTTTGCTGTGGTAGTTCGAACTTATTTGCACGACACTTTCCCAAACAGGTGGATTGGAAGGAGCGGTGTTATTGAGTGGCCACCAAGATCACCCGATCTAACACCACTAGACTTTTTTATGGGGTACCTTAAAGGCAAGGTATTTAAAAGCCAACCGGCAAATCTAGATGATTTAAAACAACGCATCCGTCAAGAAATACGTCGAATAACGCCCGAAATGGTTCGAAATGTGCACATGAATTTGTAGATCGATTAGGCTATTGTCAGTTGACTAACGGAGGACATTTCGAACATTTGCTGAAATAAAATTATTTTTAAGTTTACGAATCTTTGTTTTCGATATAATAAAACGTTATAAAATTATTTTATTTTCGTTTTCTTCATGACCTTTTTCAATTTTAAATTTTGAATGCGAATAACTCCAAAACGCTTGGACTTAGGTATAGCACATGCTGCATGACAAATGTTTAGAATTGTAAGGAATCCAAAATGCAATAAAAAATTAAGTTGCAATTTGAAAAAAAATTTTTTAGCAAATCTTTTTGAGACACCCTGTATAAAATTTTTTTCCAAAATATTCCCTGAAAAATATAAAATCGACGGGTCCTAACGATTTTTGAAAAAAATTGTGCTTTACGAGATATTGAACTTATTCCTTACTTTACGACCACCCGGTATATGAGGAAGCATTATAGCAGATAATTCGGCAGCGGGTTTTATTATCCCACAAAAAATTTCGCGGGATATCTTTTGAACCATTAAAGCTATCGATATGAAATTAGGTACAAAAATTCTTTGCCATAAAAAGGTGAATTTCGTTAACGCGCATAATCCAATTAGTGGCGAGGCATTTTTAGGGGATTAGAAAATTAAAAAAATTCATTACTTCACATTTAAAAAAGTTACATAATTGAAAAACAAACTAATACTTTTTTACGTAATTTAAAAATAAAAAAATATATAATAACCAGTGGCGTACCGTTTTTATGGTACAAAATTGTGCATTTCTTAATTTATCAACCGATTTTTTTTGTAAGACGGGTATTGGGGGTTTTTAAGATCGTTAGGTATAAATCATTTATCAATATTAAAAAATTCAAAATGGCAGATCAAAAATGGGTAATAATCGTGTTTAAAATCCGATATGACTAAAATTCAGGTTTTGGGGGTTTTTGCCACTTTGTTAATTTGTAAAACATTATCGAAATAAAAAAACAAATTAAAAATGTCCATTTGTGCACCGTTTTTAGGGTGCAAATTTTTTTGAATATCGCTAAGAATAAATCATTTGTGAAAATTAAATATTTCAAAATGGCGGATCAAGAACTGGCAATTATCGTGTTTAAAAACCAATATGACTCAAATTCAGGGATTGTGGGCTTTGAAGTTATTTATTTACATATATGAGAATGCATTATGGCAGATAATTTGGCAGCGGTTTCTATTATCCTATAAACATTTTTACGAAAAAAACTTATCTTAAATTTACTTACCTTCCAAAAGGATAAGTGACATTTATAACCCCGCAGAATGATTGGACTGTTAGTGATTACAGCATTTGGAGTGCGTAGTCGGAGTATTTATTATTTGCACTAGAAAAGGATAAAGTTGTTGAAGCAACAGCCAGCCTTTTATTGAATAGAACAGAGCAACAGAACTTTTTGAAGTAAAATTAACAAGCATTATAATAATGTGGTAATGGTAATCGCATAGAATATATAAAAAGTGTTTTAATATATAATAAAGAAATGTAAAAGTTCTCCTAAAACAAATCGTTAAACTAACTGGAGATACTAACCATTCACCACAAATAATGCCTTTGTCCCAGTCGGAAGATTCAAGTGGGCTGATTCATTCTTTTGATTAGTTTAATTACCACAATTTTATGCTGTTATTTACGCTTAACATAAATATAAAAAATGCAATGTAACACTAATAAAATGATCTCGGACGCCAAGTTATTTTTTAATTATGCTTGGAATAACTAAACCGAAGTTGTTTACAATAAAAATTTACCAAAATGTAAAAAAATAAAAAATATACAACTATGTTTATTAACAGTTAATGATAGGGTTAAATAAAATATATCTTAAAACTAGTTATAGTCTTAAATTACTAATAATCATTAAACATAAATACCTGTTACAAAATATACAAAATCTTCTTGAGAATCTCTGGTATTATAAAAAATAATGCAGAAATGCAAACCAAGATGACGTAATCCATGTGTCAATGTTGCGCAATTTATTGCAATAACAATGTTTTTACGTTGTCAACCACACCCAAACTGGAATTTTATTTCTTATAAATTTGTCTTCTTGAAATGGAATAAACCAATATTTATTACATTCTTTGAAATTTTCAAATAAAAATTGCTATCATAAAATGAAAGCGTACGCAACAGTAAAATTCAATGCGTACTTAAAATGTAATTAAAGTGTAAATCAAAGTAAAAAAAAGAAAAGAAGGTAAAAGTAAAAGTGCCTGAAAAGAGCAAATGTTTTAATTTTTTTATATAATGCGTTAAAAGATATCTTACCATCACTTTTCACTAAATTTAGGTGAAAACCAAAAAAAGCTTCCTGCACACACAAGGACGCTTTAGGATGTAAGATGATAATGATGACGCGTTGCGCGAAAGTATTTGCGCAAAGAATTAAGTCAACGATATGAGCAAAATAAAATAATTTAAAGAAACTTTTAAGGAGATATGCACTTAAGTTACACCAAAATGCAAATTAAGTTGCCTACCACATACCTATATTTCAATACTTAAAAACTGTTTTCTTATATTTACAACTGAATGAACGAAGACATAAATTACGGTATATTTGAATACAACTCAAAATGGGTTGTTACAGCATATTAGTGATCATATACTCAAACATGTAAAAGTCACGTAAAATGGGGTGAATAGAAACAGTTTTCAACTTCTAGACTATTGCTTTCTTATTTTTCAATTGCAGACATTGAAATTTAGGTTGAATTACCGGTCTCTACCTCAGGAATAAGTTCACACATGGAACAAATGGTAACCCTCTTAAAAAAATTAAAAAAAATAAAAGTTGCTGTTTCTAATCAGTCCACACATTGGGGTGAATAGAAACATGCCTTTAAAAGCTTGTCTGTTGCCCTTATACCTTGTGATAGGTGATTAGAAACAGTCTCAATTACGAAGTATAGGTTTAATGTCTACGAAAAACTCATACTTCTAGACACTGAAAGGTTTATATTTGACAAAAAAGGACTTTTTACAAACTTAGTACAAGGTAATATCACTTAAATCGTCCTACAAGCGACTAATACTTTGATAGATTACGAATAATTCCTCTTCATTACAAAAGCCTCCTCGTCAGTCTGTTGAAACCTGGCTATGTTGAACTATAAAAATACTCCAACATAACCATCAGCCTCGACTTCGATAACCTTGGTTACATATAAGCGGATTGAGATCTTCTACTCCCTCTCCGCTCCCCAATTAAAAGCAGGAAAAGAGCGAAGGTATTTTTACATCATATAGGTCCTCTTCAGAAGGGGTTGACCATCGAAGTTCTTTGTTACTGTCTTGGATTGAGTAATCCGATTCACCATCGGAAGATTCTTCTTCAGAAACAGGTGCTGCGTTCTTTTTCTTTTTGAGTTTTGTTAGTCCGCTGGTAGAAGATGCTTGAGATGTGACATTTGAAGGTCCTACTACTGCTACTGATGCTGGAACTTCAGGTTTTGAAATCGTCTTCTCCCACACTTTTTCCAGTTGTTACAGAGACCTTTGTACCTTTATTTTTTGTTTGGTACCATCTCCCTACCTAAAAGTTTTTAGAAGCTAAGATAAACTAGAATCCAAGGCGTGTACCGGTTGCTGACCCTCTGAGAGGGTACTGTTACCAGTACTGTTGTTGCTGTAGAAGGGAGCATATCCAAAACTTTCTTACGATTTAAGGAGCTATTACACTTCTTAAATCCAGTAATCACATTTCCTGCCATGAGAGATTCACACAACGTTTTAAACGAGGAAACCTGTCCCTTTGCAAATCAGCCTCTGCTCTTCCGGCTCCCTCCTTCCACTCTTCTACAATCGCTCGCCATGTCATTTTTAAGAGGAAAAAGCAACATTTAGGGGTTGAGTTAGATGTGTTACTGGGTAGGAAAGTGAACTTAATTTTATTGTAATTGCACAGCGTTTTGGCTTCAATCGACAAATGGGATGATGGGTTGTCTCCTATTAAGTACTTGACACCATTCAACTCCTTTAGATACACCACAGAAACTGTCTCGACCCAATCAGTAAAACAAAATAACTCAAACCACCCAGATGCAGTCCTGTTGTATCTACAATTTTTAGGCCTACCCACCCTCAATACCTTGTATACCAGGTATGGGGGTAAAACCTTACCATCACCTGCTGCAGCAAACATGACAGATGTGGATATCTTTGTCGACTTTATAACTCGTTCAGGATACTAGCATCCCCTTCTTGTAATTACAAGACGCCTTCCAGGGCCATCGCACAAGTGTGTCTTACCATAATTCAAAATGTGGATTGGAAATCTTTAAGCGGATGCTCTAGCCCATTAAAGTAAGCATTAACAGTGTCTGGACAACTCTTGCCAGCTTTATGTTTTGGCACTTGTACAGGCAAACTTTTGCTGTGTCGCTTCAGAAATCCATAAACAAAATTACGACCTGGTAGATTGTTTTGACCTTTGTAACTTTGTCTTACCTGTCCAAAAATTCTTTTAGAAGCAGTCTCAAAGTTGCAGGATCCAAATCTTCACATATTTGTGATCTGTTGGCAATTAATTTATTATAAGTTTTTGTTATGAATGAATAAGTTCAAAGGTAAATATGTAATTAAAAATTATTATTAATTTTATTAATAATAATATGAATCTCGATAGAGCAGTTGGTTAGTGAGGTACTCTAGCAAAGTACAGGTCGTAGGTTCAAATCCTTCTCGAGGTAAACTTTTTATTTATATATTTAATAAAATTAATAATAATTTTTAATTGCTAACAATTACTTTTTTTATTCCACAGTCAAAACTGTCTGTCCGCCCTTATCTTTTAAACTGTCACCTTTTTTTTAGTGCCTGTACAGAACACTATAATGTATGCCAGACTGATAAGTAGCTTTATGAGACTAGCAACTTCCTCTATTAGGTTAAAGGCTGTCTGAATTTGGCCTGTATCATGTTTTGAATAAGTATTAGTAGTTACGTACTTTCAAGTCATCTTATTGCTTCAAACTCAGAATCATTATCAGGATCTGTGAAAACAAACATCTTTGTAAATTAATACTTTCTGTAAAAAGTACATTATTCTTTGTAAGCAAACAAAAAAAAACAACACATGGGAACAATAAAAAGTGTAGGGTCAATAGAAACAAAATATGTGTATGTGTATGTGTATGTGTATGTGTATGTGTATGTGTAGTGTAGTGTACGTGTATGTGTACGTGTAGTGTACGTGTATGTGTAGTGTATGTATGTGTATGTGTATAGTGTACGTTGTAGTATGTGTACGTGTGCTGTAGTGTATACGTGTACGTGTACGTAGTACGTGTACGTGTAGCGTGTACGTACGTGTACGTGTACGTACGTACGTGTACGCGTGTACGTGTACGTGTACGTGTACGTGTACTGTACGTGTACGTGTACGTCGTACGTGTACGTGTCGTACGTGTACGTGTACGTGTACGTGTACGTGTACGTGTACGTGTACGTGTACGTGTAGGTACGTGTACGTGTACGGTACGTGTACGTAGTGTGTGACTGTACGTGTACGTGTATGTGTCGTGTGACAGTAGCGTGTACGTGTAGTGACTATGTACGTGACTGTACGTGTACTGTACGTGTACGTGTCGATTGTATGTGTATGTATGTGATGTGTATGCGTATGCGTATGTGAATGTGTGTGCCACTTGGCGGCTGCCCTACAATAAGCGTTAGAGCGGCTATTAAGAGATTGAGACTAGATCATTAATGGTTTGCAAGTCTGTAACAAACTTGACGTAGTGGAAAGTAGATTTTCTTGTACATGTGACATGGTATGGTGTATGTGTATGTGTATGTGTATGTGATGTGTATGTGTATGTGTATGTGTATGTGTACGTGTAGTGTACGTACGTGTACTGGTATGTAGTAGTGTACGTGTATGTACTGGTACGTGACGTGTACGTGACGTGTACGTGTACGTGTACGTGTACGGTACGTACGTGTACGTGTACGTGTACGTGTACGTGTACGTGTACGTGTACGTGTACGTGTACGTGTACGTGTACGTGTACGTGTACGTGTACGTGTACGTACGTACGTGTACGTGTACGTGTACGTGTACGTACGTGTACGTGTACGTGTACGTAGTACGTGTACGTACGTGTACGTGTACGTGTACGTGTACGTGTACGTGTACGTGTACGTGTACGTGTACGTGTACGTGTACGTGTACGTGTACGTGTACGTGTATGTGTAAGTGTATGTGAATGTGTATGTGTATGCGTATGCGTATGTGAATGTGTGTGCCACTTGGCGGCTGCCCTACAATAAGCGTTAGACCGGCTATTAAGAGATTGAGACTATATCTTAAATGGTTTCAAGTCTGAGACGAAACTTCGACGAGTTTTGGGTTTCGAAATCTCAGTTATGTTTCTTGGTACTGGTCAGGTATGGTGAGGTAGTGGGTGAAGATCCCGAGGCGTTAAAGTTTACAAAAATATCTCGACTCATTAATTAGTTGTTTAATAGGTGGTAAGGGCTCTCCTAGTAACCACCAATTCCCTTCCCGTCAACAAAATCCAACACCTCATTGGATCCCCTTCCGTTACGTTCCGACAACTCTCCGGACCCAGACCTTCCCTCGCCGCCGTTAACCCCAATTCCATCTCCTTCTTTGTGTTACCCGCAGGATTGACAAGGATATATCCATCCCAGAGATCGTCTGGCCCATAGATCTCCCGCATATAACCCGGGCCTTCCGGATCATCTCTAGATCCACAAACCGCCCCTACATCCCTAATCCGCATCATCACCGACTCCAAAACCACCCTTGACTGCCTGCTAACAAGTGGAGACTGTATGTTCCCCAGACACTACCTCTGCGGCACACCCCACATTCCAAACCCATACCTAAATACTGCTCCATCGGTACGCAGCTAGTCCGCCAAGCGGTAGTGTCCCACTCCCGACCCTTCAAATGTCCATCCTGTGGCGACAGCCTCAAATCGGAATCCTGTAAATCCCTTTCCATGCCAAAGTGTAACGACTGCGGCGGTTCTCACGCAACTTTCAGCTTCGACTGTGAGAAGCGGCGAGAGATTCCCTCTTCACCTTCCAAAGCCGCTAGCACCACCGCCCTCGAAACTGACTCTACTTCTGACCCAGGCGACCCCACGGTCGAACACTTTCACCGCACAAAACCAATTCCTAGAAGCTATCTCCTTTTCCCTCGTTGACCTTACCTGATAAGCACGCGCGACCTGGCAGCGGAATTCCTGAACCGACACGTGTATTCTGCCTAGGAGGGTACACGAGTCGCGTTCTCCACCCCTATCCCACACGAGGCACATTAGAGTGCGTTGCAGCCATGGTGAACCCGCCAGCCATCCCCATAATAGCTATCTCCTACTACAACCTACTCGGAATGAACACCCTCTCAGTTGAATTACTAGAATACCTCAAAGTTAGACCCATCCAATTCAGTGACACACTAACCAACCATAACCAAGGTCATCAAGGAACTTCCATCGTAGATCATATTATATACTCCGAACCACTGATCCAATATTTCAACAATCAATGCCATTTAGGAACAACGATAACATCAGATCACCTCCCACTACTTATGAATACTACATTAGGATCAGCTCCTCCACCTACCCCAACGACGATCGTAACACGAGACTTGATAAACGTAAACTGGGACGTATTTAACGAACACATCACCAACAACCCACCCAACGCCAAAATTTACAAATCACAGAACATATAGAAAGCAATACGAGAACACGCAAACCCCATAACCGACAAAACAAGCACGTTGACATTAACAGAAAACCACTTCCTCAACATATACTAACTATGATCAAGCAAAAAAGACGGATATACAGACAGTTCACAAGATACAGTTGTCCAGCTCTCAAAATAGAATACAACAGACCCAACGCTCACATCCGACTAGAAACAAATTGTGTCACACAAGAGAAATGGATATAGATAACGTCTAACCTCGACTACCGAGACGGCCCTAACTTCTGGCATAAGTTCAAAGTCCTCACCAAAAAAAGTAACACTATGCTCTACCTACTAGACCCTCAAGGTAACATTATCACCACCGATCAGGAAAAGAGTGACATATTCAGTCTACATCTCCACCTTCTTACTCTGCACTACCCGAACTCAAAGCTCAACTCGAGCAAAACCTTGAGGATAGTGAAACGATGCTTCGTGTATCCTAACGCAAGAAGACCAATCTCTCAACGCGATATCCCCAGACACGGTAGTAGACGTACTCCTCAAAGGCATAAACTCAGCCACCGGACAAGACGGCCTCAACAGACTCATACTACGGAATCTACCACCAAACGCGATTACACAACTTACCCATATTCTCAACCAATTCCTTTCACTCTCATATTTCCCAACGGAATGGAAGTCCGTTCACACAGTCATGAAGGTCAAACCACGTCACGTTCGGACTACGCACAACCTTCCTCACGTAGACCATTATTTCTACTGAGTTACATGGGCAAATGCGTAGAAACTTTCATGTCCAGAAGGCTCAGAGACCACCTCAAAGTAAACAACTTATCCTAGGCAGCCAATTCGGGTTTAGATCCAACCGCTAATGTCACGATGCACTAGTCAAATCACTTCTTCAACTTCTTCTTTCATACCTGTCTGACAGGTCTGTGAAGGTCAGGATAGGCACAACCACATCCCAACCGTTTACACCAATACCAGGCGTACCAAAAGGTTTAACCTTACCCCACTGCTCTACGTACTCTATACAAACTACATTCCGTTAGCTACAAAGCAAGATATTACAGTAACCTAATTCGCAGACGATACCGCGATATGGGCGACCAGCCGGAAAAGTGAGACCAAAACAGACTAATGTCACAAGAAATACAACAACTCTCAAACTTTTCCAACCAGTGGAGAATCACCATTAACCACAACTAAACTCAAACAATACTATTCCGACGACCCGACCTTACAAGACAACCTCAGCAATCCATAGATAACATCAACCTACAAATAAGCGACGTACAGCTACAACCCTAAGTATACCAGGGACTTACGTTCTCTAAAACACTGAACTGTGACCTAGAACTCAAAAAGACTCTAAACAGAGAGCGCAACTACGGGTTAGGACAGAAGATGGCACCCCAAAACCTTACAACACCTACAAGATACCCCAACGTCATGACGATAGAAACAGCAAACGTACAACACATCACAGAGAGGCGTAAGACATTACAAATAAAATACACAAACCGCAGAGTACACGACGATACAACCGCCACCAAAAACATACTCAAAACCTCCTACACCAACAACAACCCTAGAAAACCTTAAAGAGAACTGAAACACCTACCTGAACTACTAACACAACTACTAGACGACTTACCAGAAGACTTCAACAGGATCCTAGACGACACCCCCCACCTACTCCTCTAACCCTGCCCCCCTGGTAAAATGATGATGACAACCGCTCATGAAAACTCCCAATCTCTTAAACACGCATCACCATACCAATACATACAGTAAGAGTAAATTAAGCAAATTAAATATAATAAAATAATTAAACTTTTTTTTATCTTTTTTATACCACACAAAATATATAACAAAATTTAAACCATAAACAAGTCCAATACTAAAACGTTCAAAAGCAAGAAGACCCAGGGGTGAAGAGGGAGAAGACCCCTAAACTGCCTGAAGAATACACATTAAGCAGATAAGAAAGCAAATAATCTATAAACAAATAAACGATCAAAACGAATTTGTGACCCTGAATTTTTGAAGGATGAATATAAATATTTAACAAAATCCTTGGAAGATAATGGATATTCACTTACAGATATTAATAATGTTATTACATCTTCTAGATATTGTAATGCCTCTTTCTTTACAATAATTAAATTTAAAAGGGTTCAATTTACCTCGGTCTAGCCCAAATCGGTCTTTTCTTAACAAGACGGGGTGGTTCGTATCGTGGTACTCTTTGAATAATACAACAAAACCATTTTAAACGTATATTACCTATTGTTTTATAAAACTAAGATAACCTAACCTACAGGAAATAACATTAATATAACGAAAAATCACAATGGTATAACAAAAAAATCTGATTGGGTGTTCCTCGGGATGTCCTGGTTAGCAGCGCCCGTTTGGCTGGTCCCTCGTGGACGGTAGTGGTTCTCACTGGATCCTGAGCCGTTTCTGTGGAAATATAAATTATTGTGGTTCAATGGTTGGTGTGTTATGACCCAAAATCCAACTAATGCAATTCTGACGACTGCAGGCCTTACAGTAGCCTTTGTTCAGGTGGCGTAAATTCTATTTTAGATAAGCTGCGAACGTTGTGTCTAACGTCAACGAAATCAGTTAAAGTAACCTTGGTGCGCATGATCTTATCGTATTTGGCTTTCACACTGGCATATGCTCAGTACGAATGCTACAGGACAATACTTATTAGTAGCCTTTATTGTAACAACTAAACAAAATCGCAGTTCATTACTGGCGAACTATGTAAAATATCTAACATATTATGCGATAGATAATTCTGTATGCAAACGAGAACGCGTTGTGTAGAAACTTACTTAATAAGACAGGTCAACGAGTTTAACGATCTACGATAATTATAAAGTAACCTTGGTTGCATGACTATTGTTATAAACGTGGTTAATGGAGTCGAGTTTCACACTGGACTGGATAATTGCAGTACTTGAGAATTGCTTTATACAGGACAAGTGTTTACTAATTTACATGTATTAACGCGATGCAAATTGTACGTGATTCAGCGTTTAATTATGTAATCCTCGGCGACGTAAACAACGACATAATCGCAGGATTTTCTAATTACTGGAGAACGTATTTACAGTAATGAAATGAATATCTAACATTTAATTATGCGCAACGAAAATAAATGTATTAATTCCTTTTATAGCTGATTCGCGGTGGGTGGATCCGGCTCCGGCTTCTATGCAGGGGTCCTCTGGCAATAGCATTTTATGCTTTTTAACATCTACGTCGGAGGAGATAGAAATTAATTATTTATGGTGCAATATCGCGCAATCTTTTTGTGTACCTATCTTAATTACTGTAGGGCAATTAAAAAAAATTAATTACATAAATTTTAGTAAAGTTAAGCTGGATCTTTACAACATAACGTTATGGAAAAATCAGTTGTTAATGCCAGTACTGCTTTTCTTCCTGTTATAGCTAATGTTACCGACAGAATTGAAAAAATCCTAATTAAATATGGCGTTAGGACTATTTTTAAACCTACAACGTTCCAGATCACCCAAAGATGTTTCAAGCCCATTATCGTCTTCCGGAGTGTATAAGTTATCTTGTTCATGTGGAAAAGTATACATTGGAACCACAAAATGTAGCTTGGATTCAACACGTAAAGAACATATGAGATTTTGTAGATTACGTCAACCAGAGGTCTGAGGTAGCTGAACCACGCCTTAAATTATCTAAATCATGACGTTCAATTTAATATATAATATGGAAAAAACTCATTATTATGTTCGTTTATAAAGTGAATTTATTGAGATATATAAACACCCTAACAATTTTAATATACAAGAAGAAAATTTTTATTTAAATAGGTTTTGGTATCTTATATTTAAAAAAAGGTATAATGATACGTCCTGACTTTGATTTTAATTTTGACTTTCGGTATGTCTAGTTTTTTTGCTGTGTTTTTCGTATACCTTGAAACAAATGCTTTACCAATTGTATATTAAATTACCACAGCATTATAATTTAACATAAGTAGTTGAAATTAAAATTAAAAAAACTATATAAAATGTTCTGCATTATACTTTTCAGTGTTAATAAAAATTATTCACAAAGCTATTTCTTTGTTAGATTTAACTGGACGATTTTATTTGATGTTATGTTTATATTTGGGAATTCTTCCATCATTTTCAAATTGATGTTTTTCACAACTTCACACTTACATCATAAATTGATTAAATTTTGTTAAATGTTTTTTTGGCTGACATTTTTCATTGTTAGCCTTCGACCGTTAGAGGGTGTTCTGATTTGTCATTTTTACGACAGTTTAACAATATGTAATTTTTCGTGTTGTAGTTACTCTTTACGAAAGTTTAATTCTATAATTGGTGTTATACGTTTCTCAAACTGTTATATTAATAGCAGACTGGTGTTTATGTTTTAATTTTTCAACTTTCATAACATTGTTTCATCTTTAACAATTTTAACAGATATTACTACTGACGAAGATAACTGTAAATGTTATCGAAACGTTTAGACTGTGTAATATAAAATACACCATTAAAAACACAAAAAAAGATAAGTATTTATTAGGACACCGTCAAGTTAGGCGTTAACTTGTAAACTACCGTTTAATTAGTTTTTGGCTTGGTTACTGTAGTCCATATAGAAAAATACACCTGAATAGCTTTTATTTTGAAAATTACATGAGTAGCACCATGTTCGCATTATTAAAAATAGTCGACCTCAACCAGAAAATAATGAAATATTTCTAGACAGCGTTTATTTTAAAGATTTAATTCAAAGATGAAGAGCTATGTTCGCATTATTAATTATCGGATGTAATTACAAGAGAGGTTTTTTTTTTTGGTCCGGATCAAATTGATTTTTTTACGAGAATTGGTTTGCTTGGTAAATTGACGACACACACCACCTATGATTAAAAAAACGACTCTGAAGGACGAGTTTTTTTTATCTGGTGGTTTGTAAAATTCAATTTACCAAAAAGAAACCAAATTAGAATTTAAAAAAGGAAATTTTATCTTGGAGAAAAAAAAACCTGGAATGTAATTCGATGGGATCATTTATTGAATAATCAAAAATAATAGCTAGATAATCATGAAAAATTCAAGAATACAATTTTTGATTTAAATATGGAAAATTCTTGATTCGTTCTAATAGCAACAAACAATAATCAGGTTTGAGAAAATCTGCCATGGAAGTTCACACACATTTTATTCAGATGCAAAGTTAGGGCTAACTTTATTCGATCTCGAAGTGACAAATTAATTCATCGCGGCTTATGGGATTTTTTATACATGAATTAAATTATCGTCAAAGTAAAAATTTTGGCCTATAATTGCAAAACAAAAAATAGTAACCTAATACGATTTTCGATGTTATCTTTTTTTAAAAGGAAAGCTCCAGAAAGTATCATTTGTTATCTTTATCTTTTAGCCTGGGGTGATTTTCAAGGACAACCAATTGGGTCCACCCTGTATATTATTGTTTACTATACTAAATGTTCTTTTCTTTATAATTTGGGTGCAAGCTTTACTTTGCATAAGAATAAAAGTTTTGAGTGTACAGGCTGTCCCAAATTCGAGGGCAAGCATGGGGATCTCGCTTATTATAAGAGATAGGATATAGGTTTAAATTCGACACTTTTGCTAAATTCGATGCCGAGTAATAATCTCAAAAGAAATTTGAGCTAACTCGAATGGATTTGGTTTTATGCTCAAAAAACTAAAAATTTCGATTTTCGTTTTTCGCATTTGGCTACCTTATTATTAGGAATTTTCAAAATTCGATTCAACATTATTAAGGCAACTTCTTACGCACAATACTAATACGGTATTAAAAATATTATGCGACGTTTTGTTTATTCTGAACCATCATCAGGTTTATTTTTTCTTATCAGGGTTAAGACATATTTTTATGGCGTTGGATAGAGAATGTTATGCTGATTTTAGCAATATATAACACTTCATGGTTTGATCGACTGCGAACTAAAATACTCTTAAATTAAAAACTAAATATTACATTATCACGATACCCATGAATCAAACAAAACTCAGGAGTTGGCTTTTGTCATGTCATTTTCTAATTGTAAAAGGGTAATAACTGCAAGATCCTTCGTGTTAGTGCTTTAAAATTTGCAAGTTTCTTTAGAATGTTTTCAAATTCAGAAAAACGAGACATGATAAGGATATTTTATAGCTGCAATAGAAATAGTGTCAGAGCAGAACAAAGATATTTAGAGGAATATCCGGAGAGGCAGCAACCAAACCAGAGATATTTTTTAAAATTAGACCAAAATTTGCGAGAATTTGGATGTTTTCAGAAACCTCGAAATGCATATGGTAGCAGACTAGACAGAGATGCCGAAGAAGAAATATTACATCAGGTACTATTTGTTAGTATTATACTAATTATAAGAATTTCCACTCAGTTCACTGCTAATTTCAGCAGACATTTTTTTGGAGAGTTATGACTTTATGTTATCCATCTTAGGTTCAAGAACATCCTTCAACATCTACCAGAGAAATAGAGCAAACTATTGAAGTGCCAAAAACGACAGTTTGGCGAGTGTTAAAGCAACACCATTATAAACCATTTAGTCAAATTCTTCGGCCTGGGGACGATATGAGACGGTTGGATTTTGTAACCAACTTAATACCAAAATGCTGGAAAATCGCAACTTTCTCAATCAAATAATTTGGACGGATGAGTGCAATTTTTCCACTAATGGAATGTTTAATCGTAATAACGAGCACTACTGGTCCGTTGAAAATCCACGAATTAACAGGCAAATGCGAGGACAAGGCCACCGGTCCTTTAATGTGTGGGTTGGAATCTGGAAGGATAGGCTCCTTGGGCCAATTATTTACGAAGGTATCCTAACGTCTCAACGCTACCTCGCATTTCTAACACACGAAATATCAGACCTTTTGGATGATGTTCCGCTAAACGAAAGATGGACTCTCTGGTGGCAAATGGACGGAGCTCCTCCTCATAATGCTGCGATAATAAGTGAATATCTTAACGGCGAATTTCCTGATAAATGGATGGGAAATAGGGGACCACTTAGGTGGCCAGCAAGAAGTCCAGATTTAACCCCTTTAGATTACTTCCTCTGGGGCTATTTAAAAAATATGATTTATAAGACGCCACCGCAAAATATAGAAGAACTCCAGAATAGGGTTGTTAATGAACTTCGTTAAATTCCCAGGCGAACCATTCAAAGAAGCGTAAACAATTGTAGAAGAAGAATTCGTTACTGTATCCAAGAAGGAGGAAACTTGTTCGAACATTTATTATAATAATTTTTGTTTGTTTGTCTGTGTAATTATTTTGTTGTTACCTATCGATAAATTTGCGTTGTCGCTATTATGACCGTGTTACATAGACATACTTGTTTGAGTTGTTTGTTAATGTTTTTTTAAATTGTTTAAATGTTTTATATTTTTTGGATGTTCTAACGAGTTTAACAAATTAAATAAGTAGAACTATTGTAATTATTCCTTGCTGGATCCAAGAAGGCGAAATCTTGTTCTTCGTATTTTTCTCATTATTTTAGTTCGCAGTCGATCAAACCATAAAGTGTTATATATTGCCAAAATCAGCATAACATTCTCCATCCAACGACATAAAAATATATCTTAACCCCCATAAGAAAAATAAACCTGATGATGGTTCAGAATAAACGAAACGTCACATAATATTTTTAATGCCGTATTAGTATTGTGCGTAAAAAGGTGCCTTAATAATGTTTAATCGAATTTTGAAAATTCCTAATAATAAGGTGGCCAAACGCGAAAAACGAAAATCGAAATTTTTAGTTTTTTGAGCATAAAACCAAATCCATTCGAGTTAGCTCAAATTTCTTTTCAGATTATTACTCGGCATCGAATTTAGCGAGATCCCCATGATTGCCCTCAAATTTGGGACAGCCTGTACATTAATTTAATGCCAATTCAGTTAGTTATTAGTTACCTGTTTAATCACGTTTAATATAAATAACTCATTAAAAAATCATGAGACTAATTAGAGACCTAAAATCATCCATGAATTTGTTTATGACGGATCCGAAACTCGACACCAGATATCTGGCATTTTACACTTTACAAATGACATTAACCTAATTTTTCTACTTACGGTAAAAACACGCACAAGTTGATTGTTGATTTAAATTATTGAATTTGCCCTTGCAAGGTAAGCATGTTACTACAAATATGTTTAGAATTGCAACACGTATCATTACTGAACAAAACCTCCAAGTGCAATGCTGCAATTATTGTAGTGTTATACATACTGCTTTGCTTACAATCATGAAATGGATTATTTTAACATTATCTCTAACAGTTACAGTAACCTCTACAATTAGGGTACGTACAATACAATCATACTATTTTTCGAAAAATTATGATAACTTTTTAGATTGTTCCAAATAATATACGAAAATCTTGGACAAGGTTAGTAGCACCGCACTTCACGAATTGTCTTTGTGAGTCCGATGTAAAAGAAGATTATGCATCTCGAGTGTTTATGTATACGGAATTTCCGAATGATCGTCGTCTGAAAAGATATCTTGAATGTATTTCTATGAGGTTAAATTTAATGGAAGCGGCAACAGGTGCGTGGAATGAGAGAGAATTTATTCGTCAAATGGAAGGAGTTACTCCAACAATTGTTGGAATGTGTAATGATAATACAAAAAATCAGGTTGATTTGCCCGAAAAAGCTTATAGTATGTTTTTGTGTATTGCTGTTGCACTAACTGTAAACGAAAATCCAAACATCTTGAGAAACGAGGAAAAGCAATTTATTAAAAACTCTGTACCTAATTTTTCAGATTCCGTGACCACATGCGATTTCTACTTACGTATTACAAAACATGTTCGTAATATTTTTATAGTAATAATATACTATTTTATACAAAAAAAATGGCAGTTATGTAGTTTTTTACCATTGATAACCTAACCAATCGTCAAATTTAAGTCCTTATCCTAGACACGTTTACAACTTAAAGTACACACACACGTACGAATGCGTGCACGTATGTAAGAACGCACGACGCACGCACACACATAAACGCACACAATCACACACGCATACACGTTGTAGCTCAACCAGAGGAGGATAAGATTCGTGTAATTTTGTGAAAACTATCTGATTTTGACAAACACACTAAATCGTTCTAACCGTTATGTATCTCCTATAAATTTACATTTCTATACTATTCCAGCGTACCGATAAATACTTTGTATTAAACGAAAAATAAACATGAATGCTAAAAAGAACCACAAACACAAAAAAGAGGAACGGTTTTCATATGGCCTGTACCTGCACTGGAGTGTACAGTACAGTGAGGGTGCTTCCGCGCAATTACTGGTCGTTGGAATCACTGACTGGTGTGTTGAGCTACATTTCACGTAGTAGCAAATCAGAACAATCAAATTCATCGACATTGGTCGAGAACTAATAAGAACATTATTTTTCGGTCTGGAACGCAGTACCCTCAGAAAGTAAATGTTTGGGGAGGCATTTTGAAAAATAAAATTGTAGTACCTATATTTATTGACGGAAATCTAAATTCAGAGTTGTATTTACATTTATTGCAAAATGAAATTGCAGAGAAAGTAGTCGCAATTGCAGATGAAGATGAAATTTGGTTTCAACATGATGGCTGCCCAGCCCTTAATGGTGCCGAAGTAAAACAATATTTAAATTTTGCGTTTCCAAATAAGTGGATTGGAAGAAGGTGTGAATCCATCTGATTTTTTCTTGCGGCCTTTCATAAAAAATAAAATCAATAATTTTAATATTATCAACTCCTTAGACGATTTAAAGCAAAACATAATTGATATTTGTAACAATATTCATCCGCGAACTATTGCAAATGTAAATAGAAATTTCTACGATAGATTAGGTTTTTGTTTAGCTAACAATGGAAATTTATTGGAAAATTTATTTTAGATAATTTAACTTAGTTTTCTCTTTTTAATTTGGATGTAAAATTGAAAATATGAAAACAAATTTTAGTTTTTTCATGACGTGTGATTTTTTGTTTAAATGTCTTTTTTTAAAGCAAATTGGGATTTTTTTACAAAATTGGTCAAAACATGTTGAGACCGAAATACTGAACAATTTTGTTAATAAAATTTTCTCTAAAACTTATAATAGAGATAGAAAATTTAACTTGGGAAATTCATATAGTGCGTCTCGAAACGGGGACATACGGTATATATATATATATATATATATATATATATATATATATATATATATATATATATATATATATATATATATATAGATATATGGAAAAAAATTTTATTAACTAATTGCTTAGCGTTATCAGGCTTGCGGCTAACTATGGTCTTAATACGTTTAAAACTCTTTGATATTTGCCAATATTTCGGAAGCTTTTTTATTTTGTTCCTTTATCAAGTTATTCTTTAAAAACTAGCTGGCTATACTTCATAGACAAATTTGCATGTTTATTTACCATTAAACTGTCATTGTTAATTGATGATTAACAGAAGCTGGAGTTAAATTTAAAATTAGTTAAAACATTTTAATTTTATACCATGACAGAACATGTACTTGCATTGTTAACAACAATTGGTAAAACTCATTATGTCATTAAAAATGTTGAATGATGAGTTTGTCTCGAATGAATTCAATATTCTTTAAGGCAATTTCATCTTCTACAAATTCCTCCTAATGTATTTTCTTGTAACTCTTCTAGTTTGGAAGATACAGCGTGATTTAAAAAATAAGTCCACGAAATAGAAAAAATTAAAAAAAGTTAACATCTTGGAAACCATCAACAATAGACACACCCTGTATTAACAATTTTTTGTTCCTTTTGGCCAGAGGAATCAGCTGTTTTCGTTTTGGCCATCGAGTTTGGTCACCCTGTATATATACATATATATATATATATATATATATATATATATATATATATATATATATATATATATATATACACAACGTGATCAATCTCAAGTGTACTGTAGTGGTATGACAAAAATCCCTAGTTGTTAATATTGTTGTGTTTTGCAGTTGGCTGCTTTGGATTTTTAGTGTGGTTTTAGTCGTTTTAGTTTATGTCATATTATACCTTCGTTTTTCACTTTTGTATTTTCTTGAGTTATTTACAAACTGTCTATATCACGACAAATTATATATTCTGAATTTCAAATTGTGATATCGAATTTGCATTTACATGTACTTACTGTAAATTTTATTTAATTATAATGAAATTATAACATTTAAATACTTAAGATTCATTTTGTAATGATTTAATCCAATCATTAAATAATATTTTATTTATTTTGTTGTATTTTATAGGGATGCAGTCTAATCAAATACAAAATAGTCATTATTTAAATTAAGATAATATTTTCTAATATGTATAAGTTAATGACCTTCATACAGATTTGAAACTGATCGCAGTTTTTACTCGAACCATGCTCTAATAGAGCAATACAGCTTCTTACCAACCTATCAGTGGTACCAACTTAAATATTTTGATCACGTGGTATACACTTGAGATTGATCACTCCGTATAAATTTATATATGGCATTTACTAGCGCTAAAAGAACCACGCTATAAAACCCTTATAATTGTAATAATAAGATCCACTACCAGGAGGTTTCTTAATTGCTACGTGTTTTCCATCAATGCTTCCTAGACAATCTTCAAACTGCCACATATTTTTGTAATTCTCTGCTATTAATTCCCATTCAAGCGTAGATGTTGGAAGCTGAAAAGAATGAAATTAATAACAATGAAAACAATATAAAAATTAATTGCAAAGAATTATAAAAATAGATGACAGCTACTAATACAACAAAAATTATATTTCAGGTTGAGGAAATACTGTCTTCATCAACACTTTCAACGGCGTCAAGCACAACAATGCTTCCAACACCCCAAACACAATCCCGCAAAACTAAATTGTCGAAGTTTTCTAAAATAGAGAAACAAACAGAAAGTTTCTTAGAGGTAGCCACAAAATTTAAAAAAAAAGACAGTTCTCATGAAGAAAACGCATATGGCCAATACATTCAGCAACAACTTAAGGAAGTGACACCAAATCAACGTATTATAGCAGAAAAACTTTTATCTGGTCTTATTTACTATAGTAAATTGCAAAAACTAACAGAAATGTCCTGTGTGCAGGCGACACCGCCCTATAATAATAATCATTTCCAACCAATTGCCCCAAGCATCCCTATGTTCCACAACATCCACCACAATATTATCAAAATAATTGAGGATATTAGTACACGGTACCAGCATTACCCATAGTGGTTCCCGGAGAATTTTTTTTTGTTAGTATGCTTATTAGTGTATTGTATACGTGCATACAATGTAGTGTGTGGTGTTAAATGGTTGCAAAAAAAAAGTAAATATTATTAATATAATATTATATTATTTTTGTTTGGATTGGAGGTGTATATGTGGTGTGTATATGACGTGCGTGGTGTGCGTTGAATCGAATCCTTGGTCGTTGCAGTGGTCGTCTTCGTTTTTATCTTAGGGCATATGGGATGTGATCAAGGAGAATTCTTCGGGGAGGTTTTCGATGTTCTGGGTCAGGATAGTTGGAGGGTGCTAAAATTTATTTTTCGGTTTTCTCCTGTGGGTTCTTAGGTATTGGATGTGAGTAAGTGGCGTATGTGGAAAGCGGAGGATGTTTTTAGTAGTTTCTGTTTCGCCGAATATCCTACGTTGTGTGTAGTTTGTTTGTAGTGTTTTGAGGCGTTGAGTGATAGGTGTGAGGTTAGCGTCTAGTATGATAATCTCGTTGGGTGTTCTATAGTGTAATCGGTGATTTCTCCGTAGGACTCGGCGTTTACACAAGGCTATGGATTTAAATTCTTTGAGTTTTAGGGTAGCGTACAACGGAGCTCTGTGGATGCGATAATTAGCACCAGAAGAAATACGAGTAATACCTACTCGAAGATTATTAACACTCGAAATGTAATTTGGTGCCTGATAATTAATTCCTCAACACCCTTTATGTACTTAGTTAACTAACTTTACTCAAAGTGGATGTAAAGAAACTCAACAAGAAATCAAAATTAAGAAAAAAATATTTTCTTATTCTCAAAGGACTTAAATTAACACAAGAGAGTAGCTGACATCTGCAAGTTACGAAGAAATAAATGTAGATTTATTCCGGGAAGGAGTCGAATATTATATCTACGGAGTTTTAATTTAACTTGCTGGACTTGCTGTAATTATTAAAATTACGCAAAATAAATAACTGCAATATAAAATATCAAGACTATAAAGGATGAACTAAAGGAGAATCTTGGTTGTTTAATCCACCACCAAAAAATGTTATGTCTCTTAAACCAAACAGTAGAAGTTCATATTTTATTTACAATCACGATTTGTCGCTTTAGTGAAACTATAAATGATCGAGAATTAAACACGAAAATGGTTTAAAAGTAAATTTCCTGGTGGTTTCTGGTGGTGGATCGGGAGATATTAAACGGTATTTGTGGTCGAGCCTAAAAAATACTATTTTTCGGGGCCTATTGAAATTAGTTTAAGTTATTGGACTTCATTTATCCCTCTAGGAAGCGTGTTTTAATACACTATTAGGTATTCTGGATACGAAAAGCAGGAGATTCGTATATAAGCGCTGTGACTATTTATCTGGAGACACAAAAATATACGGGAATATCTGTTTTAACAGGATTTACTTTACGGAAACGGGATTTTCTGGATATTATTATGCTGGTCTTCCGGTTCATTTGTGTATATGTTAGATACGTGGCGGTAGGATAGGTTAATTAACTGAATAGGAATACAGCCTTCGGTTAATTAGAAGGATGCTAGAATGAACAGGTATTACATCTTTCAGATAATCGAGACAGGAAAAGATCTGCACACACATTTCACCTTGTGGAAATCCTCAGAGAGATTCTCTTCCGGCGACTACCTAAAAGCAAAGAAGATGATTTTGTGTGCTAGGAGGTGTTGGTTTACGCTGGACATACAACCGAGTAAGTGTATGGTGTACAACTGTGGTGGCGTTCTGCAGACTGCATCGATTAGTGATCTGCTAAGGCAGAAAAGAATATTCTAACGGAAACTGGTCTGGTGAGTATGATTGGGAAAATTTACAAGTCACACCTGAGTTGATCCACAGGTAGAAATAACGCCTTCTGCTTCCAACTAGGTCGGAATGCAGAAGGGGGTTATCAAGTAAAGGTGAAGTTGAGAACTGAGTAAAAAGTAATTAATTAGAGACTTATGCGTCATTAGGCAATATAATGTAGAAGGTATTCTTGCGTCGAAACCTAAAAATGATTTCTTACAAATTAAATAATTAATTAATGCACATGCGTAAGGATAGTGGGATATTCATAACGTATATAAGAAGTGATATACTTCAAATTTTAATGCAGGTATCATCTTTATATGCCTAAACCAAAGGAACGTGAAGGATCAGGTTAATTATGCTTTTCTATTTACCTTTCGAAATGTATAAACACGTTTATGTTGAAACCATGTATATTAGATTCCAACAAACGTATTTATATACCTACAAACATTTACGATGGTTACACCATTCTTATTTACAATTAAATCTCCGTATGTTCGCTTTGTACACCCATTAATTTATTCAAATTTTCCATTAAGAATCATCTTTTACGGGACTGACGTACCGGGTGGCCACTAAGAACGGCCGTCGGCCATATCTCAGGAATGGATTATAGCACAGGTTCGAGAAAAAATTTTGGCAACAAAACTGGCCTCGAGAAACGCCTGGAAATTATTTTCAGAATTGTACGTCGACCGCTAGAGGGCGTATTTGACAGTTAAAATTTTAAAAAGCAAAATTTTTTTAAAAATTTACTCAATTAAGGGGCATATTAAATATTTTAATTAGATTCCTCGACAAATTCTGCATATTTTTTATTTGACAAGTTTTAGTTTATCTCTTCAAAAAAGGGGTGAGGGAGAGTGGGAACCTTGTTACGAAAAAACATCTTTAATTCAGGTTCTGCTTGACCGATTTTAATAAAATTGATGTTGTTTGAAATAGATTTTATTAAACAATAGAAAACTTGTAAATTTGAAGCAATCTGATTAATAACATAAATGCTAGAGGGCGCTGTTCAATATTTCACGTCCCCACGAATAAAAATCTAAACAAGTTATGTCTGGAGACCTTGCTGGCCAAATAAATAAACTTCCACGTCCTATCCACCTTTCAGGGTAGGATTGATCTAAGAAATTCCGAACATCTCTAGAATAATGTAACACAATGAGTAATTTTTGTCATATGCGTGAAAATCATAGCTTACTTGTTTTCAACAGGGAATTTATTTTATATCTTACATGGCCCTCTTTACTAATTTTGTTGTCATCAGTAAATCGTAATTCATATTTCAAACTGTATTTCTTGTTGCTGGGCAAATATCGGTTTTTATTGATATTTTATGCCTTTGATTTACTAACACATCGCTTGAAAACAATAATAACATTCTTATATACTTAAAAAAATGTTAGATTTATCACATTATTATTATTATTATTAATAGCGACAGCATTACATTTAGGTAATCTAGCGGCAACCATAACATTAGTATGATAACAGTTTAAGTTACTGCAGACCAATGTAAGATCTTTTCATCTAGGCTAAATTTAATAATTTCCGGTAACGCAAACTAGCCTACTAGACGTTGGAAGAACAATTCCCGCCATTTACCTGTTTCTTACGATATCTCAGGATAGGAAAAAGATATCGACTTGCAGTTTTCACTGTTTTATTACTAATTTAGTCTACGTTTTAAAGACCTACTTAAATTTTTATGCTTCCATTTAAAATTGTAAAAAGAAAACACAATATTAAAAAAATATTAAACAGCGCCCTCTAGCATTTACGTTATTAATCAGATTGCTTCAAGTTTAGAAGTTTTCTATTGTTTAATAAAAGCTCTTTCAAACAACATCAAGTTTATTAAAATCGGTCAAGCAGAACCTGAATTAAAGGTGTGTTTTCGTAACAAGGTTCCCACTCTTCCCCACCCCTTACTTGAAGAGATAGACTAAAACTTGTCAAATAAAAAATATGCAGAATTTGTCGAGGAATCTGATTATAATATTTAATATGCCCCTTAATTGAGTAAATTTTGAAAAATTTTGCTTTTTAAAATTTTAACTGTCAAATACGCCCTCTAGCGGTGAACCTACAATTCTGAAAATAATTTCCAGGCGTTTCTCGAGGCCAGTTCTGTTATAAAAAATTTTTTCCCGAACCTGTGCTATAATCCATTCCTGAGATATGGCCGACGGCCGTTCTTAGTTGGCCACCCGGTACATTGAATATGTTCAATGAACTGAATGGAAAACCAGAGAGGATCTTCAATTGTGACGAAACTTCATTTTGTCACGACCCATCCAAAACTAGAGTTGTTGGGGCCATCGGTGCAAGAAGTAAGCGTAAAACGAGTACATCTGGGCCTGACAACACATCAGTGTGTATTTAAAGGGAAGTATGTGATGGAGAACTGGATTGATCAAGATGCTGCATCACAAACCGCAGTTTCAGCCAGTTTTCGGGGTTCGATGGAAACAACATTATTCTTTAATTGGTTTCGTGATGTGTTTTTACCGAATGTAGGTGAAGAACGACCAATACTCTTAATCTATGATGGTCATACTACTCATATTTCAAGCCAACTGATTAGATTAGCTCAGGAAAATGGAGTCACCATTATGAAGATACCTCCTCATACTACACATCTATTACAACCTTTGGATGTAGCAGTTTTCAAAAGCTTGAAGACCAAGTGAGACCAAGAATTATGTAAGTGGTAAAGGGCAAATCCACGTAAAAAAATCCCTAAACAGGAATTTGTCTCACTTTTAACCAGACTGGCCCAAGATGTGCCCAAAACAAATATTATCAATGGCTTTAAAACTACTGGAATTTATGATTCGGAAGTACAGGGGGTTAACAAAGAAGCAATCCCAACTTCAGTATTCAAGAAAACTGATCTGGAGAGGTACAAAAAAGAATTCCCAAACCCTACAACTGTGCTGCCAAAAGTAGCTACAATGCCACAAGAAATAGCTACTAACCCTACAGACACAGCACCGATGGAAGTAGTTGCTACTCCTACAGCCGCATTGCCACAAGAAGTAGTCTCTTTCTTAACAGACCTACGGCCACCACAAACAACTGCTCCTCCAGATAGAGTTCCACTGCAAGTTGAGCAAGCTACTACATTCACAGCTGCAAAGCTACCGGAAGTAGCTAGTACATCCACAGGAGGATGTCGCAAAAGTTTTGAAGAACTATTGTTAGACATGCTTAAGAAAGAAAGAATTTCTGAAACATCTGATAAAAAGCGCAAAAGACTTGTTACCAACTGTGAAATTATTACATCACAAAAATACTTATTAATGAAGGAAAATGAAGAAAAAGAAAAGCAGGAGGTAGCAAATATGTAGAAAGTCAAACAGGCAGCAAAAGAAAAGAAGAAAGAGTTTGAAAAGCTAAACATTTCTAATCATGATACCAAGAACAAAATTAAAAAGAAGAAATTTAACATACTGAGACGAAACAAGTGAAGACCGTGATCAGTTATCAGTATGTGACACTGACGACGATTATCATTTTATGAGTGATTCTGATGAAGAAATAGATTAATGTGATGTGAACTCAATAGTGGGTGAATACTGTGTTGTTAAAGTTTTCGGAAAATCAAAAGAAAATTTCAGGCTGTACATAGCAAAAGTGACAAACCAAACTAATCCTGGATATGATGTCATATTTTTCAAACAACATTCCCAAACCATGAAGTTTATCGAAACAGAAGAAGAATCCTTCGTTTTCAAACAAGATGTAGTAAGAAAACTATCTAAGCCCTTCAACAGCAGCTCTACTAGATTCAAAGATTTGATCAGCTTCACTGATGATTTGAGTGACTTATCGAACATTTGTTAACAATTTTTAAGTATTACAGTTTTTAAGAACAATATTTAATAATTTTTAAGTTAAGTAACTTAGTTTAGATAAGGTTATCCAGTGTTATATTTTAGTATTAGTAACTTAAGTTTACTACTTACCTGAAATTGGATTTTCTTATTATTATTGTTAATTTGTTATATTGTTTCAACATACTTATTACTTAATTTCAACCCAATTGCTGTGTTGGAAGTCTCTTACATTGTCAAAAACTCGACTAGGGTGTGGTTGTAATACTTGAGTATTAGCAATTACCTTAAATTGGATTTTCGTATGTTATTATTATTCTAAGTTATGTTGTTTCACAATTTTTAATTAATTTCACACCAAATCGTTTTGTTGGAGTTCCCTTACATTCTCGACTACGGGGTGGTTTAAATGACTATCTATGACTTTATTATGAAATTAATATGTTTGCAAACAGGCCCAGTTGCCTCACGTCAAATAACAATAGCTTGTCTGAAATTAAGACCCTTATGGCCCAGTTCCCGCCCCAATTTTTTAAGTTTGACTATTATTTATCTGAAAACTGTATATTGTATTGTCAATAAAAAGTATTTTTGATGTAAATATATATTTATTTGTAGTTCTCAGTCAAGTAAAAAGTTATAAACAACACGCTCACGTTGTAAAATCATGGCCCATATACCCCAACTGACCTTAGTGGATAAAAAGATTAAATGAATAATTTTCTTATCGTGATATTAAATGGAGGAATACTGTAAATCATGGTCATTTAATGGACGATTATCGAAAACTTTTATTGTAAGCAAAAGGAATGTCTGTATAATTGTTTATTTGATAGAAACATGTTAAAATAAGCAGGTTATTTATTTTTAACATTAGAACACATAATTGTGAATAAGTAAAAGTAGTTTAAGATGAGGTACTCGTTTAGTACCTATTTATTGATATACATGATCAAATTAGTGCTACATCATCAAAAAAATTAAGAATTTAATAACAATCCATTACAACATGACAATATTACAAGAATGTTTTCCATTTAAGCACGAAGAAACAAAAACTTATTTAGATTACTGTCAATATTTGATATAAGAATGTGTCAACATCTGCTGGTACTTTGCAATGAAATTATTAAACACAATCCTCTTTTTGTGTTTTTTAGCATCGACCTTCGCAGTGCTGGTACATAAAACCGATCTATTTATGTATAAATAAGAATTTGTACGCTATATGTTTATTATTTGTAACAACCTAATAAACCGTCTTTTGAAATATTTGAATGCACAGTAAAGAGATGATCACAGATTCAATCAAAAAGCAGTTAACTATTAACAATTCTATTCCAGGTAAATATGGATCACCGAAAATTCGTCCTATCACTTCATCAATTTTCACCCCTCTTGAGCATATATTTCGTTAGACGTTACCACAATATTTACAAACATTCCTTTGGATTTAGTTACTAAAATTATTTAAAAAAATTGGCCAAAATTTCTGAACAGTGGCCATTTTCAAAAGTAATGTTTATAACATCCATCAATATAATATTCAACAACACTTAGGAACTTTACTTTTAATTCACGTTTTTTCCCTTTTCTCCGCTAATAAAAGACTCAGACTCAAATTATATATTCACCGTCAAATATTGATAAGATAATTGAATTAAGTATAATAAATAATTAAACTGTAAAGCGTAATGAATGACAAACCTCCACGTGGTGCTCCCCGGGTAACGCTAACGCTGGTCGCACGACGTTTGTCTTTGGTAGTTTTGGTCCTATGTCATTTGTTTTGTCTTGGGGATCTGACCCCGTTAACATAGGCGTAATCCAAGGTGTAATACGTACCGTGCCGAGGGATGAATGGCCATACGTTAGTTGGTCGCGAACGGTGTCTGTCGGGTACCAGGCAGCCCCGACAGTAATTTTGCCTTGCTGCGGTATGGACCACTGCCGTAGTGGACTTTTAGTTGTTCCTGACTCGTGGGATTCTTATGAGTAAAAAAGCCAAACCAAATGAGGGTCTGTCCTCTGAAACAGACGAGAGAAGGTCTCGTAAAACACCTACCCAAACGATACAGGAAAAGGAGGACTTACCCCGGTTCCTGCTCGTTAAAAGCATGGAAGGTGATTTTTCAAAGACGTCGCCTTTTTTGATAGCTAGGTCATTGTACGGTATTATTGGTAACGCTAAGTCAATTAGGAAGATTAGAGATGGATTATTAGTAGAGACCTCATCCTTCCTACAGTCTAGGAAATTGTTGACTGTAAAACGACTGTGTGAAATGAATGTAGAGGTTATACCACACGTAACTCTAAACCAGTCAAAAGTAGTAATCTACTGTCCGGACCTATTAAATTGCACAGTTGATAAAATTAAAGAGGAGCTAAAAGATGAAAAAGTTATTGACGTCCGTCGTGTGCAAACTAGAAGAAACGGAATGTTAGTGGACACTCCCACCCATATCCTAACATTTAGCACACCAAACCTACCTCACCAGATCAAAGGCGGAATATATTTACTACGTGTACGACATTACATCCCAATGCCTATGAGATGTAGGAGGTGCCAAACCTTTGGTCATTCATTCAACAACTGCAAAAGGGAGCAAATATGTATATGCGGCAATGCACTTCATGATGGGCCATGCACTGATAACATTAGATGTGCAAATTGTAACGGCAACCACTTAGCCAATTACAATAGATGCCCAAAGTTTCTGGAAGAGATGCGCATTCAAAGAATTAAAACGGATAAAAAATTATCCTACTCCGAAGCAAGAGAGGAATTAAAACTATCCCCAGTTGTGCCCTCTCGAAATTATGCGTCTGTAACAGCAGCACCTAATAATAACACTAGTGAAAACGTCATAAGAACGTTATTACCGGAGTTAGAGAAAATTATAGATAGAAGTATCAAGAAATATATAGACAACCACGCCAATGCCGCATCTCAACTCAAGGAAACTAGAGAAATACGTATGCCACTAGCAACAAGACCGAATGATGGTGCAATACCGGTAAATTCGGCAGAGCTTATGTCTATGAATGACAAAGAAGATAAGATCTCCGATACCTCCGAAAGTAACCTTTGTAGAGGAAATGGACCTAACGAAATTTGATGGAGATGAATTACTACAAAGGCCCACGCACGCTAAAATAAAAAAAAACGGGAAGAATCCAAAAAAAGAGAAAACCGGGTTGGATAAAAAGGCGACCTAGAAAGAGAAACCCTAATCCAGATGAAGATTCAGACGAAAACCCATCTACTTCCCAAACTAGTCACACTGGTACACAAAAGAAAGGGAGTCCGAAAACAAACTGTGATAAATAAAACCAACTGTGATAACTAACTGTGATACTTTGTGTGATTTGTTTATATTTATTTGTTCTACAAAACTTATTTATTAACATACTTGTAAATAGTTGTTCGTCCTATATACAATTTATTTATTTATTTACTTACACATCTATTTATTTATTTATTAGTTATTTATTCATTTATTTATTTACTACTTAATACGCTTAAAACCTTTAAAGCAATTGGTTCCATTTATACTGATATCAAGATAAACAAAAAAAATGGCTACTGTACAATCGAACAAACATCGTATTATAGATTTGGAAAGCATATTACAATGGAACTGTAATGGTCTCAGGGCTCATTATTGTCAAATTAACATTATTATGAGCGAATACGATCCTTTCTGCATTTGTATCCAGGAAACCCATTTGAAAGATAGTGAAAGGTTTCGCTTTAGGGGATATACTGGTTACAACAAAAATTGCCTGACTAATACTAGAGCAAGTGGTGGAGTCGCTACCTATATTAAAAATAATATACCTCATAGACCACTTAAGCTACAGAACAATCTGCAAGCAATAGCCATTGAAGTCCAGTATCCAATAAAAGCAGTAATTTGCAACGTTTATTTACCACCAATAAGTAACTGTACTTTACATGAGTTAGAAAACGTAATTGATCAAATGCCAAAGCCTTACATAATAGTAGGAGATTTTAATGCACACTCTCCTATGTGGGGATCCAGTTCTATTGACACTAGAGGGAGAATAGTAGAAAGGTTTATAGATAACAACAATTTAGTAGTATTAAATATAGGGAAACCTACACACCTAAATATTAAAACCAAAAAATTTACTGCTATAGATCTAGCACTAAGTTCTGAATCAGTGGCTTTAAAACTAGAGTGGGAAACCCACATTGACTATTATGATAGCGATCACTGCCCAATTTCTGTTTCAACTCAGATCAAAAAACAAGAACACATTATACCAAAGTCATGGAAAATTAAGAAAGCAGATTGGGAAAAATATTCGCAAATTCTGGATAATGCTCACCTAAATCAAAACGTAAGCGTTGAAGAAAAAGTACGTTCCTTCACACAAAGCATACTCGAGGCGGCATCGTATTCAATTCCAGAAACAAGCGGAAAGATAAAAGCGAATTGTAATCCATGGTGGTCTAATGAAGTTAAAGACTCGATAAAAGAAAAAAGAAAAGCATTTAATACTTTCAGGCACAAGCCTACGATGGAAAACCGTATAGCTTTCAAAAGATCTAGAGCTAAAACACGTAAAACAATCTTAAATGCTAAAAGAAAGTCCTGGCAAGAATATGTGAGCAAACTCCATAAAGAAACAAGTAGCAGTGAAATATGGAGAAAAGCTAAAACGATAGCTGGTAAACGAACTAAAAGTAATCCACCACTACTAATAGCAAACAGCATGAGATTAACTGAAAATGCAGATATTGCAGAAACTATGGCTTCTCAATTTGGAAAAAATAGCAGCTCCGAGAATTATAGTGAACCTTCCTTAAAGATAAAACAAGAGCAAGAAAGTGATATTAATTTCACAACCGATAGAAGGCTAGACTACAATAGCCCTTTCACTGCCAATGAATTAAATAGAGCTCTAGTAAACACAAAAGATACCGCTCCTGGTCCAGATAAGGTTATATATGCTATGCTTAGAAATTTATCTGAAACCAAAAAAGAACAACTATTAGGTATATACAATGAGATATATGCAAAAGGTACTTACCCCTTGGAATGGCAACACTCGGTCATAATTCCCATAGTCAAACCTGGAAAAGATAACACCGATGCAATGAATTATCGACCTATATCTCTTACGTGTTGTTTAAGCAAGATCTTGGAGAAAATGGTAAGCCGAAGGTTAATGTGGTTATTGGAAAGCGGACAATTAATATCTGCATACCAAACCGGGTTCCGAAAATTCCACAGTACAGCAGATAAACTAGTGTACCTAGAAAACCACATACTACACAGTTTTATAAAACGAAGTCATACGGTGGCTGTCAGCTTTGGTCTCCATAAAGTATATGAACTGATGTGGCGATATAGTATAATTAAACAAATGCAGGAATGGGACCTTAAAGGCAACCTTCCACAAATTATCAAAAGTTTTTTATCATTTCGAAGTTTTGTGGTGCGAGTGGGAACAGCATCATCAAATGTACATGTCCAAGAAAACGGCATACCACAAGGATCGGTCCTCAGCTGCACTCTACTTTTAGTAGAGATTAATCAGATGTTGTCAGCAATTAAACCACCAATAAACAAGTGCATGTATGTAGACGATTTGATTATCTACTATGAAGAAATGTCAATTGAAAATGTAGAAAAAGGACTACAGGAAGCGATTGATAACATAACGATGTACGCCACAAATAAAGGTTTAAGGTTCTCCGAAAGCAAAACCGCAGCAATACATTTCTGTAGGCTAAGAAGGGATCACAGAGAACCTAAATTGTACCTAAATGGAACTCAACTACCAATAGTATAGGACATAAAAGTGCTTGGTGTCACGTTTGACAACAAGTTGTGTTTTAAGAAACACATAATTAACCTAACTTCGAAGTGTAAAAGGAGACTGAACCTAATAAGATGCATAAGTAGCATAAATTGGGGGGCAGAAAGACAAGTGCTTCTCCAATTATACAAAACGTTAAGGTCCTTAGATACTATACACACAAGTGGTATAAGAATGGCTACAGGTGCATTTAGGACAAGCCCGCTGATGTCAATTTTAGTCGACGCCGGTATCCCATCGCTAAGTATACGTAGACAAATCTTACTCTACAATTATTGGATACATATTATGTCAACACCAAAGCACATAAACTACAAAATATGGGACAATAATGAAACTATAGATGACTTTAGATTAAGGCAAACGTGCAGTAAACCCGCAATAGCCAGAGTAAGAGAAGTCTTAAACACAATGGAGATCGAAATACCACCAGTAATGGAAAACACGCACAAAGAACTTCCGCCTTGGGGAATACCTGAAATAGTATTAATTACAGAGCTAACAGAGACCAAAAAAGACATTACCTTACCTGCGATGTATCGGATGCAATTTCGAAAACTATTATTCCAATATAAAGGCCACATCTCCATATTTACCGACGGATCAAAAACCTCCTCAGGAACAGGAAGTGCTATCTACGCAGAACAACAATCTTACAGTTGGTCACACCATAATGGCGTAAGCGTGTATATGGCTGAATTGTACCCTATTTGGCAAGCCCTCCTTTTTTGCGAGAAACACAAAGGGTCTAATTTCATAATATGTAGTGATTCCATGAGCTCTTTACTTACTATACGAAATGGAAAAATCAATACATTACTGAACTATATTTATACACAGCTAAACACTTTGACGAGGAGCAACAAACACATATTATTTGTGTGGATACCAGGGCACATCGGAATACACGGAAATGTAAACGCGGATAATGCAGCGAAAGAAGCAACAAATAAAGACGCCATTGACAATGTATATTCAACACAAAGCGATGTACGAAACTACATCAAAAGCCAAAACATGCAACTGTGGAATACTATATGGAACAAGTCAGACAATAAACTGCAGAAACTTAAAAAATACACGACACCATGGAAAACTAAACATTACTTATCAAGGAGAGAAGAAGTAACAATTACGAGACTACGAATAGGGCATACTAATATAACCCACTCCTACTTACTTGGTAGAACAGGTCAAACGATCTGCACAATATGTAACACATCATTAACGGTCAACCACATTTTTATACATTGTCCATTATATAGACACGTTAGGGAACAGTTAGGTCTTACGGACAGGGTAGTTGACGTATTCAAAGACAATAAAGAAAGCATCCTAAGAGTAATTGAATTCCTTAAAAGGATAAACCTATATACCAGAATTTAGGAATAAATTAAAGTAATAGTTAAACATACAAAAGGCCATATGACCAAAGCAGTCGGTCGGTGCCTTACTAACATTAAAAAGAAATAAATAAATAATGTTATAATTTCTATATTCAAAATAAACTTTCTCATGATAAACAGATTTAAAAGATTACACCATTAACTGTAAATAATAAATTTTCTTTTTATATTCCACAATTAAAGCTTGACGAGTAATAATTTATTTTGTATTAGAATACATATTTTCGGGCAGCGACGTTTAGGCACGCTCCTTTAGGCGCGCATCGTTAGGCGCGCGCTTTTAGACGCCGAGTCATTAGGCATGAGCTCTTTTAGGCGCGCGAACTTTTAGGCGCCGGAACATTAGGCACGGGTACAATTAGGCGCCATGTGGATACGTTTCAGAATGGTGTGGACATGCAATGGAAAAATATGAGCGGTTTTTCAATAGTTTTATTTAGCTCGAAATGTATGTATGTATGTATGATAAAGGTTTTAATATAAAAACTAAGGCATATAACCCATAAACGGCATTCTTTATTAAATTAAATACTTATTTAATTTTTTATCGGGTTGTCCTCCAGTGCGAAGTCGCGACCATGCTGTATCTTGTTTAGCTCATCTATTTTCCAGAGCACTGGATGGTCCATACCTAAATCCACAAACATGGTGGAAATACTGCTAACCTTCTACCGTTGCCCCGCCGATTAGGACGGCCAATGTAATTGTCCTCAAACCATTGTAACAAAGGTTGTAAATCCTGTGGAAGTTCAATTTCAAGTTCTTCGACTGCGGCGTCTAAGGAAACCATTGGTTAAACCTTATCGTTTTATAACCTTTAATCCCTTTGATTTCATACCCTCATTAAGCATATACGTGCCTATACATAACTCATTCTCCCGCTGGATAATTACCAAACTACATTTTATAGGTAATTCAAGTAGCGCCTAACTGTACCCGCGCCTAATGTTCCGGCGCCTAAAAGTTCGCGCGCCTAATGACTCTGCGACTAAAAGCGCGCGCCTAACGGTGCGCGCCTAAAGAGGCGAGCCTAAACGTCCTAGACCGACATCTTTTGTATGTAAAATTCCACTTAAAACCGTTTATAGTGGTATCAGTTAGAGATAAGTACATCTCAGCATTCAAAAATAGAATTTGAAACCCGATAAATGTAATTAATGAATACTAAATTAATAAAACAATTGAAAACTAACACCGTTCTTGTAAATTCATTGATTTATTTCTTAAAATTGCATTTTTCAATGATAAGTACTTGATCCTGAAACACTATGTTTAAAAGAACTACGAATATACCAATGTAATTTTGCCATTTGTAACTACCGTTTTTGGGAGTCAATTTGACTCTATAATTATAAACAGAATAAGTTCATTAAATCACTTCCGAAATTAAAAGTCAAAGTTAATAGGGAAATAATGTCTATAATGTTGACCAATTAACGTTAAGGTAGCAATGGAATGTAATCTATTTGCACTGTATAACATTTTATGTATTTTAAATAATGCAAACGCCAACACATGTGCCAGACAATAACTGACTTCTGAAATTTTGTGATTATGAGATGACAGAGGTGTGACTAATTAGTAATTAATCCGTTATATAGGACATGTATTTTACTTTAGGTAAATGTAGAAACATTTTACATCAATCGCGCAGTTATTTAATAACCAGTAATTTGTGAATATCGAAATAAGCATTGAATCAATATTAAATTCAATTTTAATTAAAATAACTTTCGACGCGTCCGTCTCACCATAGATTACATAGGAATTACACAGGTCCCCACCACCAACGTCTTATAGGTTATGTAGGCAGGTAGCGCGGCCGTCCCGTTATCTTTTTTCGTTCTCTTGTGTTTGCACAGATCGAAGCTGCATTTATTTTCTAAGAGTATATAGTATGAGGTAAAAGAGTAGTTTAAATTATTAAATTAAATTTAACTTAATAAATAATCGCTCTACAACTAAATCTGAAAGTATTTAATTTGTTTCAAAACTTGCAAAAAATTGCTTGCTACTGATAACCGTTTATGTAAATTTTAACCGCTGCCTTTGAATTAGACTTAAAGAGCTCGTATTTATTAACCCACAACAATTCATCAACTCTAAGTGAAGGTTTTTTCTTTGTGAAGGGAATCTGTGACCTATGTCTGTTCCCTATCCGCCGTCCGTCCGAATTAATTCTGTTTCAGGAACGTCTTCCACCGCCGGACCGCGCCCGTAAATTTTTCCTCCTCTGTGGCACCTGCAGCATCCTTTTGGAAAACGAGCAATTTCAGGAAGAACACCTCAAAAGAGGCTTATATTTGAGTGGCGCCCGAATCCGTTTACAACCCTCGAACGAAAAACCGATATCCGCAACCCTCGCAAGAGTGGTCCCGGAAAAATAATAAAACAGATACCGTAACTTATAAGTAGATTAAATAAGATATTTTCAAACGAGTTTAATTTCTGTATTGGCGCTCGTTTGGGGCAGGCTTCACTTGCTACCACCGAAAACCCTTTACAATACACAGATTCTTGGCACCCCTATGGATAACCCTATATCACCAATTCTAGCTCAAATTGTTATGGATTCTCTTTTAGATACGGTAGTGCCCACATCACCTTACAATATGGTTTTCTTAGTCAAATATGGCGCAGATGGTTAGCGCGGTACAGGTCGTAGGTTCAAATCCTACTCGAGGTAAACTTTTATTTATGTATTTAATAAATTTAATAATAATTTTAATAAAATATGTAGGTGATATCATTTGTTCATTACCAGCAAATATGATTGACATCACAATGAAATTCTTTAACACGTTCAATCAAATCCACACGTAAAATTTTCAGTTGGAATAGAGTCTGATTCTAAAACACAGAAAGGATAATAATTTATTAGGTTATATTAGTTTTTATTCAAACCATTCTGTTAATCACAAAATCAATACTATTTTAACCTTAAAACACAGGACAGAAGAAATTAGTGAACCAGAATTTTAAATCAAAAATAAAAATAGGTTAATAAGGATACTTCTTAATAATGGATATTCTAAACTATTATTAAATAAACTTACTTTCAGTAATCAGCTCAATTTTCAAAAACCAGAAGAAATTGTAGATATTAAATACAGAAAACTGCCTTTTATTAACCTCTTAATAACACTTTTAACAAAAATTCTTATACAACCTGACATTTTCATAACAAACTCATATGATAGATCTATAGGAAACTTATTCACTAAATCAAAAGATCAATGCAATCTTACATATACAGGACAAACTAACCAGTGGTTACGTTCCCGTCTAACTCAACACCGTAATGACGCCAAAATTGGTAAAATGTTTTGCGCTCTATCGACTCATCTTCACACTACATCTCTTACAACACATTTTGAAGAAACCAAAATCCTAGAAATAGAATCAAGCTATAAAAAAACGTTATTCTTAGAATCTTTTCAAATCGACAAAAAACAAAACATTTTGAAAAATAAACAGGACATTGATAACCTTAATATAATTTATTTTCATTTGTATCATTTTAATCCACACATCAAATCTAGTTAACAGTATATTTACAATAGACCTACAATAATAATTTTTTGTTAACTTATCATTTCTCCTAATTAACGAGACATCTCTTTGTTTATAATTTATAACACACACTTATTTGTTTACTATTTATAATTAAATTAAATATGACAGTGTCAACTCAATAACGAAAAATGCCAATGTCAGCGAAACGTATTTAATATTATAGTTTTAAAGTTTATTAATGTAGATTGACGTTACCTTTGTAATTAACAAACTCTTCTTTGTGTTAGTAATTATAGTAAACATTTAATAAAGCTGTTCTGCAAGTACCAATAATTTATCAATGTCTATAATTTTTAACTTAGTTAATGTTTTAGCTTCTTGAAAATGATTTTAAATAAGTCGGAACGTAGAAGTGTTATCAGCAAAAAGTTGGATTTTAAAATCTAGTCACCGAACTAAACAATGTCACACACATTTGTAAATGTCAATAGTTGCATGTATTAATCTATCGTGGAATTTGTTGTCTATTATTAATATGTGTTTGTAGACACAAAGTTAAAATTTAATTTCGTTCAAAACTTAAATTAGTAAAATTATGCCGTTTTCAAATTTAGAAGCTTTTGATATGTTAATGGTTTTGGGAGAATCTACACAAAATTACAGAGCGGCTGAAAGAATGTATGCGGAAAGATATCCTTAACGTGCCCGTCAATCATTCAATGGTGTTCGGAGATTGGCAGCACGCGTTTGTACCAAAGGGCAGGTGCAACCAACATACAATCGCGGAAATCGAATTATACGACGTGTAGGTACGTAATGGCACAGAGCCTGACGTTCTCGCTGCAGTAATTGTTGATTCGCATATTTCAACGAGAGACCTTGCGAAGGATTCTGGAATTATCCAACACTCTGTATGCAGAAATTTGAAATATCACAACCTTGATCCATACCACCACCATAGGCACCAAGAATTAAATGAGAATGGAGTTCAGGATCGAGCCATTTTTTGTAATTAGTTAATAAATATAGGTCCACACTTTCCTGGGATAGTTTTAGGGACTGACGAATCTACTTTTAAAAGCACTGCAGAAGTTAATATTTACAGTGCACATTATTGGCTGCAAACAAATCCTCACTGGTCACAAGCTATTGACAATCAACATCTTTAGGGTGTTAATATGTGGTGTAGTATACTTGAAGGAAATATCATAGGCTGTTATTTTTCGAAGAAACATTGAATGGGATACGATACGCCGAGTTTTTAAGTAATGACTTGATCAACTTACTGGAGACTGTCCTTCTTTTAACGCGGCAAGAATGTGGTTTCAGCTAGACGGCTGCCCAGCTCATTTTTCAACAACAATGAAATGAAGCTGAAAATTCGCAATGCTTGCCATTCATTAAGCGTTCAACTTTCTTCATTTGAAATTTTGGAGACATTCTGGAGAAAACTACTCCGGATGCTGACCTTACAGAGAAATAATATCACCATTTAATTATTTATTGTGGTGTTGTGGTGCATTTATTTTTTACCATACCAGGGGTTCTCAAGAAGATGTATTATATTTTGTAACAGGTTTAATGATTTCCTAGTGTAAGGCTATTTTTAAGATATATTTTATATAACCCTAAATTTAACTGTTAATAAGCATAGTTTGTATATTTTTTATTTTTTACATTTTGGTAAAATTTTTATTGTAAACCTCGGTTTAGTTATTCTGAGCATAATTAAAACAACTTGGTGCCCGAGATCATTTTTATTAGTGTTACATAGCAGTTTTTTTTAT
The DNA here is from genome assembly GCA_036346205.1 of Vesta saturnalis. Lineage (NCBI taxonomy): Eukaryota > Metazoa > Arthropoda > Insecta > Coleoptera > Lampyridae > Vesta > Vesta saturnalis. The sequence goes on along the minus strand of JARFJB010002375.1, from coordinate 3,166,722 downwards.
TGATGTTGAGTGGAAATAATACTGCATCGATTGTGGTAATTAAACAAAACAAAAGCATGAACCTTTCTATTTTAAACTACCTACTGGAACAAAGGCATTATTTTTGGTGAACGGGTTGTATTTCGAGTTAGTTTAACGATTTGTTTTGAGGATATTACACCCATTTATTTAAAACACTTATTTACGCCTGGCACCATTACCACATCATTATAGTATGAATGGCTCAGATATTAAGTTTTCAGATCCTATTAATCTGTTGGAAATGACTGTATCTTCAAATCGATCATGAGTTGACCATCTTTTGTTAGCTACCCAAGCAGATGCTCGTAAAATAGGCTTTTTATACAGATATAAGCAGTACTTTAGCTCCCGACAAGTCTATATACTATATAAGGCCCAAATTCGACCTTATCTAGGATATAATTCTCACCTTTGGGTTGGTGCTCCCCAATACACTCTCCATATCAATGATCGTATTCAAAAGAGAGCGATTAGGCTTATAAATAACCCTTGCTTAACATCTGACATACAGTCCCTTGAGCATAGAAGATTCGTTTCAGTTCATTCTTTGTATTGTCGGTATTACAATGGCTATTGTGCTGCTGAATTATATTCTATGATACCGTCCCCAGCTGCCTTTGCTAGGAATACTCGGTTCGATCATTCATATCATCAGTATGCAGTACAAATCTCGACTTATCGTACTAAACGGGCGCAATTCACATTCTTCTACACGGCTTCTAAACTGTGGAATGATCTCCCTAGCGCCAGTTTTCCTGTCACTTATGATATAAACAAATTTAAGGTAGCTGTTCATTTGCATCCATGCTTTCTATCCATAGTCCAAAGTGTTCCTGAGTGCTTGAGTACGATAGCCCAAAGTTAGCCTGTTCACGATCACAATTATTAAAGAAAAACTTATTGTAATAAAACTTGCATACTTATAATATTTTGCGTAACTTGGCTCCAACTTCTAGAATCTCTGGTAAGTAATTTTTTATCTATACCTTTTTTGATGCAACACGTTATATTTTTTAATTTTTCTTTAAACTGTGGCGGTGAAGGGACATTCGTAGAAAAAAGCTAAAGATACAGTAACACTTGTTTTATCCAAATACAGTAATTTTGAGCTCAGGACAATTAATTTAACAAAAAAAATTAGGTCTCTTGTGGCGGTGGAGGGGATATTGGTAAAAAAAATTTTAATATAATTTTTTTTTAGTTTTATCCTAATACACATTTTCTAATGTCACGCAAAATCATTTTCGATAAATAAATTTTTGTTCATATGTCGCCGATCTACCCTATTCCGTAGACACTTGGTTATAAGATGCGGTGGCGGTGTACAAAGAATAACTTTACGACACATATAGTCAGAGTGTATATGTTGTAACTTACGCATATTGTATATACATGGCCCGGCAGGGAGGTGTGGTGTATTTGAAACGACTGTCACACATTTATTTTCAAAAAAAATAATCAACTTCGAAAAATTACATAAAAAAAAAATCAACTGCGAAAAATTACATCATTCCATTTTTGTCGACGCATTCTTGTAGACGGGTGGCGAAACTGTCCATACATCTTCCAAGCATGGCACACGGAATCCTTTGAATTTCCTGCGCTATGTTTTAAGAAAGCGCTTCAAGAATACGTGGTTCACCTATGTAAACCTGAACTTTTAGGTAGCCCCATAAAAAGTAGCCGCAAGGAGAGAGGTCCGATGACCGAGGAGGGCACTCCACATCCCCACGCAATAAAATCAGGCGTCCTGGGAAATACTGTCTTAAAAAGCAGTGGTTGCTCTTGGTGTATGGCAAGTCGCTCAATCTTATTGAAACCAAACTGTGTTTAGATCGATGTTTCGTCTTCAGTCTTCTGGCAAGAAATAATCACGCAACATGGTAATATAGCGATCTGAGTTAACAGTCATTGTTCGTCCCTTTTCACGGAAAAAATAAGGCCCTGTAATGCAGCTTCGAGATACACCACACCAAACAGTAATTTTCTCGCTGTGTAGAGGCTTCTGGTGCAATTGTTGCGGGTTTGCATCCCCGATAAATGAAAGTGGGCCGCGTCACTCATGATCAAAACGATATCGTCCGTTAGCAATTCCGACATCGCTTCTGCGAACCTGTATCGTCTGGTGAAGCCGTTTTGCAGCAGGTTTTCAACAATCATGCTCTTATATGGATGAAAATGAAGGTAACAGTCTGGGAACTGACCTGTCTGACATCTGAAGAGCGCGTGCGTGACGTACCGCTAAACGACGAGGGCTGACTTCCATCGCTTGTAGCACTCTTTCAATGTTCTTCGGAGTCCAGGCAGTTCGATCACCTCCCCGTGAATTCCCCGGTCTCAAAGACCCTGTGGTTAGAAAATTATTCACCAACTTCATAATGGTATCCCATTTGGGAATATGACCATGACGGCCAACATTAAATGATTTCGAAATCGTCGGTGTGTCCACACCACAGAACGACCACCATCAATAAAGGTGTTATAAATAAAAACGAGATGTGCTACAGACCAACCTCCATTTTTACTGAAATGGCATATGTCATCGAGTAGATGTCAAACATTTTGAAAACAGTATGATCACGCAAGCGTGCGTTACAATCATTTCAAAAACACCACACGTCCCAGATTATTTTTTTTTATTTTGATGTAATTTTTCGCAGTTGATTTTTTTTTTTTTTGAAAATGGCAATAAATATTTCAGTAATTTATGAAAAAAACAAATTTTAAAATTGGTCATTTTAAAAACACCATACCTCCCTGCCGGACCCTGTATAACGTAGATAACAATTTTATTCTTTCTGTATTCTACTATTATCGTTGTAGGTCACCCCAGACAGAGCCAAAAAATGTAAACGTTAAAAGTAATGAATTACAAAGCACAATTTTAATTTTGGTTGAGAAATAATATCTATGGGGATACAACAACCGAAGATGAGCGTACGAAATTTGTATTTTTTGCGAAACGTGACACACAAATCTAAATTTTTTGCACAATTTACTAGATAATTGGTTTGGCATTAATCGTTACATCTAAACTTTGCATATTACCACATAGCTTCTTTCTGCCAAACAGTAAGACTTCCGCCTTTTCAGCTTTCAAGCATACGTTGTTTCGTATGGAAAAATTGAATAAATTCTGAAAATATGAGTTAACTTTGAAAACAGCGTTATTGATTTAGATGGAGGATAGGAGATATATACCTGTGTATCATCAGCCTAAGTGTGGTAATTATAATAATTTGCACAACTATTAAAGTTTAACGTGTAACTTATGAAGAGCAACGGTGTTAAAATTCAACCTTGTGGGACGCCACAGCTTACTTCCACAGGACTAGATATGATATCATTAAGTTTAACACACAGAGACCTATTTGTTAAGCAATGTAATAGAAAATCGATGGGTCGCCAATTCAGATCAGTAAAGTGTAAAATATTGTTGTTGGTTAATGGTGTCAGATACTTTAGTCAAACAGTACCAGAATGATACGCTAACCTTGAGCAATTGCATGTAATATGTCACCGGTTATTTTTAAAATGGTTGTGTCACAACTGTATTGTGTTTGAGGTACGGTAGCGAATCCAGTTGTATGATTTTTAAGTTGCATGCTAAATTGTTTCGAACAATTTTGATACTGTGAGTAATATACTTACTGGTCGTAAATGCTTGAAGTGAGTAGTATTTTTACCTTCCAACCTTCATATACATATGTAGGTATAGAAGGTTATGGGATCGATTTATTTTCACTATCGCTAAATCAACTTATTAGCTCATTTTACAACTTTTGGCCAAGCATCTAGAATATCCTCTGTCGGTCACGAAATTTTAAACGTCTGTTTGACACAGATTATTGTTTTGGCGTTTACAGTGTTGCCTATTTTCGTAATGAACTTCTTACAAAAGAGGTTGCATAATTGTCCTAAAAAATGTTATTAATATTATTTCATTTCCATTTTGTAGGTTGGAAGATCGTGTCTTGTTCTACACCAGATATTTTATTTTTGCGATAGGTATTATTACATAGGCTTGCTTCCAAGAGGTTGGAAATATGCTTTGTGATATGCAATAATTTACTATGTGCGTTAAAACTTGGATTATTTATGGACAACAATATTGGATCATTTTAACGCTAATACCATCTGGCCCAATGCTTTTTGACTGAATTTTATGTAGTATACGTTCTACTGAATAACATTTAACTATATAAGAATTTGGTTTAGATCCAATACTAAGTTTTGTGTTATTTAAATAAAAATTGATTCACTTGCTGCTGTCTGTCACGTTTGATTTTGGTACACTATCCAAGGAAAATTTACTTATAGCGTCAAAATCTTGCAGATCTATCAGGATTTCATGACACTAGAACGTTCAATACTAAATGAATTAATTCTTTCCAAAGAGCTTTGGAGGATTTGAGGTTGGAAGATTTAAATTCAAGATAGGCCTTTTTCATTGTGAATTGTGTATTTATGTAACTGTTTGTAATGATCGCAATGGTGTGGTAGCTTAGTCTTCTGGAATATTCATGTTGCTTTATCTCCTAAACATTGCAGTAGTAAGGGTGCAGCATGAGACAAATCATCCGGAGAATAGGACAAATCTGTGTAGTTTTAAATTGCAGCTCCTGCAGGACCAGTAACCTCAGACGCGTTTAATGTATCTTAATTATCGGCTTCTTTTCCGGCGCCATTATTCATATAGGTGAGAATCGCAGTAACGAGGCTATGGTTAGTATGAACCACCATTACCCGACTCCGGAAGATAATCGATCCTATCCGAACGTTACCGAGTGCTTACACGCATTCCTCCAATATAAATTAGTTATAATTTAAATAAGACGAGTAAACCAGTTTTACACTTTTATTTTACACAATAATAGGTAACATTTTTACACTCAAAATACAATTCTTGCTTTATGGCGCGTGCTTAATATATCTAAGTTAATTATAATTTTATAATTTAAATCCATACTTGGCTCGTCCAATTCTCTAGCCAATAATAAATTTTTTTTAACGTTACTCTAAAACGGTGTAACGTAAATTTATGAAAATTTATATGAGATACTAGTATACGATAACCAATAAACTGGAAGCAGATTTTCAGAGAGTCAACACATTTTTTACTCCCCAAATTTTTTTGAAGCTTACATTTAACAAAATATGGAACGCCACTGGAATTAAACGTCTATTTTTAAACTTTTTTGCCTCTTTATATTTCTTTGTAAACATATTAGTTTGGAATATGCAGCCACCCCTTTAAATGTCAATTTCAAAATTAAACTCTACATTGAAACAGAAATTTAATATCTGTAGTGTAACAACACACAACCTTCCAACCTAAAAAATGGAAATTAAAAGAGATGAAATAAATTTTATAACTTTTCTAACAAGTTTAATAATTCCTTTAATTTAAATACTTTCAATGATTTAATAATTTAAATAATTATGCAACCTCCTTCTTTATATGTTCATAACGAAAATCAAAATCAAAACAATAATCTAAATCAGACGGACGCTTAAAACTTCATGCCAGATCAAGCCAATAGAAATACAGATGCTAGTAATTCCAAAACTTCCATAAAATATTGGTGGTACAGATTAAGCATTTTCAACCCTATTTCATTAATTTTTACACTGATTTGACTTTTTATTAGATAGCTCTAAAAAAACCCATGCAAGAGTCAAGTTTCTTTAAGATATGTATCTACACATTTTCTTATAAAATTAATCGTTACATAGATATTGAACAAAATTTAACCCACGCGCAGGAATCTCATGTCGCGCACACAAGCACACACACACCCACATGCACACACACACACACACACACACACACACACACACACACACACACACAACACACACACACACACACACACACACACACACACACACACACACACACACACACAGCACACGGACGCACGCACGCACGCATACACACACACAAACGCACACGCACACGCACCCGCACTCGCACGTGCACACGCACACGCACACGCACGAGCACACCCACACGCACACGCACACGCACACGCACACGCACACGCACACGCACACGCACACGCACACACAGCACACGCCACGCCACGCACACGCACACGCACACGCACACGCACACGCACAGCACACGCACACGCACAGCACACGCACACGCACAGCACAGCACACGCACACGCACACGCACACACACACGCACACGCACACGCACAGCACACTACACAGCACACGCACACGCACACACACACACGCACGCACACGCACACAGCACACGCACACGCACAGCACACGCAACGCACACGCACAGCACACGCACACGCACACGACACGCACACGCACACGCACACAGCACAGCACACGCACACGCACAGCACACACACACACCACCACACACGCACACGACACACGACACGCACACGCACACGACACACACGCACACGCACACGCACACGCACACGCACACGCACAGCACACGCACACAGCACGCACACACACACACACACACACACACACACACACACACACACACACACACACACGCACACACACACAGATATTTTATTATTTAATATATTATTATTCGTTACTCATTAGTAAACATGTGTAAACCGAGTTAAACTTAAGGTATGTAAGTTCGTAATTATTATGAATTTAAAGACGATTACGTGAATATTTAAACTTGTCAAATCATAAAAGTCAAATAGTAGCAGTTAGCGTGGCGACTTTGGTCGCGACAGAACTCCCTCTCAGGCTGCGGACAACCAGTAACTTATAGAAAAGTATGACGAAAATAAAAGGCACACGTGTATTTTTACTTTCGTATTGGGTACAATGAGAAAGTGAGACGCACAAGTGTACGAAAGTATTATTCTCTGTACGGTTAATTGTGCGGTTTGAATCACTTTCGTACATGGTCGTAGGACATTTTTTTAACTATAGTCTGTAAAATCTAACATTTTCAATTTCGGATTAGCGGTTTATTTAACACCCACGTATATCCTGTATTGTCGTTTCCTTCCTACATGTATGATTTCAACAAGTAAGGCAAGAACGTGCATTAATTATCTGAATTAAGAATTACACTATACGTTTGAAAGTATTCGTCATAACATCTTTCAGGTTAGAAAGAAAGAGAAAATAAAACAATCATGCGTTTTCTTAAGCACATTTCGAACTTTAACTAACAACTTTTTAATTACATTGCAGAAGCTCTATAACATTTTCGACGAGTTTTAGTACTATCATCAGTGTTGAATTGAAGAAATAATTATAATAATGTAATGTAGGTAAATAAATTAAGTGAATATAAAGACGCTATGGGAACTTATTTATTAGGTAACTACAACCTTATTTCAATTCTAAAGATATACATATAAATAGAAAAATAAAATACATGTAGGTACAATTTCAGTTTTTGTAATTAAAGGAACTTACATTACTCGATCAGTTAGTTCATATTAATTTACATGTCATAGTAATCGCTGGATTTCGAATTTGAAGGAAATATCAAACTGCAATTTTCCACGAACCCGTCTTTATTACCCGCATGTAAAATTGTATTTTTGACTGATTTCGGATTGTCGTCCTGCCATGATTGTTTTGGAGATCCCCTTTCGAATGTCCAGGTTTCATCTAGAAACTACCGGAAGAGTTGATGCAGATTCCATATTTTTTACATATTCTCTTAAAAATGAAACACGCGATGTTGGTTTTTTCGCAAGTTGCTCTTCGGTTACAACTCTTTTTATATTTAAATCCGACGGTATTTAAAATTTTAGCTATGGTAGGTCGAGATGCAGTTAGACATTCCTTATCTCCTAGGGTAGTTTGTAATGTAGTCATGGTTACTGGCTTTTTATCAGCATACATACGGTATATTGTATCCCTGATTGTGCGTTGCAATTCCTCGGGAATGTCACTGTTTGGCTTTCTACGAGATCATTTTTTTTCTTTCTGCTGTTCCGTTAATCACATGTCTTAATGTCGGAAGAATAATTTGTAGTGCTTCCGCTGCTCGTTTTTTTGCAGCTTCAACAGCACATAGAGGACCAAATTTATCTTTTTCTTTTTTAAAGTAGTTATACACATAAATAATAAGTTCATGAGACCTCTTATTTAAACATTTTCCAAGAATTTTAAACTACAACAATATATCAATAGGTCATAAGTGCTGATGACAAACAATTAATGTGCCGTTTTTTACAAATTAGGTACATTCCAGCGTGAATCATACTTCACAATTAAAAGAAGTTTTTATGCAGTGCTTGTTTGCTGAATAAACTTATTTCCGTTACGTTTTTATTTTCACTTAATTTGTGCTAAGTGGAATGAAAGTTCGAAATGTGTTTAAGAAAGCGTATGATTGCTTTATTTTCTATTTCTTTCTATCGTGACGGTTGTTATGACGAATACTTTCGAACGTACAGTGTAATTCTTAATTCAGATAACTAATGCTGGTTCTTGCTTTACTTGTTGAAATCATACATGTAAGAAGGAAACGGCAATATTGTATATATATATATATATATATATATATATATATATACATATACAGGGTGATTGGTCGAAACCATTCATTAGAAGTATTAGGAGTTTGTATCTGGACTAAGTGATTCATATTCTATTTAAGGAAAATATTTACACTACACTTCCGGTTATACCGGAAGTAGCCATCAACTTTGTTATTTTAAATGGAATCGTACCCTTTTTATGGCATATTCGAATTGTACTCGCCATTTAAGTAGAAATTTTATCAATGTTCCCTATACTTAAATTTAATAGTTTTTGAGATTAAAATTTTTTTTCTAAAATTATTGGATGAACACTATGACATTTGACAATGCCTACTGGCGCCATTTTTAGTACAATGCAAGTAATATTGACGTTATGCATAGCGGTATCCTTAAGCTTTACGCTGATGCTTCCGGTACTGCCGAATTATCTACAGGGTGTTCAAAATGTGACTTCCATCTTTTGAAACTAAAAACCATCAAAACTTAACTTTTTCAAATACAATGCCCAATATTTTCTTCCTTTAACGGATGCAGAATAAAATTCTGCATTGATTTGTATTAGCATTCCCTGTACCTATCTTCGATAGTTTTTCTCATATTGAGGTATTTGTTCATTTCTTTTGAAATTTAAAACGATTTACCTGATTTTTATATGGATAGCCATGGAAACCACAGCTAAGTTTGTTGTTAATAACTGTCAATACCTTTTGTTGTGTTTCTGTGTTCGGTTTCAAAATGGAAAATGGGAAGTATTCAAACAGGGATATTTTGAGCTTATTTCATATTCATGGAGAATGCGATAAGATTATTAGCAGAACTTGCCGTTTATTTAATGACCGATATCCTCACTTAACACCAATGAACAAGCAGAAATTTAAGCGAATAGAGTCAAACTTTTACGGTATGGAACAGAGAAAGCTGCCAGAACACGATCAAAGCCTATTACTGGCGAAGAAGCTAATGAAGTTAATGTCCTAGCATATTTTAATAACTATCCCCACGGCTCGATACGATCTGCTGCAGAAGATTTGGGCCTGTCTTACTATTCCATACAATACATCTTAAAGAAGCATAAAATGCATGATTATTCATTTACCTTGGTTCAAGCACTTCATCCAGGCGATAATTTCAAGCGAGTGGAATTTTGTGAGCAAATGTTAATCAGAATTCAGGAAGACCCGCTGTTTTTACGAAAAATAATTTGGACGGACGAAGCAAAATTTACCAGAGAAGGAATTGTTAATCGACGTAATTGGCACTATTGGGCGTCGGAAAACCCACATTTCAAGCGAGAATCAAATTTTCAAAACAAATTTAGTTTTAACGTGTTTTGTCTTGTAATGAATGGTCGTGTCTCTTTTCAAATTTATGATGAAAGTTTGACAAGTATAAAATATTTGGAGATTCTGAGAACGGATGTCTCTGAATTTTTAGAAAATCTGTCTCTTAATATTTTACAATACTGCTGGTATCAAATGGACGGAGCTCCTGCACATTCAACGCGTGACGTTGATCAAGAGCTCACCACTATGTTTGGTGATCAGTGGATCGGCCGAAACGGACCATGGCGGTGGCCTCCCCGATCTCCCGATCTAAATCCACTCGACTTCTACGTGTGGGGCGAAGTCAAGAATCAAGTATACGCCACTCCAGTCTACACAAGAGAAGACCTAGGCTTAAGAGTAACGACAGCATTTCGCCAGTTAAATCGTCATCACGTCAAAAAAGCTTGCACGAAAGAAGTTCAGTCAAGACTTTTAGGTTGTCTCCAACAAAATGAAGGCCACATAGAACATTTATAAAATTTTGAATTGTTTTTCTTACTTTCAATAATATTAATAGTTATTATTTGCATATTACTTTTATTCGCATCTTATTTGTTGACGAAATTTAACAGTTCTGTTTGCTTTGATAAACTACATTAATGTAATTGGTTTCTGCATCTGTAGTAGGCTTCGGCCGTGGAGAAATTTCGGACGAGATTTTAGAAATACCTGAATAACTGAAAAACTGTTGAAGATAGGTATAGGGAATGCTAATACAAATCAATGCAGAATTTTATTCTGCATCCGTCAAAGGAAGAAAATATTGGGCATTGTATTTGAAAAAGTTAAGTTTTGATGGTTTTTATTTTCAAAAGATGGAAGTCACATTTTGAACACCCTGTAGATAATTCGGCAGTACCGGAAGCATCAGCGTAAAGCATATCGTCAATATTACTTGTTTCGTACTAAAAATGGCGCCAGTAGGCATTGTCAAATGTCATAGTGTTCAACCAATAATTTGCGAAAAAAATAGTGTCAGGTACTCAAAGTTCTCGCTCGTCAAGTAGGACGCCTGTAGTAAAGGATAAACAGTTGAAATGTTTGATATGTGGAAAATTAACTAAGAAAAGAAATAAACAACTTTACCTGTGCTGCGAAATTTCAGCAACGGAATAAATTTTAAATGTAGCACGTGGTAAGCAAGACCATGTTTTCACTCAACTAAGCACTTGTCAACGACCTGGAGATCTATTTGCTATGGAAGTAAGATATCACAAGCATTGTTACCGCGATTATTTAAGATTGACGTGAAATTCTACAAATCCCGCTGATCGACATTGTAATCAAATTCCACAAGAAATACTTCACAATACATTTCACAAACTAATAGATGAAGTAAAAGATAAATCGGCATCCCACTGTTTTGAAGTAAGTGTCTTGGCTCAGCGGTTGGCTGTACTTAGTAACATAGAGGATGCAGTGATCGAAGATCGTGTAGTAAAATCGCTACTCATTGATAAGTATGGTAAATATATTTTATTTTCATATCCAACTGATAGATCAAAATCTTTATTAGTGTTTATGAGCAATATACCATTGGAGGTAATAGTGGAACGTGTTCGTAACTTTAATTCAAAAGATTATATTATTGAAAGTGCAAAAACACTGCGGTCAAAACTATTAAAAACAGAACTAATACTAAGAAACTATTTACGTGATGAAAACTTGCTCCAAAAATGACTAAAAAATGGAAAAGAATTCAAAGACCCTTGCAACGTAAAGATCCGTCAAAATCTCGAGGTTGAATTTTTTCATGATCGCAATAACTTCCCTTTACTATACTTCGTATACAATGACAATTAACCAAGAATATACCTATTTATTTGCGATTGTATGTGTCTCAATATAATCGCAAAGATATATAATAAGTATAACTTAAGTTTTATAATGGTGAGACAGTATGTAGAAAATAAACTATTTAAGTCGTAACCTTACATTGACCGGTAAATAAACAAGCCATAAACGTAACATTAATAATCTTCAAAGACCCCTAGTAAGCAAAAATTGTAAAATTCATATTTTGTCTGCTTATTAACTTGAAACGCAAATACTGTTTCACATTTTACTACAACCTTTTAATAAAAAAGACATAATATAAGCGTTGTTTAATAACTACAGTCCCTCCAGAAATGTACGCCTATGTCGCTACCACAACGCTATGTTATACTGGAGCAAAAAATTCCTTATAAAATGATAAGAAATGCTGGGCCTATTCTTGGTTAATCGTCATTGTTCGTATAGTATACGGGGATGTAAAAATAAACAGTGTCAAGCAGTATTAATACACCAGCTACCTATAGTAGTGCTACAATTTAATTTATTACAGTGGTTAATGGTGCAAATTAGTATGTCATTTACTTTGAACCTTTGTAAATTAATTGAAATACGTTTTTACATTCTTGTTATTAAGGCATTAAATGCTCTTAAAGGTTACTATCCCACCAATAGATTAATTCTAAGCAAATACCAAATAAATAGTGCAGCGGGGGTGATCTCCCCAGAGGTTTTAAAATTTACCACGTATTTTTCGTTAAAATGGATAAACTTGAATATTGTGCGGTCATAAAATTCTTCGTTTTGGATGGATTAACCCCTAAAAAAATTCATCCGAAGCTGACAAATTTTTCGGGGTCTCTACTCCTTCCATGTCAACCGCTAAAAAGTGGGCTGAATTTAAACGTGGTCGCACTTCCCTCAGAGATGAGCCACGTGAAGGACTGCCAAAAACCGCCCATTGAACAAGTGCATGATATCGTGTTGGACGATAGCCGAGTAAAGGTGAGTGAGATAGTTGAGGCTGTGGAGATATCGAAAGAAAGGGTGCAAAACATCTTGCATAAAGAATTAGGGATGAGAAAGCTCACCGCAAGATACGTGCCACATTTTCTGAATGACGACCAAAAGCAAATGCGCAAACGTTTTTCGCAGCAATCTTTGGATCGATTCAATAGGGATCTAACCGATTTTGTGCAGCTAGTTGTCACCGTGGATGAGAGTCCTCCACCGCTGGAAGCCGGTGGTTCAGCGCCAAAGAAAGCAAAATCGATCGCATCTGCCGGAGAGGTCATTGCCAGCGTTTTTTAGGATACTGTTAATTGATTACCTTGTAAAAGGCAGCACGATTGGAGGCGAATATTACTCCAACCTTCTTGACCAGCTGGATGCCAAAATCGTGAGAACAGGAAAAAAAGGTGCGTTGGAGATGGGAAAACTGCGGAATTTGAGGTACGATTTGCTCGGCCGCCCCCCTATTCTCCTGATTTGACACTTGAAGAAATTTGTTTCTGGGAAGTGAAGATCCAATGAAGAAGTTGAGAGGGCCGTATATGAATATTTTCACAACCTTCCAGACTCTCACTTCCGGGAAGGAATACTGATGTTGGAGAAACGCTGGACTAAGTGTGTTGAAGTCAATGGAGATTACTTAGAAATATAAAATTATTTTTTAACCGAAAGTCGCAGTCTTTCATTCGCAAGCTGAGAATTTCTCACCTTACCCTCGTATCATTGTAAACAAAAGTAAGGTCTGTATAATTGTTTATTTGAAATAGAAGAATGTTAAAATAAGCAGGTTATTTATTTTTAAATTTAGAATACATAATTGTGAATAAGTAAACGTAGTTTTAAAATTACTCCTTTTAATACTTATTTATTGTTATACACGATCAAGTTATTGTTACATCATCAAGAACATTTAGAATATAATAACAATGTTCCAGTATCTATTAAAACGTGACAATATTACAATAATGTTTTCCATTTAAGCACGAAGAAACAAAAACTTATTTAGATTACTGCCATTATTTGATATACGAATGTGTAAACAGCAGTTGGTAATCTAATTCATAGTAGTTAGTACCTTGCAATGAAATTGAGCATAATCTCCTTTTTGTGTTTTTTAGCATCGACCTCCGCAGTGCTGGTACATAAACCAATATATTTATGTATAAATAAGAATTTATGCGCTATATGTTACTATTTGTAACAAACTAATAAACCGTCTTTTAAAATATTTGAAACTAAAGCTTAGAAATTTTAGGTCTTTCCACTGGAGATAAGGCAGGCATGGGAAAAAAATGTGCGTCCGCACTTTAGTTATTGCGTATCACTTACGCATGTAGATTCAATTGTAGCTTTTAGGGCAATTATGGATGCGCAATATCCTAATGATTCCGCATTAAAGTGTTACATGAAGTGTATTTATGAAAGGTTAAATTTTATGAACGCTGGAACAGGTGCGCTGAATGAAGACGAGCTTGTAAGGCAAGACGTACCGAGACTGGTTGTTCAAAAGTGTATATTACAAACACAAGATGAAACAGATTTGTGCAAGAAATCATTTGATATGTATGCATGTCTTGTATACAATTTGTCAGTACAAGTTAAGGATTATTAGGGAAATTAAGAGAAGAAACGTTATTATTCGTTTTAATACGTGTTAATTTAACGCTCATTATACATATATATATATATATATATATATATATATATATATATATATATATATATAATTAATAAATATTTAAACAAAGGTTTGTTAATGGGAAATCAGTCAATTAATTAATTATGGATTAAAAAGAAGAGAACTGTTTTGATTTGTGTCTAGCTTTCGGAAATTTTTATTCTTTTTTCAAGACAATCTGTAAAAAATTATAACATTGTTAAAATTAATATGTTAATAAAGTAATGATTAACTACTTACTATGAGTGAGATTAAAATGAAAACGTACAATAATACAAAACTACAAATTATAAATGACAAATAGTGGTAATTCAAACATATGACTAAATGTGCTTACAATATTTAAAATGTGAAGACACACACCACACACACACACACACACACACACACACACACACACACACGCACACACGCACACACCACACACGCACACACGCACACAGCACACGCACACGCACACGCACAGCACACACACGCACACACACGCACACAGCACACGCACACACGCACCACACGCACACGCACACGCACACGCACACCACACACAGCACACGCACACAGCACACGCACAGCACACGCACACGCACACGCACACGCACAGCACACGCACACACGCACACGCACACGCACACACGCACACGCACACGCACACGCACACGCACACCACGCACACGCACACACGCACGCACCCACGCACGCACCGCACGCGCACGCGCACGCGCACCGCACACGCACACGCACACGCACACGCACACGCACACGCACACGCACACGCACACGCACACGCACACGCACACGCACACGCACACGCACACGCACACGCACACGCACACGCACACGCACTCGCACGCGCACTCGCACGCGCACGCGCACACGCACACGCACACGCACACGCACACGCACACGCACACGCACACGCACACGCACACGCACACACACACACACGCGCGCGCACGCGCCCACACTTTGTCAAACGTCGTAAAATGTGGTAATAAGTCGATTTAGCGATTGTAAAATAAGTCGCTTGCATAGCCGTATGCACCTACATAAGTATATGCACGTTGAAAAGTGAAAACGTGTATTAGTAAACAGTCATTTTAAATCATGATTCCATTAAAAACCTGGTAATCAACTGTTAGAATTCGTAATATAATAAACACAGTTTCGAAGTATTTACGTGCACTTACTACTTTTAAGAAACCTTTATATTCGCAAAACTCATATTTAATTTCGATTAAGCTAGATAACATCACTTTCACGAAATGGAAAAAAGAAATTAATAAAATACCCCTCCAAAGTATCCATTTCTTCATTTCTTCTCAGCATGTCCTGAGATTAGAGTTTAAAGCAGAAATTCAACGACACAAAAATTAATTTTAACTTGTGATGGGCGATAGCTGAGACTAGTTGCATCTATTACATCACATAAAGTTTGTGTCTACAGTGAATCTTTAAAATGGAATTTCACTTCTGAGCGATTAACTGCAGTCTAGGGCTAAATTAAATGAATTTTAATTTGACAGTCATTTAACTTCATTCCAACAACGGAGTTGATTTCAGCAGTGCCGGTTTCGTTATCATCACCTGCTTATGATCATCAAGTTTTGCTTTCTGCAGTAGTAGTAAATTTACTCGATGACTCATCCTATTAGAGCCCGTTTGGACTCTGGATCTCTGTCACACCTTATTATAGAACATCTTTGTCATAAATTCCATTTAAAAACAGTCGTTTTACATATATAAATCATAGGCATCAACATCTTTTTACTTATCAAATACAAATTAATGTTAAACATAATATTTTCTAGTTTATAATGTATCATAGTGTCTATTACTTTAATGGCTTTATTCTGTTTAATGCATAGTTTGTTTTATTGTTAGTACTCTTATGTAGGTACTCGAAATTCCATAGAGTCCGTTCACTAAACTTTCGCACTGTACTTGTCTGTTTACCCATATCCGTTAAACTTTGACCTATGAGTTTTTAATCTTGCTCTAACAGTAAGTTCTTGATCACCTAATACGAATTTTCATAAGTTTCACCGTTAATGGCATGAATGTCTATTATATCCTAATTTTTTGGTACCCACATACGGAGTTTGCTTTTTTATAACCTATCCTTATGAAACTCACCACATCTTTTTTGTTCAACACTATTTTACTGTTCCCTCCAACGTACTCATATAACGTTGTCATGTCATAAATTACCAAATTTTGAGATCCTGTGTATTCATTGCTTGATCGATGACGACCGACTCCCTATTTAACTACTATAGAAACGTGTACATTATTTTATTATAATTATTCATCCCCGTTTAGCGGACATATTTTATTACCTCTGCCTCCAGTATGTATATATACAGAACGTAAAAAAACTTCTACTATATGAAAGAAATACGAAACCTGTTTAAGCGTGGGTACCATCCATATATGTTGTTAAAAGTAGCCTAAACTTTACAAAAACATGTCACAATTACCACGCTTGATCTTACTGTAGGTAAAATGTGCACTGCAGGTAGTACAAGATTATTATGTGAGGTGTAATCATTACCTTCTCAAATATTAAGGACTATTGCAGAGGAATGTCAGTTTTGCTATCAAGCATACGGCCATTTTTTCAAAAAAGAATGTATGGGGCGATGATAAGATAAGTAAACTTCAAGGATAATACTTTCATGTTACAAAATATACATTTTTTTTTTAATTTAGTTAACAGATACTTTTTATATACAAATAAATCATTATAGGTTAACTAGTCTTTTTAACTGAAGTAATTCTTCTCGAATTTCTTGAAAACTACGAAAAAAGCCCAAAGTAATAAACATTAGCACATAGTTTAACATAATAATTATAAGTATTTTACTAAATACATTTTCTTCTTTTTTTAGTAGGAAAGTGTCTATATCCAAAAATAATGTAGATAATTCAGCGCAGTGCGAATAATAGTTTGTTATAATGTAGCTGAAAATTTTTTGTAACATTTTGTATTTTAGTACATGAAGCTTGAGATTTTGACAAATAGTTTTGTTGTGTAAATGAGACTAGCCTACTTTTTGAATACGCCTAAGTACCAATTTGAACCCTCGAAGGAAATCGTATTCACCTTGGTTTAAATGTAAATTCCAAAGGTATGTTTAGATCTGACACCATCATCATATTACTTATGAGGGATGTACAGTATTTAATGTCCCTAGCATAGAATACAACATTATATTTCAACATAACCACATAAACGTGAAAACACTTGTTCCACCTATGTTCAAGCAAAACAACTCGGAGTCTTGATCACAGAAGACGTCCTGCACTGCTGCCATAACTGTGTCATCGCAGACCCCCAAGACTTTCTTTTAGTTTCGGAAATAAATAAAAATCACTTGGAGCTAAGTCAGGAGAGTAGGGTGGATGCTCCATAACTTCAAACCCAGCGTCATGAATTGCATTTATAGAAATAAGGCTCTTACCAACTGGGGCGTTGTCTTGATGAAAGAGAATTTCGCGTAACAGTTTTCCTCTTCTTTTTTATTTAATGCAATAAGGAGGTTTTGTAATTAATGCTGCATAATATTGACCAGTGATTGTGTGGCCACGTTCCAAAGAATCTATCAGTAAAATTCCTTCGGCATCCCAAAAAACTGTAGCCATTATCTTGCCGGGTGAAGCCTGTACACGAAATTTGGTGGAGGGAGATCCTGGATGACGTGATTCCGTACTTTGCTAGGTTCAACGAATACTGTACATCCCTCGTATATCAAGTGTCAAACAGTAAGTCGTGTTTTGTACACAATACATTGGAGGTATCTATGTAGTCCTATTGTTACCTATTTACACTGAAAAAATTTTTTTCTGTGGTCTTTCTTCGTTTTGAAGTACATGCTTAAACAATTTATGCCTATGTGTTGTCTACACATTTTTGTCACTGCACAAAATCATTTTTGGTATATACCGTAGTCTTTTAGCAAAAAAGAGGAATATCTGAAAGCGTATATATGCTGTAGTTACTAGAAAAACGAGTACGTTATGTATGGGTTCGAGAGTAGATTTTGGGACGTGAAGAACAAGGTGCTGAACAATCAGTAGTAACGTGCCAATTTTTGGCTCTCGTTACCTAAATTCAAGTCTCTGGATTTGGTTGTATTTATAAATATATTTTCATTATTAGTGTATGTTTACCCATCCTGTAGTATTTTTTCTTCTGATCATTAAATTTTAGTGTATATATTGATATCTTTTCCTGTGTGTATATAATTACGAATACCAGTGTATATTTTTTATCGTCTGTAATGGGTATATGCCAACCTTGCAATGTACATCGTCGTATTTTAATGTTAAGCTAAATTACATTTTTATATTAATTTATTATATCTAATACGGGAAACTCCCTCCCCTTGCATTAAGAAAATTTTGTAAGATATTGAAGAATATCTTGAATTAGAGATACCATTTGTTTTTGTGTCAATAAATATGGAAACTGGCAACGTTGGGCCTGATGCTAATTACGTATGCTGTAAGTTATTTCCGATTTAGTAGCCACAACATATCTGTGCTAGTTGCACTGGTTCGAGCATACATTACGTTTACCTTGACATTATTGAAAAGAGCTAGAAATTAGCTTATGTTACATGATGTTTTGCCTTATCGTATTGTCAAGAAATGTAGTTCTCTACAGCCATTCATTTCGATAGTTTATACTAACTTTATGTTGAAAGTATAGTTAAGTACGTATCCTTTTCTCTCAATCTACAGTAAGTTTCGTAAATAATGTACCTTGCTGGCGTAGATCGTAGTGCAAACTTACCTTTTTATACAAGTGAACATTTCTATTTATTTAACTTGGCTCCCGAGAAGAAGTAGATAAACTTTTTTATACACAGCAAACTGTGTTGCTAACAATAATCTTACCACGATTTTTATAACTGCCCTGAAAATTTAATTTCAGCGGTAACATAACGTCAACCAAAGTGGAAATATAAGTGTAACAATCACAATTATTTTGAATTCTGATTAATTACAAAGTTATTTCGTACAACGTAATTCACTTTGAAATTGTTAAAAATTTTGATATATGCTCTTTACATAAATATATATATATATATATATATATATATATATATATATATATATATATATATATATATATATATATATATATATATATATATATATATACAGGATGAGTCAGTTTTTTGTAGACAAACTTTAACAAGAGATAGAACACATGTTGCTAAAAAGAAAAGTTCCTATAGACATATGTCCTAGAAGGCTTCGTTTCCGAGATGCAGGGTGTTGAATATAATTTTTTTTTCTCAAATTTTCATTATAACTCATAAACGAATGCTTAGATTTTTATCATGTTAGGGGGATAATGTCTATTAATTAAGGGGCATAAAACAAGCGATAAGAATGTTCACAAACTGTGGCGGAGTGGAGGGGGTGCTCAACCCCCTTAATAAACAGAACTTCTACGCCAATGACTATTATTTAAAAAACTGTTATTTTCATTACCTACATACAGTTTAACAAAAATAATGTACCTTCTTCTGTTTCGAAATTCCTGTGCGTTTCCGAGTTATTTTGATTTTTAGTGTTTGATGTGGTACTAAGTTAAGTAATGTGCTTTATGTTGTATTATGCTTCTCCTTTTCCTGGCAACGGAAATGGAGGTTTACTGTTAAGTGTATTACTACCAATGAATAATTTTCACTTTGCCCTTTTTAGCTCAGTCGGATTTTGTACTTGCAAAATAAGGATCGGGGTTCATTATTCAGGCTCTCAACACTTTGAACAAATAGATAAAAAAAAGTTTATATACATTTATTCCCTATTATCTTTTTATAAAGCTAATTCCGTTACTGTAAACTACTTCTAAGATATAAATACAAAATATATTTTCCTGTGGTTCTCCCCTTCCTGGCTGATCCTGGGACGGAGGGTTAGGTGGTCCTCTGGAGTTTCTGCAATGTAACATTAAAAGAAGGGTTGGGTTTTGACTTTTAATTTACGTCCTTTGACTGATTTCAATTTATATTGTTTAACTGCCGAAATAAAATAAATAATTTTACCTGAATGCGTCCCTGTATAAACTACAGAAGTTGGTAGCAAGATAACCCGGTTATAAATACGTGTGAGATAAAACACCGAGTTCAATGCTCTGCCTTTAAAGAAATAATCGATATTTTAAAGCGGTCGGTTCTCAATTGTATAAAAGTAATCTAATTTTATACCTGCTTTTCTTATGAAAATAAACTCATTCACGTTTAAATTCAATTTTGCCCTTTTAAATAAATGAAAGCTTTCTTATGAAAATAGCTTCTATACGGTAGCTGCGGATTATTTGTTTCTTTTCCTATATTAATTATTTTAGTACACAGGTTTTTATTTAAATAAAAAATACTTTTGTTATGTTAGCCGATTTTAAAATATAAAACCTTCGTTTTCTATTAAAGTGAATCTTTCGCGTCTAACAATAATGATTTTAATTATTTAACACGAAATATATTATCGGATAGTTTCTGGTTTACAGGTAACAATCTTATTAATTGCAAACGGTGTAACTTAGGTTTTTCGGTGGTGGCGGCGCGGCGGTGGTTTTATTATAGGCGATAATTTAATACTGACGAACACGTCTAGTTTATACGGTTATGTTTCTATATTACTGGATTAACGGTGTTAACTAGGTGTTCGGCTTAATCTCCCGACGAGGTTTTAATTACAGGTACTCGGCGGTTGCGGGTACGTTTGTCGAGGTGTTTTTGTTTTAGTGTTAGTGTAAATTTGTATAGGTGGGTCTCCTTCGTTAGTAATCTGGGCAACCACCCGTTAAACCAAACAATAGGATCTCCGTCGGTCAATGGAATGTCGGGCAACTACCCTTCAAACTCCACAGCGTAGGTGTCTAGTAATGAAAGAGTATGTCGGGCTTACAACCCTGCATATCCCTATCACCAGGTATCTCAACTTACGTACTTTCAACGGTAGATCTCTGCAACTCTAACCCTTTGACTTCGGTGATGCTATCAAGTCGCGGAATCGCGATTTCTACTTCGGATGGCGGGTACAGGCTGGCGGTTTTAAACGGTAGTAGTCGGCGCGAATGCGACGATAGAGCACACGATTTGGAAAGTTCTCGTAGAGAACTTCTGGTTGGAGAGCGATTGATAATCGTCTACTGATTCATTGGTCGACTGACCGATTCATCATCCTTTCTAGCAACGCGTGCCGCGTTTTTATAAAGAATTCGCGAGGTTGGTTACGAAACTTTGGTGGTGAGATTCCGTAAGCCAGTATTGGTGGAAGATGCTCTGACGTATACAAAATTTTAAACGTTTTTGGGATTTACGTCTGGAGGGAGAATGCATGATTAATTATTGTGCAATTTTCTGCAACGTTATGAAATATGTTTAACTTTTACTAAAACTTCTTCGAATTTTTATAATTGCTTGCACCTGTGCATTTAGCGAGTCACTTTATCTTAATAAATTCCGTGAATATCATATCAGTACTGGTATTTTACTTAGCAAATAATTAATCATGATAGGAAAATTTTGATAAAGGACGGCGTCTTGCTAATAAACTTTAGGAAACTAATTAATAATAATAAAAAATTGGGATCTCTGACGGCGTCCCTTTACAATGTGAATAATTGAATATAAAGTTTTTAATAAAAAAGATATAATAAAACATTTAGAGCCATTTTAGTACCTAACGATCGTTTCTTTAAAATTTCAAATACATTTTCATTTATAAATAGGTAGGTTATCGTTTTTTTTTAGTATCCATTGTTATTATCCTCGTATAAAAAGAAATGCATAATCATTATTGTTATGCGGTCAATACTTTCTGTATAATTATGTATGTATCAATTTCGCCATGAACATGTGTGTAGTTTTTAAGTGAGATTGTAATAAGTTATAGACCGCTGCTCACTTGCTCTCATAAAAGAGCCGCCACTGTATCAAGCCATACTCAAATACAAGACTTTTGTAAATTGAAATCTGTTTAGTACACTAATTTTAACAATCCTTATTTATTATTGTAACAATACTTAATTAATAATTGTGAAATTAATAAGAATTCTTAGCAATAACGATTTATTTATACTAGTGTTATTGTTATTTATTTATAAATCATTAAAGTTTGTCTACAAAAAACTGACTCACCCTGTATATATATATATATATATATATATATATATATATATATATATATATATATATATATATACACACACACAATATATATATATATATATATATATATATATATATATATATACCGGGTGGTCGTAAAGTAAGGAATAAATTCAATATCTCGTAAAGCACAATTTTTTCAAAAATCGCTCGGACTCGTCGATTTTATATTTTTCAGGGCATATTTTGCCAAAAAAATTTTATACAGGGTGTCTCAAAAAAGATTTGCTAAAAAAATTTTTTTTTTCAAATTGCAACCCAATTTTTTTATTGCATTTTTGGATTACCCTTACAATTCTAAACATTTACCATGCAACATGTGCTATACCTAAGTGCAAGCGTTTTGGAGTTATTCGCATTCAAAATTTAAAAATTGAAAAAAGATCATGAATAAAGAAAAATAAAATAATTTTTATAACGTTTTATTATACCGAAAACAAAGATTCGTAAACTTAAAAATAATTTTATTTCAGCAAATGTTCGAAATGTCCTCCGTTAGTCAACTGACAATAGCCTAATCGATCTATAAAATCATGCTGCACATTTCGAACCATTTCGGGCGTTATTCGACGTATTTCTTGACGGATGAGTTGTTTTAAATCATCTAGATTTGCCGGTTGGGTTTTAAATACCTTGTCTTTAAGGTATCCCCATAAAAAAAGTCTAGTGGTGTTAGATCGGGTGATCTTGGTGGCCACTCAATAACACCGCTCCTTCCAATCCACCTGTTTGGGAAAGTGTCGTGCAAATAAGTTCGAACTACCACAGCAAAATGGGGAGCACCATCTTGTTATAATATAATATAATATATATATATATATATATATATATATATATATATATATATATATATATATATATATATATACCGGTGTCTAGAATCTACCCACGTTCTATGGCTATCTATGTTATTATAGGAGATACAGGGTCGGCTAAATTAGCAAAGTTGGGCAGAATTACATGATAATTCAAATGCCGATAAGAAAACTCAGCATTGTTGCCAACTTTCTAAGATATCTGAAAATAACTAAAAATCGTCCAAATTTTCAATCGGCTATATCTTTGTTAATATTCAAAATAAGAAAAAGTTATAAGAGAGACTTTTGATTACTATTTTTACGCAAAATGGGGAAGTGTAAAACAAAAATGTTTTAGGTATCATTTTTCGAGCTACAACCCAAACATAAATTTTTTAAATGGCAACTATAGGTGCCTATGGAGTCATTCGATGGCTTACTTTCTTCTGATTTCAAAAATGTAAGCTTTGTATGTTTAATATTATAATACTTATTTAACAAATTAAAGTGTGCCGTGAACATTTAAATAACAAAGTAAGTTCATATTCTACTACTAAATTTGTGGAAACAACAAGAAATAATGTACTACATTATCAAAATAAAAAAGTTCTAAATAAATTTAACTTACAACGAAGAGTAACAGAAAAAAATATAAACAGATAACACAATCATAGAAATGCTTCAAAATGCCCTCCATTCGTTTTGAACTTTTAATAATCTTTGGGTCCTAATTTGTTGTAAAGCAACACGAATTTTATTTAGATCATCTAGATTTCCAGGTTTTTCTCGGTACACTTTGTCTTTTATTGCATCCCATAAGAAAAAGTCCAGGTGGGTTAAGTCTGGAGATCGCGGCGGTCAAGCTATTGGACCTCGATTTGCTATCCAATTATTAAAACGTTCCTGTAAATAGTTACACACAAGTAATCCATTGTGTGCTGGTGCCCTGTCGTGTTGAAAAGAATTCAAATTTTGAATTACGTTCAATGGAAGGTCATCAAGAATTTCTTCAAATTCGTTTCGCAAAAAGTTAGATATCTTTCGGAATTTAAATTGTGTTCTTAAAAAAACGGCTCAAGGATTTTGGTGCCAAGAATACCGCACCAAACGTTTACTGAAAAAGCATATCGATCTCTCCTCTCAACCGTAATATGAGGATTTTCTTGGGACCATTGGATATAATTTTTCTCTATTGAAGATGCCGTTGTTTGTAAATTTTGCTTCATCGGTAAAAAGAATGGTTTTCAAGAATTGATTGATTGCTCGACTTTCATTAATCAACCATGTAGCAAAACATAATCTCTTCTGATAATCTTCAACATACAATGTATTTCCTATATGAAAATGATATGGCTTAAAATTATTTTGTTTCAAAACAACGTGGGCTTCATCTTTTGAAGTGTTGCACTCGTTCGCAATTTCACGAAGAGATGTAGTAGGTTTAAATTCAACGTAAGCTAAAACACGTCCTTCTGCTTCTGTGTTAACATTAATTCTAAATTTTGAGGTTTAGTAAAAGCCCCATATGTTTTTAAATACGATTCGAGTTTGGAAAATAATCTCACATCGGGTTGTCTTCTTTCCATATAAGTTTGGAGATATAATTCAGAAGTAGCATTAGCATCTCTGTTAAACACGTAATAGCAAAAACATAGCATTTTTATCTTCAGAATAATAAGCCATTAATAAATTAATATTCACTATTTAAGTACGAACTACAACTGGTTACAACAAATAATTCAATATTTACTATTTGACAGTCAATCAATGCAGAGTTTTGTTTTTAATTGTCACAGCATACCACGGCAAACATTGCATTTGTTTGAAAATGTAAACTTTCACCATTATCACACATAATAGAATACCAACCTTTTTTGGGTTTTTTAATGGTGTATTTTAAATTATACAGCCTAAACGTTTCGATAACACTTACAGTTATCTTAACAGATCTTTAACAGGTATTACTACTGATGAAGATAACTGTAAGTGGTATCGAAACGTTTAGATTGTATAATTTAAAATACACCATTAAAAAACCCAAAAAAGATAAGTATTTTATTACATTTGTTTAGTAAATACTATAATTACAATTTTTTGAAAATTGTGAGCAAACTAATAATACTAAACATACAAAGCTTTACACTTTTTAAATCACAAAAAAATAATCCATCGAATGAATCCATAACCACCTATAGTTCCCATTTAAAAAAAATGTACGTTTGGGTTGTAGCTCGAAAAATAATTACTAAAAAATTTTTTTATTTACATTTTCCCATTATGCGTAAAAATAGCTATCAAAAGTCTCTCTTATAACTTTTTCGTATTTTGAATATTAAAAAAGATATAGCCGATTTTTAGTTATTTTCAGATATCTTAGAAAGCTGGCAACAATGTTGAACTTTCTTATCGGTATTTGAATTATCATATAATTCTGCCCAACTTTGCTAATTTAACCGACTTTGTATCTCTTATAATAACAAAGATAGCCACAGAACGTGGGTAGTATGTATATATATATATATATATATATATATATATATATATATATATATATATATATATATATATATATATATATATATATATATATTAACATTAAAGTAAAGCTGGTCTAGTAATGTTTCGAAAGTTTTAATACTGTTGTAATGAAAAGAAAACAGCTGACTTCGGTTAATATTCTCTAAGATAAAAACATTTGTATACATAACCTTACTTCAGTTGTGTTTTGTTGACATACGTCAAAATAAACTTTGTTATTACATTGCAGTTATACTGTTTCAATCATTTTTCAGTTCGAAATAATGCCACGCAAAGATAGTTTACATTATATGCAAAGTTTAGTTATCGATTAAGAATTTAAAATCGTAAAGCTTTGCGAAAAGTTAAGTATTGTTTCATTTGCTTTTATGCTGACATTAATCAGCATATATTATTTTGTTTTATTAAAAATGCAACTAAATACAGCTCTTGTGTTGTTTGTTAAGATTACATGTGGTATTAAAGCACAACGTATAAGTGAAAATGTCACATGTTTAAGTTGGTTTGCGAGAGGAAGTTAAATTTTTATTTGTTATAGAGTTAAGGCCTAACCTTACCTTTGGGGACCTTCACAATGTACAAATTGTGTAATAATGAGACCGCGTTATTTAAAAAAAAAAGGAGCTACCAAAATTGGCATAATAATAATAAATTTTAATAATTAATGACAGTTAAACGTATTCGTTAATTCTGTTACTTGTAAAAGGTATTTTTACATTGATTTTTATCGATATCTTTATAACGAAAGAATATATCGACTTGCGGTTTTCACCAATTACTGTATTTTTTACGCTCATTTTCTTGAGTTAAAAGTAATTATACTCCTATAGTTAAAATTTTCGAGAAAATTGCAAAAATTTACGGTTTTGTCACAAAACTCCTTCTACCGACTAGAAACAAAACTAAACCGGCAATGTTAACACTTTATTAAAAGCATACAAGAAGCCTACCTGTCCCCCACCCGTCAACTGACAAAATAGAGAAAAATGCTAAAAACCAGAAAATGTTTCTAAGCTTATGTAGTTTATAATAAAACTATTAAGGATATATCCTTATGATGCTGATTTAAGAGAGCCAATTTTCTCATTTGGTTTTCGTGTACGCTCCCTATCGTCCATAGGAGGAACTTGAAACTAATTTCCAGCAACTTCTTTCGGTCACTTTTACTATCAACATTTTTTTCCCGAAACTGTGCGATGTGAAGTTTCTTGTATACAGCCGGCCTCCTTTACTAATAGACCACCCAGTACAAAAGAGTTTTTGAAAACTATGCTACTCATGTTCGATATTCAGAAGTTTCTCTCTTATTTTAAACATTGGAAAATCCGTTTTAGAAACAAGATTCGGATTCGGATTTAAAACATTAAAAAATTAGTATTCACCACGGTAACCAGAAGAGATTCCTAATGCATGGTTAATATGTACCATTTGAGAAACAATATCCAGTATTAAGAATTTCCTTAAACTTGAATGTAACTATCTGACCCTAATAAATTTCGAACAAAGACGTAATCTGGTCTGATCATATTGCTTTCGATCGTGTATCACAGTAGGTTGTCTTAAAGAATATTTTCAAGGATTTTTCAGACTGTCAGATGGCGCTTCATTTATAAATCTCGTTTCCTATTCATTGCCATCCGGCAACCAATGAATATGTGAACGACGAAATATATCCATATTAACCTAATTTACAACACCTGGAATGAATCACTATGAAACACTCTGGAAGTCATTATTTTAATCAGAAAGGGCCCATAGTAGTATTCTAACGGCAATTGTCGATGCGAAATTATTTTTTTTTCGTTCAAGAGACTTATGTACCGGGTGAGTCATTAAGGAAGGACGGCTGCTATATCCCAGAAACCGCTTGTGTTACGACTTCCAAAAAAAAAAATTCTTCAGTAAATGTGGCCAAGAGAAAATGTTGGAAATAATTTTAAAGCTTGTAAATAGACCGCTAGGTGGCGTAACTGCTGTAGTAAATTAAAAAATGTCTAATAAGCAACAGAAACTTAAGGAAAAGATATATTGGAAATATCGTAGTTGTATTTTTGGGACAATTTTACCCATTTTTTGTATAATAAGTTTTTCTCTAACTTCACAGGTTTTTCGTGGGGGGAGCTGCGAAAGTTGTCAGACAAACACGTAATTATCTTCGGAACCAGTCATCGAATCTTAAAAAGTAATTTTAGCGATTTTCTTCAAAATATTAAATAGAATGGCATGTTATTTATATTTAAGTCAGAAAAAGCATAAAATTTCGCCTACACCCTGAAAATTTCAAGTCGATATCTCTGTTGGTTTCAATTTCATACTTACTTTAAATTTAGATCCAAAAACAATAAAACGGAAAGTTTTTTGACATAATAGTTTATTACTTAGGCTAGCTTTTATAAACACGGGTTAACTCTGCCCCGAGAGTTAACCCCAGAAATTCAATAATACTGACAGTTATTATCATCGAGTTCCTGGGGTTAGTTTATTACCGTTGGTTAATAATTACACCGGGTGGACCATTGAAAATTAACTAGAGATGAGTAGTACGCCATTACTCAGTGGCGACCTAAATGCTCAAATTTTCTGCCATCATTATCAATAGACAACTGCAACCGCTGTTGCGTTGACAAAGCAGCGGTTTCTATCTCCGCTGTGGAGAGGGTGCGAATGGAATTTCTTATCCTAATGACCATATTTTCAGGCGTAGTTAGCCTGGTTGTAAAAACAAGGTCCTTTATTCTTCCCCAAAAATAAAAATCTAAACAAGTTAGGTCGGGGGACCTAGAAGGTAACAATGGTAATGGTTATTAAGTTGTTGAAGTTAAGAATGAATAAGGAAATGTAGGTACCTAGCTGGCCATGGAAAAAAGCTTCCTCTTCCTATCCATGTATCATGAAAAGTGTTACTCAAGAATTGACGCACGCGTACTGAAAAATGTGTCGGACAGCCGTCATGTTGGAAAAACATCCACTGCCTAGTAAACAACGGCACATCTTCTAACACTGACATTCATAAAATTAATATTACTATGGATAAATCGTCATTATGCATTGTTGGTCTGGTAGTGTTATTGGATGATCGTGGCACTACAAAGTCATTACCATGGATCTGAACTTAAAGTAGGTACAAAATTGAAATCAACAAAGATATCGATTTGAAATTTTCAGGGTATAGGCGAAATTTTATGCTTTTTCTGACTTAAATATAAAAAATATACCATTCTATTTAATATTTGGAGAAAATCGCTAAAATTTCAGCAATATTTGGAACTCTAGCTTTTTGTTCGTTAATCAAACTCTTTAATACATCAACGAATAGAGCAAGAAAAGACCTTTTCAACGAAATATTACTTTTTAAGATTCGATGACTGGTTCCGAAGATAATTACGTATTTGTCTGACAACTTTCGCAGCTCCCCCTACGGAAAACCTGTGAAGTTATAGAAAAACTTCTTATACAAAAATGGGTAAAATTGTCCCAAAAATACAACTACGATATTTCCAATATACCTTTTCCTTAAGTTTCTGTCACTTATTAGACATTTTTTAATTTACTATACCAGTTACGCCACCTAGCGGTCTATTTACAAACTTTAAAATTATTTCCAGCATTTTCCGTAGTCCATGTGGGTCTACCATCATTACTATATCGCGAGTTGATTATATTTTCACATTTAAGCATTGCGGTGCGTAAAACGATTTCAATGGGTACTTTGACTTTTAAAATTTTGTACAGGTTATTTTTGACACAGCGTCTCCTTCTACCGCTCATATGAGGTGCCAGGGCTGGATTAAATAAAATTTTTATTTTTCTAATAGCACAAAATTGAATGTCGTTTTTAGTTAAACTCTCAAATTCGCGTTTTAATTCGTTGTCTGTACCTCGTCGCAATAAATTTTATGCGGAAAACCTCGTCTATACCCGAATTGTCGAAGAGTATTGATGAATTCAGCGGTAGACAAATTGTGAGCAATTTTTAGCTCGAATAACCATGCAAGCGAAGATTGCTTAGCGTTTTTCAGGGGTTCTTTTTACTTTAACCGCTAATGGTCCGAACAGATCTACCCCCGTTTTTATAAAGGGTCGAATTATAGGTTCAATTCTACATTTTGGTAATTGTCCTATTATAGGTACCTTGGGTTTACCATTTTTTACTCGACAGTGTTGACAATTTCTTTTTGTATTCCTGACTGCTTGTCTTAGTCTAAGAATCCAAATTGTTTGTCTTATACTCCTGTCCAGAGTGTTGAAATCGTTCATGGTAATACTGTATTGATAATTTTGTTACATAATGAGAAGGATCTAAGATTATGGGTCGAGAAGTAATTTTATTTAATGATGAATTATCTAATCTACCTCTAAGACTAATAATATTATTACTAGAATATGCAGGAGAAAGTGTAAAAATTTTGCTAGTTGGAGGTACAGCTTTATTGCTTCTTAAAAATGTTAACTCTTTAGCAAAGTTTCTTGCTGTATCATTCTAAAAAACGCCTTTTCTGCTTCTTCGAGTTCATGCACCTGTAACTCCCTTTCTTTAACAATAGTTTAATAAACCTTTGAGCATGTGCCGTGCTTCTTACTAATCTCATCCATTTAGAGAACTTCGTGGGAATGAGCAACGTTTCCAGTGTGTTAAAATTGTTAAATTAGTTAGATGACAACACTGTCAGAATTAATACTACTTGACAAAGAAAAGAAGTAGGTGGCAACAGTGGAATAAGTGAAAAATAAGAAATTGTAACGTAAAGTTTGTATGCATGTTAAAAATTCAGTTTATCTTTCTTCTTATTAAAGTTAATTATTTTTGGAACAATACAACTATTTCTTTCACATTCTCCTAACATTAGAATAGTCGTGCAAATTGTTTCGAAAGGTGAAAAGTATTTTGAGGTTAAAAACACGTTATTTTTTAAACGTAAAAAAATGGAAATGAATCATGGGCTGGTTGACAATAAATACGGTATACTTCCATTTAGTGGTGACAATTTTGATAATTGGAGATTTAGACTAAAATCTGTTTTGATGGTCGTTGATGTACACAGTGGGTTAGGAGAAATGAAGAATGAAAAGGATGCTGAATGGGTAAAATAGAATAATAAAGGAAGAAACATTATAATTCAAAGTGTAGCAGATTCACATCTTGAATACGTTAAGGACATTGGAAGTGCTGTTGAAATTATGGTAAAATTGCAAACTGTATTTGCTAAAAAAGGTTCAAAGTTTTTCTTGTTAAAAGAGCTGGTTAGTGTAAGATATAGTCCACAGGATGATTTGCAAAATCATTTTAGTAAATATGATAAAATTCAAAGAGAACTGAAAAGTTCAGGTGCTGATTTCTCGGAGTCCGATATGGCCTGTTTTATGTTATTGTCGATCCTGTTGATTATGAAAATGTTGTGACAGCTATAAGAACGACGTCCGATAAACACGATTTGAAACTGGTAACCGTTAAGAAAAGATTATTAGAATTCAAGGATAACAAAGGAAATACAAGCAAAACAAAAATTAACAGTGCATCTACATCGTTTATTGCTTCAAAATCGAACTTAAGTGTTAACCCTCCATTACCTGCGCTATGAGCGAATCGCTCACATCTATCCTATTTTGTTCTATAATTTTGACGGGACTGTACTTACGGCCTTAACCGCTCAGGAATGTGTTATTTACAGCATTTGTAAGGGAGGCATGGGGGTGTTCACAAATTTGTGGATTTGTGTTCAGTTCTAGAGAAGTATTTGCACGTGCGTGTTGTTGCTGTGAGCGGTCTCCTCACTGTGCAGGTACGCGTGTTAGGAATTTAGTTTGTGCAGATGCAAAGCATCCACTTACGTCCAGCAGCCTATAAGTAAGTAGATATAATTTCTACAAGTTTGATTACATGTATAATTGTATATGGACCGGCTTTTTTAATAAATAAAACATAATTTTTAATTTTAGATTATTATTGTAGGTAGATACAATGGATCCGCGACAAGAACAACAATTATTGCAGTGGTATGAGGAATTGAAAAATGAATCGGATATAATTTTGTAGTCACTAGATGACAGTGACGATGATGAGATAGATAATATTGAGGAACAAATTGAAAACAATGACAGCGATACTTCCGCAGATGAGGATAGTGGGGAAAGTGCCTGTATGTCTGCAAAACAAAGGCCTATCTACGTGGGTAAGTAACGCAATATATATTATATTATTATATTACAACCTTTCATCAAAAATAAAAATATGTTTTCTCTTTTAGGCAAAGACGGAACAACCTTATGGAATGTTCACTGTGAAAAAAAAAGCAAAAAAATTGCTGCCCGTAATAAAGTCACAACGCGACCTGGTGCAAAAGGTGCCGCTAGAGACGCAAAGACTATTTTGGAATGCTGGAGTTTATTTTTTTCTGATGACTTAATTACTAAAATTGTGTCTTATACTAGTATATATTTGGCGAAAATTCGCGAAAGAATCACCCGGCCTAGAAATGCTGTAGACACAGATATTGAAGAAGTTAAAGCTCTATTTGACTTGCTATATTTGGCTGGAACCTGGAAAGCTTCCCATGTCAATGTCGACGATTTATGGAGTGTAAATGGACCTCAAATTTTCCGCAATGTTATGTCGAAAAATCGCTTTCAGTTGTTGCTAAGAGCAGTGCGATTTGACGATATCCACACGAGGGAGGAGAGGAAAATAACTGACAAGTTAGCACCAATTAGAGAGGTTTTTGAAAACTTTGTGCAAAAGTGTATGCACAACTATGAATTATGGCCGCTAACAACAACTGATGAAATGTTGGAAGCATTCCGTGGAAAATGCAGCTTCAGGCAATACATACCGAGTAAACCAGCGAAATATGGAATAAAGATTTACGCGCTTGCCGATGCTAAAGTGTGGTATACCTCCAACATGGAAATTTATGCAGGTAAACAACATGAAGGGCCTTATCAGCAAGACAATTCCTCTAGTGCTTTAGTAAAAAGATTGGTTGGGCCCATAGTAAAAACATGGAGAAATGTCACATGCGACAATTTTTTTACGTCGATTCCCCTTGCGAAAGATTTGTTAGGAAAAGAGTTCCAAACAACATTGGTTGGAACTTTGCGAAAAAACAAACGCGAACTTCCCTCCCTATTTAAAGAAACAAAACAAAGTCCGCTACATAGTAGTATATTTGGTTTTGGAAAAGATTGTTTGTTGGTGTCGTATGTGCCCCAAAAGAATAAAAATGTGCTTATGTTATCAACAATGCACGATGAAGATGTTATAGATCCTTTGTCAGGTGACCAACATAAGCCTGAAGTTATTACATTTTATAATCAAACAAAATCGGGCGTTGATGTCGTAGACAAACTAAAAAGCTTATATTCTGTGTCACGTGTTAGCTGTAGGTGGCCGCTGACAAACATTTTTACATTGTTGAACATTGCCGGAATTAATAGCAATATTATTTCTTTCGAAAACACTAAGCTTCAAATGCCACGACGAAAATTTCTGAACGATTTGGGTCTGGAACTAGCCAAGGCACATCAAGTCAAACGACTTCAAATACCCACGCTACCAGTTCTATTACGCATGCAGATCTAGGAACAGCTTGGACTTCAGATAGAAACCACAGCAATTGCAGGACCAAGTGAAACTGCTAAATGTGCATTTTGTCCAAAAAGGAAAAATAGAAAAACTAAAACTCAATGCACTAAAGCAAACTGTAATTTACCCATTTGTGGCGAACATACGAAACCTATTTGCACGAGATGTTGGACCAACGACGACTCTGAAAAGACTATTTAATACAATATGTAATATCAATTTTCTTTCAAAATAATATAGATTTTGTGTAATTATAGTAGTTAACATGAATAAATTTATTTTTGTAGTCATAAAGTGCTTTTTATTACAAGTTAATCGAGTGTATTGTTGAAAATACACAGACGTGAGCACCACGCTCACATGCAGGTAACGGCGTTGCAAATAGATGCGCAGGTAGTAGAGGGTTAAATGTTATCGCTGTGGGAGAGTTGGTCACACACAGATTGTTTGTTGCATAAAATGTTTTTTGTGTCATAAGTTTGGGCATAAAGCAACATCGTGCCGATATAATACAAAAGGGAATGGTAACGTTCAAGCAAATTATACAAAGTCAAGTTCATCTGAGGGCACAGAAGAAAAAATGTACCCTTTTATACAATGAAAATTATTTATGGTGGTATGCTGATTCAGGATCGACTCATCGCTATATCAATAAGGAAGAAGTTTTGATAAATAAAAAATATTTTCAAGAACCCAAGTTAATCCAATTGGCCGAAAAAGAAAAATGCTTGCAACATGCATTGGTGATGTGAAAGTGACAAGTATGGTGGAAGGTAATGAAATACAAATTACCATTGAAGACGTTTATTGTGTTCCAGACCTCAGGCTAAATTTGTTATGAATATAAAGAATAGAGAAGGTAGGATTTGAAATTGTTTGTTCTGCTGGTACTATCTGTATTAAAAAGAGAAACGTTTTATATACTAAAGGTGAAAGGATTAAACATATTTATCAATCAAAATTTAAAGTGGTAGACGATGGAGCCAGCAATGCAAACTTGGCTGTACAATTAGATACTGATCTTTGGCATAAAAGATATGGCCATTTGAGTTATCAATATTTGGGTAGGATAAATAACTCTAGTTTATTCGATGGTTTAAAACTTAAAAATAATAATAGAAATGTACTGTGTGAGATATGTCTAAAGGCCAAACTACAAAATTTTCCCTATTATTCAAAAACTGCAAGGTGGGATCGAGTCCTGCAGTTGATTTACACATATGTATGTGGGCCAACACATGTTTCACATAATGGGAACCGTTACTTTGCAACATTTATTGACGATTACTCGAGATTTGTAGTGGTCTACGTCATTGCTTCCAAAGATGAAGTCTTTCAACGTTTTAAAAATTATGTAGCCAGAGTAACTGCATTGTTCTGTGAGAGAAAGGTAGCTAAAATTAGATGTGATAATGGGGGTGAATATATCTCTACATCCTTTAAGATTTACCCAACAATTAAATGGCGTTGCAGAACGCATGAATCAAACTTTATTGTGAAAAATATAACGCCATATGAAATGTGGTCAAAAAGAAAGCCTAACGTAACCAATATGCGAGTGTTTGGTTGTATAGCCTACACAAGATGGCCAGATGCGTTGCGGACAAAATTAGATGATAAAGGTGTTAAGTGTAGATTTATAGGTTACACCGACTATGGTATGAGGAAGAAAATAAAATTCTGCATAGCAGAAACGTAATTTTCGACGAAGAAAATTTCTCTATTGAGAATGAAGATTGCAAAGTACTTTAAAAGAAGATGAATAAAGATGAAGAAATGAATAAAGAAGTTAATGAGATTGAACATAGAGGAAACGACAATGAGGAAGACCATGACAATAAAGATGAAGACGAAGTTGAAGAAAATAGGGGAGATCAAATGTTACCTAGACAGGAATGTTGTAAATAGACCGACAAGAATTAGAAAATTTTCCACAGATTTGGAAGATTATGAAGTCGCTTATAGGTGTTTGGCACTATTGAGTGAAT
Organism: Vesta saturnalis; assembly: GCA_036346205.1. Classification (NCBI taxonomy): domain Eukaryota; kingdom Metazoa; phylum Arthropoda; class Insecta; order Coleoptera; family Lampyridae; genus Vesta; species Vesta saturnalis. The sequence continues at coordinate 3,131,316 of JARFJB010002375.1, read as the reverse complement.
TTCATGGCACACCAAAATCATATAAAGAACCTTAAAAGTGTTCAAAGAAGCAGCAGTGGAATAAAGCAGTCATAGAAATTTACTAGAAGACAATCAAACTTAGGAGCTAGTCAATAAACCAAAAAATAGGGAAGTTATTGGTAATAGATGGGTTTTTAAAGAGAAAGAGAATAAAGGCAGTACACTGTACAAAGCAAGACTAGTCGTTAGAGGATTTGAACAAGATATTGCCTATATCTCTCAAATACATATACCAGTAGCAAGACTGTCAACATTCAGAATACTATTATCAATTTGTGTCATTTATGACCTGTGAGTAGTACCGGGACACTTGTCGCCGCCATTTTGCTTTTTTGTGACGACACCCTTGGGACACCTTTGGTCGCCATTTTTTTATAGATGCCCATGTGGGGATTGTATGTTTTTCACCTGAAAATAAAAATATTTTATTTAATCTGTTATTGATATTTATTAAGGCCCGTTTCCATCAAAGGAGAATGCTTAATTGTTATTAAAATTATCATTACATTACTTTGAATCCCATTCTATCTACAGATTGTGACCTAATTCATTTATACATTGGTGGTTGTAGTCCTAGTCTTGTAAGACGGGAGTCTGTTCGCGGGCTTCGCCCCTGTCATAAAAATTGTGTTCTTATAATGGGGAAGAATTAATAGATAAGACAAGTAAAGATGACAGGTGTTTTCATAATAAAAAGATGTTATTTAATCTGTGCCTATTATTATTAATATTTATTACGGTTGTTTTGATTTTTATCAAGGATATAAAAACCTAGTCCTTAAACGATTATGTTCCATGCAATCTTTAAGACTGCATTTAAGCCCTAGTTCAATTTTTTTCAATATCTGAATATCGACCTCGAAATTGTAACCTTCAACATTATACATATAAATGAGTAATTAAGTTACATAATTAGTTTGGTTTACAAATCATGCTTTAAACGATTTTACGCTTCATTGTGTACTCCCTTTAATAATGCTATCAACTATCAATTAAAAGTAAATATTGAAGGTTATACAGCTTATTAACAAGTAAAACAGCTAATACCCTGATTCTGCTTCTTAATAATACTCATTCGATTGTAATTATGCTTTAAACGATACATGCAGCGGATAATATACAATCTTTATTTGCCGCTATTATTATTACACAGATATGATTATTCTTAAAATCAGCTAATATCTCCACACCACCTTGAAATACTACATAGGTCTTCAATTCTTCTTCACCCCTGAAGCTGTACCGCATACATCTTTCTTGAGATTATCCAATTCTTGATCAGTAACATGTTTTCTAATACACAAGACAGCATCTTCAATATAGTGGTGTATACGAAAAAATGTCTTGTATCTTCTTTTTCTTTAAGTTGGCTATTACCTCTATACAGCATACAAGCTCTATTTTAGCTGAATTACCTCTGTCAAAAAAATGGGTTATTATCAAATTAAGTACACCAGCCTCTTATTAGAACACTGTCTCTTTAATCCTCGAATTCTTACCGGTAAGGGTCTTCCATGCCATGCTATCACATAAGACGGCTTTACATACAGGTTCTCGGCTGAACTGTCCAAAAAGGATTTTAGATTTATAAAATGTACGCCCAGGAGAGATATTATAGTGATGTACAGAAAAAAGTGTACACCTCGCATAAATCTACAGCGAGAAATTTACTCGAGGCGTGTACATTGCGAATAACATTTTTTCGAGTTATGGTGGACTGATCTTTGTGATATGCGATCTATAAGTAATCACTATAATGGGTACAGCTACATACTAGCGGTTGTAGATGTGTTTAGCAAGAGGGTTTGAATATGAGCTTAAAACGACGACAGTCGCATCTGAAAGCATTCATCGTTGTTTTTAAGAAAAGCGACAAACCTCTTCAAGAAACAAACAAAACATCAATGTCTACATGACATATAACCTGACGTAAAAACATATGTAGTTGAAAGAATTTAATAAAACATTGGAACCAAAAATGTGACGCTATTGGCGGAAAATTTGAATTTGTATTTAGGTCTCTATAGGTTATGGTTGGAAATAAAATTGTATTGTAATAAGGGGTATAATATTAACTTTTAAGACAGATGTAGGGCTTAGGAACTTACTCTCAAGTCCTCGCCTCCGAGCCCATAAATTTGAATTTGCTTGTGGATCCATCTATGAGCGGAAATTTGAATTTGCTTTATAATAAGGGGGCCTAATGCTAACTTATAAGACATACATAGGGCTTCGCAACTTGATTTCGGGTCTTAGCCCCTGGTCCCTTGGCGGGAATTTCAATTTTCATTTGTATTTAAGTGTTTACACTCTGATTACTTACTTATTGCGAGAAATTTGAAATTGTATTCTAGTAAAGGGCCTATTGCTAACTTATAAGACAGACATAGGGCTTCACAACATGTCTTCGGGTCTTAGCCCCTGGTCCCTTGGCGGGAAATTTGAAGTTGTGTTTAGGTGTTTACATTCTGATTACTTATTGCGAGAAATGTGAACTTGTATTCTAATAAGCAGTCCTAATGCTAGCTTACAAGACAGGTATAAGGCCTCGCAACTTACTCTCGGGGACTTAGACCCCCTGACCCCCGAGAGCAAGTTGCGGGGTGTTATACCTGTCTTATAAGCTAGCTAGCTAGCAGCCTATAATGCATGTGTGTAACCATTTATCGTATTAGTGCATTTTATTTATTTCTGCTTAAACCTTGTACGTTCTCAAGGTGCAAAATCGTTTAAAGCAAACTAGTTATGTAACTGAATTACCCATTTATATGTATAATGTTGAAGGTTACAGTTTCGAGGTCGTTAAATGCAGTCTTAAAGATTGCATAGAACATAATCGTTTAAGGACTAGGTTTTTATGTCCTTGATAAAAATCAAAACAACCCTAATAAATATTAATAATAATAAACACAGATTAAATAACATCTTTTTATTACGAAAGCAAACATCTTTACATGTCTTATCTATTAATTCTTCCCCCGCGAACAGATTCCCGTTTTACAAGACTTGGACTCCTTATTAGAATACCAATGTATAAATAAATTAGGTCACAATCTGTAGATGGGATTAAAAGAAATGTAATAGTAACTTTAATAACAATTATGCAATCTTCTTTGATAAAAACGGGTCCTAACAAATATTAATAACAGATTAAATAAAATCATTTTATTATGAAAACACTTGTCATCATCATCTTTACATGTCTTATCTATTAATTCTTCCCCGTTATTATTACAATACAATTTTTATGACAGGGGCGAAGTCCGCGAACAGATTCACGTCTTACAAGACTAGGACCCCTTATTAGAACACAACCCCCAATCTATAAATAAATTAGGTCACAATCTGTAGATGGGATGGGGTTAAAAGTAATGTAATAATAATTTTAATAACAATTATGCAATCTCCATTGCTAAAAACGGTCCTTAATAAATATTAATAACAGATTAAATAAAATCTTTTTATTCTCAGGTGAAAAAAAATACGATCCTCACGTGGGCATATATAAAAAAATGGCGACTAAGGGTGTCCCAAGAGTGACCTTACAAAAAAAAAACAAAATGGCGACAAGTGTCCCGGTACTCCTCCTGTATTTAGAACAATTACATATAAAGCTTGCGTTTTTAAATGGCGTCATTAAGGAAGATGTTTTCATGAAGATTCCAGAAGTTTACATGTAAATGAAGAGAATAAAGACAAAGTGCGTAAACTGAAAATTGTTAAATTAGTTAGATGACAACCCTGCCATAATTAATACTATTTGACAAAAAAAAAGTAAGTGGCAACAGGAATAAGTGAAAAAATAAAAATGTTGTAACGTGGAGTTTGTATGCATGTTAAAATTCTATTTATTTTTCTTCGTATTAAAGTTAATTATTTTTGGAACAATACAATTACTTCTTTCACATTTTTCACATTGTCATCTGATTTCTTGGTGGCTTTGTCAGCGACGTTGTTCTTGGGCGTGACGTATCTCCAGGTCGTGGGAATAGTCAGTTCTTGGATCTCATCTCTTTGAGACACGAAGACTTTAAATCGTCGGGCTTCTGATCTTATCCAGTTCAGAACGGTTTTTGAATCACTCCAATAAAAGGTGTCTGCTATATGCAAGTTGAGGCTATTCTTTAGGACGTCTCCCAACCTAACACCTAGTAATGCAGCTTGAAGCTCTAATCTTGGAATAGATTTGGGCTTTAAGGGTGTTACTTTCGTTTTAGCACAAATGAAAGTAGTTTATACTTCGTCACGTTCCTCGACTCTTAGGTATGCCACCGTTGCGTAGCTTTTTTCGCAAGCGTCGCAGAAGATGCGAAACTGAATGCGACTACGAGTTCGATCCAGAGTAAGGTATTATCTGGGAACTTGGAGTCCATATATTAAATTCAAGTCTTTGAGCCACTTTTGCTAAAGTTGATTTAAATTGTCAGTAAGTTCACTATCCCATCCGATTTGAGATCTCCAAATGTCCTTAAGCAAAACCTTACCCTGAATCAGAATAAGTGCTAAAAAACCATGAGGATCGAATATTGACATAACTACCTTTAAAACTTCACGTTTAGTTGGTCGTCCTCGCAATTCTAAAATATCTTTATCAATTTTGTTTGAAATTCAAAAATGTCTCTCTCTGGATTCCAAAAAATACGTAATATTTTTTCAGAGGATGCATTATCACTTAATCTGAGATGTTTGAATCCTTCGGCTACCAAGTGTTGAAGTAAAATATCCTTAGAATTCGATATCCAATTACAAATTATAAAACCGCCCTGCTTATGTACGCGGATTATGTCGTCTACTAATTTGGCCTCTTAAAAGCTCCCATCTCCACCCAGGCAATCATCCATGAAATGTTCTTCCACAATGCAGCTTCGGGGTATTCGTCTTTGAAGTCTAAGGTATTCATATTTTTTGCCCCTTGTGCCAAACATGGACTACAAGAAGGCTCCGAAAAATACAACACCTATTTCATTGAGATCTGGGTCTCTGTCTCGATCCATGCCTCTCCAGAGTACTCGTTGTGTGTGACAATCTTCTGACTTAATTTGCACTTGTAAAACATTTCTTTCATATCACCCGTGAATACATATCTCTTAATACGAAGGTTTAATAGATAGTGAATAATGAGTTATACAAGTCAGTAAGTAGGAAATCGTTTAGACTTAGTCATTGACTCTTTGAGGCTGCATCAAAGACAATCCTCAACTTCTTGGGTTTATTTAAGTTTACAACGCCGAAGTGTGGCAAATACCAGATGTTGTCAGACTTAATATTTACTTCCTCTGTCGATAATTTTCGGATGTATCTCTTACTCTCCAAATCCTTGAACGTCTCGCAGTACATTCGACCATATTCCGGGTTTCGGTCCATCTTCCTTTCAGTACACATCAACCTTTGTAAGGCATTTTTATTTACTTTCTGGGAGTACTACATTGGTGTTTTCTCTTAAGAGTCCAGTTTCTTACCTGTTTCCAACTCTTCCCATACTTTTTTGCAGCATAATCTCTGCTCATCTGTCTTCAGGTGAAAGGTGTTTATTTCTACCATTTGGAATTTCATCTACTTTCCAAACTTCTTTAACCATGTTATGTAAGTGATCTAGATCATCTTTTACCTTCTGTAGAAGATTTAGGTAATTATCCCTAGTATTTTTTATTGTATTCATCATATAACAAAGATAATCTCTACTAACTACCTCGCCTGAAATATTACCATGAATGACCCAACCTAAATGAGTCTTAGTCAGGACTGGACCCTTCTAAGGCCCTGTTATAACTTGTCTATTTATCAAAAGAGGTCAATTGTCTTGTCCTACGATGATTTTGGGGTGTACATTTATAGCCTATATATGGATGTTTACCTATCAATGAATCAACGTCTACAGTTTGAGATGGAAATGATAATTTCATAGTGCGTACATGTCTCAGTTGGAAAATTTGCCTCCCATAGATACTTTTAACAGTAAAACTCATCACTTTTGAATCATTATCAGTTTGAGTTAAATTATCATTCGTCCACTAGATGAATATAGCTTGACTTGGACTTGATAAATTAATAGAAGTTGCTAATTGTTTATCTAGTATACTGATAGTGGAAGCGTCGTCTAAAAGGGCAAAGGTTTCAACCTCAACACAACCATTTTTCACTATTACGGGAGTAACCTTTAAAAGAATACATGTATCGTTCGCAATTTGGCAATTTGTTCCAGGAATTCCTACACCAAGAGTGGGGTTAGTCTCTGTCGGAGTATCTTTTCCAGTCCCACCCTCTTTATGTAAAAATTCGTGATGCGATCTAGAACAATTTGACATCTTGAATGTACGTTTCTTCCGACATTGTCGAATATTATGAAATTGGATTAGACATGAAAAACATATTAGTTTGGCTGTAACAAAAGACCATCTTTCATCTATAGACATCGAACTGAATTTACCATAAGAACTCAATTGATGATTGTCAGATTGACAACAAATACAATTTTTGACGTTACCACTTGACTCTAGAGTCGTGTGCCTTTTCACGTCCCTAAATCCAGGTTTATGGTTATATTTTCGATCAAATGCGCCGATTACCCTTGGGACTCTAATTTGACATAACAAATTTGACTTTTTATCCAGCCAACTGGTGAATTCAAGCAATATAACCTGTGGTTGTACCTTTATCAGATGTTCCTGGCACTGGATTTTATACAAGATTGGAAGTTTATTTAATAACTCAAGTAATAGCTTGGATTGTAAAGGTGTTCAAGTTCATCTAATGATTGAATTATTTCAACAAAATTTTTCACTTCATCAGGGAATTCTATCAACTGGTCAATTTGGTCACTTTTGTTTGAAATTGTTTTAATTTAACGATCATAAAGTTAATAATATGTGCGAGTCTACCATATCTAGACTGCAATAATTCAATGACTTTCCCTGTATTTTGCGGAATAATTAATAGGGATTGGCATCTCCGCTTAGCCTCTCCCTTCAGGCATCTCTGCAGTATAGCCTGGATTTCCTCGTTAGTAAAATGACAAATCAAATTTAAATTTCGATACTGATGAATAAACTGGGGCCAGTCGATAGAATTCCCATGTAAGACAGGTAAATTCGGCGGTAAAGATTGTCTCGTTAAAATTTTTTAATAATGCGGGTTCAGTAATATTAGGATTTACTTGGTTAATACGTGTGTCATTCCTATCAATCGGAGTCGTGTCCCAAGGATTATCTCCCTGAACCAACTTTGCTACATTTGGTGACTCATGTATAACTAAATCGGACTTACTTTCTGCGTCTGCGTTAGCTTCTTCCTGCATTTGTGCCTTCACCAATTCTAGCTGAAGATGTAATCATGCTTGCTGGTTCTGAAGTTTTTTTTTGTATGGCATGCTATAATTTCGCGACTCGTTTTCTTCATGCATAGCTTTTTGGAAGGCTAAAATGATAAAATTTGTAGATTACTTTACTTGTAAATAGTAATATAAGACAATATCTTTCAAACTTCCATAACACGTTACTAAGTTACTGAACATTGTCTACTAAAATAAATTTAACAATTAATCTAACACATTGATAAAAACCAGAAACTGCCGCTAATAAACTCCATTCTCCGCCAATGGATTTCTAGCAAAATGAAATCGGCTCCAGCAGAAACTAAATGAAGCTTAAATATAAAATTTTAGCTGCTTACGTATTGTTTTGAAGTTATCGTGGATACTAACATACCTACACACAACATACACACGCAGACGCAAACGCAAACGCACACGCACAAGCACACGCACACGCACACGCACACGCACACGCACACGCACACGCACACGCACACGCACACGCCACGACACGCACACGCAGCACGCACACGCACGTACGCACACACATGCACACACGCACGACACGCACACGCCACGCACACGCACAGCACACACGCACGACACGCACAGCACGCACACGCACACGCACACGCACACGCACACGCACACGCACACGCACACGCACACGCACACGCACACGCACACGCACACGCACGCGCACACGCACACGCACACGCACACGCACACGCACACACGCACAGGCTCACGCACACGCACATGCACACGTACACGCTCACGAACACGCACACGCGCACACACACGCATACGCACACGCACATGCACACGCACACGCACACGCACACGCACTTGTACACGCACTTGTACACGCACACGCACACGCACACGCACACGCACACGCACACGCACATGCACACGCAGACGCACACGCACACACACACAGCAACGCACACACATGCACACGCACACGCACACGCACACGCACCGCACACGCACACGCACACGCACACGCACACGCACACGCACACGCACACGCACACGCACACGCACACACACACGCACACGCACACGCACACGCACAATACACGCACACGCACACACACGCACACACACATACACACAGACCCTCGCATGCACTCACGTAAGTACACATGTACGCACAAACGCACGATGCATGCACGCACGCACGCACGCACGCACGCACGCACACACGCACACGCGCACACACACGCACATACCCACACGTACACCTATACCCATACCTACACGTGCACACGTGCACACACGCAAACGCACAGACGCACACACGCGCACGATCTTCCGATAATCGCATCAGTAAAACCCATCGTGACTTTGAAAATACAATTACAAGTTAATTGATTAAATTTATTGAAATTGACAAACGGGATCCCGTATATTATAGAGACAAAATAACAAACAGTGCTAAAATATACAACCGTAATCTCCATTGTAACAATTTCGTATTAAGATAAAATTATAGGAAGTAAGTTACCTGAAAGGCAATCAATCCTTGTATAAAACACACACACAACCGCACATCGATTAATCAAAACTTCTTAGGGATGAAACTAGAAAAATTGAAAACCGTCAGATTGGTTGTTTGTATTTTTATTATATACGTAATTCTCATTACAGTTCTACAAACGACACAAACACGTGGTGAAGCAAGGTGAATAAATCACGTTCATACGTGGCCAGCAGCACCCAAAGGTATAGTGGGTGGCCTACCCACCATCCAGAATAAATTTTTATTTTCAGTTTTGTGCGATAGAATATTTTATTTTCATTTATTTTCCACGGATATTGTTTTATTTAGTTTTAATACACTTACCTAACAATTGTAAATTGAATATTTAAGTTAAAATGTACATGTATTGAAAATACGCTAAGTTGGTATAGGTAAAAAGAATTTGTAAAATTTAACAAACGTGTTTAATACATGTATTAAACCTGAGGTGTCAAAACTTATTTAACAGATATAAGAGTCAACCGAAACCCACCCCTACTTCCCAACTGAGTATTCTAAAGGGCAGTTAAATCCACACAGTGGAATATTCTTGTAAGACCTACCAGAAAGGACCTTACAAACATTATGTCTTATCATATTCCAAATTCCAACTGGAAGTAGCACAGTACCACGCGATGTACGGTGAATACGATACTAGCGCCAGTGGTATATCCTAAAAGTAAAGAATACTTGGGATTGTTGAAACTCATAAAATCGTACTGACAAATATAAAATACAAAAGATTTGACTATGCATGGCAGATCCGTATATAAGTGGTAAGTTTTTGAACATTTTTTCTGTTTTCAAATTTGAAGGTTGATCTAACTTTTATTTTTTGGTACTACATGTGATTTTAAATTCATTTATAACATTACATTACATATTATCTTTACTACACTTTTCCTTGACTGCACATTTAAAATTTAAGCTAACTTTTACCTTTGTTACTATGTTTGATCTTAATTGTAATTAATTAATCCTAAAAGTGGGCAATAAAAGTCGGGAGAGCTAACAGGACCATTATTGCTATTTATTGTTATACTTCAATTGAATAAAAGTGAAATTTAGAGGATGAAAACGATAGGTTGTCACGGTTCGCGACAATAATAAAACAGATTTGATAAATAAATATTAAATTAGATAACAAAGAACTAACTATAACTAAAATACTTGAAGCATTTGGTCGCAAATAAATAACAGCAAGTCCGGTGAGTGGCGTGAGAGCCAGGAATCGCGTAGGGTGCAATCTGGTAGAAACGTGATGTGATCGAAGAGTATGTAAGTGAAAATAAATGTATATGCATATATGTATATTTAGATCTTCATACAGTAAGTATACACTCTATTATTTATATCTTTCTTCACTCAGTCCATATTTCTACTTCTTACTTCCTTACGTGCCGGGGCAGTAGACAAAAACATTTCCGGTAGTAGAACGATACCGTTAGTGAGGAATGCTACATGGCCCGGGGCACGATTTGCCCAGCAACCGGTCCGCTCGCTATGGTAATACTCAAGAAAACAATACATTTGCCTCAGATCGACCTGGCCACAAGGGGCGGTCATGGTCGTTGCTGACGACTGTGCAAAGAAAAATGCAGAGTCGGTACGTGGAATGTTAGAGGTATGCATGGTAAAGAATTTTAAATTACGAATGTAACGTACGAAGGGTACCTTGATATTCTGTGTGTATCGGAGACAAAGCGCAAAGGAAAGGATGCTGTGGAGATGGAGGATGGCAGCCTAGCACTATGACCAGGATTTGAGACTGAAATGCATAGCGCAAAAGGAGTTGGGGTGATCGCAAGTGAAAAGCAAAAAGATGTGTTAAACAGTACGAATTGGTATCTCCCCGGGTAATGTGGGTTAGAATGAAAGTTTCGAAGAATTTCTCTTATTGCATGCAATGCATCGGTGATAAAACCAGGAGCGTGAGAGTTTCTGGAATGAAATAGAGAACGTGCCAAGCAAAATAGTGATGATTCTGGGGGATGAACGGATGGGTGGGTGTACAGAGAGAACATATTGAACGCGCTCTAGGAAAGTTCGGAGATAAAAGAGTCAATGGGAATGGTGAACGCCTGGTGAACATCTGTGGGGACAGAAGCTTGTTTGTATATAATGTGTGATTTAAACATAAAATGTGCATATGAATACATAACAAAGAGGTGGATCTAAAAGTCTGCTAGACTTGATAGTGTATGATGAACGACTTAGAAACCTGGTGAAAGACACAAACGTAATACGCGGATCGGAGTGTGGATCGGACCACTTTTTGGTTGTATCGAGAATGTGTTTAGGGCAAAAGTAGGTCTGGAGAAGGAAAGCAAATGTAGTGCGAACGTCCAGAATTAGGGTAGACAAACTAGTGGATAATTGTGTGAGAATGAAATACGCAGATGCTGTGAGTAAACAGTTGAATGTGAATGAAACAAATAAAAGACACTGACGTTGAAAGTGCATGGATAAGCTTTAAAAACTGCATTGCCAATTGTGCCGTGTGGATATGTGGAGGAACGACAATAGGTAGACAGAAAAAATGTGCTTGGCGGAATGAATCGGTAAAAAGGCAGTATGTAGGAGAAAAGATGGGTACATGGCAATGACTGCTGCAAAAAATGAGACTTGAGAAAAAGCCATTGTATGAGGTTAAGAAAGAATGAAGCGAAGGAGGCAGTGAGAGTAAGTAAAGAGGAAGTGATGGCTGTGGAAGGAGAGAAAATGCAGAATGATTTTGAAGGAAACAAAAAACTCTTCTGGAAATGGGCCAAAAATACAAAACGTGGCTTGAAACAAAACGCCGCAGGGGTGATATTCAATGTATGCCTTATGTGTGGAAAAATGCCGAGGGATTGGAAGAGCGCGATCATTGTACCGCTGCATAAGGGTAAGGGGAACAATAGTGATTGCAAGAGCAACAGAGGAATAAGTTTGTTCAGCGTTCCTGGTAAAGTATTTGGAAGAATACTGATTGATAAAGTACGAGAAACTACACAAACTAAGATTTGGAATGCGCAGGGTGGCTTCATGCCAGGGAGAGAATGTGCCTATCAGATGGTTGCTCTAAAGTAGGTGATCGAAAAGTATTCAAGTGTAAAAAGGAAGCTTTACTGTGCGATTGTAGATCTGGAGAAAGCTTACGACAGTGTGAATAGGGATATGATGGGTAAATATTAAATGAATATGGCGTAAATAAAGGTCTATTAAACAGAATAAGGGCAGTATACAACGGTAGTGGGGCATGTGTTAGGGTGAGAGGAAGTGTGAGTGAATACCTTAATATTGAGCAAGAAGTGCGACAAGTACACAATTGTGGAGCAAGTGGACGAGCTGGTACATTTGGGTAGAATGTTTACTGCAGATGGTACAATGGAGGGCGAGGTTGGGGGAAGGGTCAATGCTGGAAGGAAAGTGGTTGGAAGTATGTGGACGATGTGAGAAACGAAAGCATGAGCCTAGCTGCCAAACGAGCAATCTATAATGGCGTGTTTGTCCCGTCAGTACTGTATGGAAGTGAGACATGGGTATGTCAAAAAGTAGGAAAGAAAGATAAATGCCATGAGAATGAGATTCATGAGAAGCACATACGATAAAACGAGAAGAGACAAGATAAAGAACGAGTGCATAATGACGGAGTGTGGCGAGGAAAAGACGATGATGGATAGATATAAAAATAGTACATTACATTGGTTTGGTCACACTGAGAGAATCAATAACGAAAGATTAACGAGGCAAATATATGTGGGTGAGGTTAGAGGTAAGGCCATGTCAGAGACAATGTATGAATATTGCGCAAGATAGGGTGGTAAGCGGAGATAGGAAGGTATGGAGAAAGATTGTGAATTACAAATAAATAAGAGGCAGGGATTGTTTTGCCTATCCCGCAAGGGAATGGCGTGAAGGTTAAGTTAAATTAAGTTAAGTTAAAGGACACTTGAGTTGGTACAGATGTATCGATGTGACTTTTAATCGATTTATTTGAATTTAGCCTCCTAAAGACCTCTTACGACCACTGTAAAATAATAATAATAGGTAAACGTTGTAACTTCCAAAAGTGAAGACACAACGTTATACCGGATTTTCGTAAATGCTTGACCCCCACGTGATCAATTTTAAATTTCGCGCTTTAAATATGTTTGCTATTGTGACGCAAGCTAGCATTTTTTAAAATCAATTGCCATTTATCTTAGTTTGAATTTGTATACTTATACTGTACAAAAATGGTGTTCTCATCAGAACAAGATACCTTTATTTTAATAACACATTTCCGCAGTGGCACAAGAAATCCTGATGGAATTTGAGCTATTCGTTGCAGTCCTGCATTGAGCAGTTTTCAGAGGTTTTTCTCGATATTAATATCGAATATAATGTATTTAAAAGTAACGTTGATAAGCATTTTCCACAAAGTAATTATCAAATTCCGTTCTTGGCATTTTGTACCTAAAACAAAATTAAATTTGCTGTAAAATAATATTATATTATTCCCATTATGTGACTTTATTACACTCTATATATGAAAATACACGTAAACTTTCCATAGATAGTAATATAATGCAAAATATCCTTAAAATAGAAACAATCACTACACAAGTTGTTACCTTGCAACCTACATACACACACGTATGTAGAAAAATCTGGAACACTGGAACTGTAGCAGGATCAGTAACAAACAAAATACACCCACGTACCACACAAAATGAAAAAACACCGAACGCGTTTCGATAGCTACGCTATCATAATCAGCGGTCGACTAGGGCGGACTAAAGAAAATTTCTAACATACATGCCATCAGCAAGTAACGCTTCATTGCTAATCTAGTGAAAGTGAAAGTGTAAGTTATGAAAGTGTAATGAGTTCTGAGTAGCCTAAAGGTCCTTGACCACAATTATTCATTAGAATTTGTTTGTTATGCGTGTGTGCATGTGTGAGTGTGTGCGTGTGTGCGCGTGTGCTGTGCGTGTGTGCGTGTGTGCGTGTGGCGTGTGTGCGTGTGTGCGTGTGTGCGTGTGTGCGTGTGTGCGTGTGTGTGTGTGTGTGTGTGCGTGTGTGCGTGTGTGGTGTGTGCGTGTGTGGTGTGTGTGTGTGTGTGTGTGTGCGTGTGTGCGTGTGTGTGTGTGCGTGTGGTGTGTGCGTGTGCGTGTGTGCGTGTGTGTGTGTGCGTGTGCGTGTGCGTGTGTGCGTGTGTGCGTGTGTGCGTGTGTCGTGTGTGTGTGTGCGTGTGTGCGTGTGTGTGTGTGTGTGTGCGTGTGCGTGTGTGCTGTGTGCGTGTGTGCGTGTGTGCGTGTGCGTGTGTGTGTGCTGTGTGCGTGTGGCGTGTGTGTGTGTCGTGTGTGCGTGTCGTGTGCGTGTGTCGTGTGTGTGCGTGTGTGCGTGTGCGTGTGTGCTGTGTGCGTGTGTGCGGTGTGGTGTGTGCGGTGTGCGCGTGTGCGCGTGTCGCGTGTGCGTGTGTGCGTGGTGCGGTGTGCGTGTGTGCGTGTGTGCGTGTGTGCGTGTGTGCGTGCGTGCGTGCGTGTGTGTGTGTATGTAGGTATGTTAGTATCCACGATAACTTTATCATAATACGTACGTAGCTGAAATATTGTACTTCACCTTCATTTAGTTTCTGCTGGAGCTATTTACATTTTGGGCGAAATCCATCAGCGGTGAAGAGGGTTTATTAGCGGCAGGTTTTTATCAAGTATTTCTGAAATAGTTTGATAAACTTCTATCAAAATTTTATATTAAAAGCAAGCTTTTGTTTGCTTTCTCATCTTTTCGGAATTCATGTTTCATCTTAAACTATTCTAAAATATTTTATTGCTACTGAGTACGATCACTCTAAGTGTTATCGAAACGTGGAGATTTATGCAAAACGTAAATCCAAAAATACGCCATTAAAAAAACCAGAAGCTTAGTATTTTGATTAATTTCACGTTACTAGTCTATATAAAGTATTTTAATACGAACCCAAAATGCATTTAAATTTCATTAAATAAGATTGAAAATGCATAAACTGTGTTATCGATCTTTTTCTAGAAGCTGAAGGCTTTGGAATTTTTTTTCATGTTAGCATTTAGATGTCTATTAACCTCTATCTGACATGGACATTTAAACATAGATTATTCATTTTGTTTTTACAATGTGGCATATTTTCGTTATATACGTATTCAAAAGGTGATTAGATGATTAATAATGCCTCCGACATACTTTGCCGTCTCTAAACTTTGGTCAACAGAAATATGATCAAATCCTCCCTTAGATTTCTTCACCAGAAAATGGCCATTACGAAATTCTTCATGAACTCCAGGTGCAATGGGAGGCAAATTGTTCATGCCACACAAATACACAGTAACCCACCTAGCGTAGTGTGGATGGGAATATGCAAAAATATCGGAAACATTTTCCTAAAGCTTTGCAAATGCAGTTCCCATTTACCAGTTCATACGCTGATGCTAACAAAGTTTCTACAATATGCAAGTAACTACATCAAAGTTAAAAGGTCGGGGATTGGCCATCAAGAAACTCTCTAAATGCGTTTTACAGTTCTTTTGATATTGTGGAAAAAGCGCTTAAAGATTTTTATTTTTTGATTTATTTAGAAATTTCGTTAGTTTCATGTATTTATGGTATGTATGACATCACTCTTACATTCGATTAACCATTTTTCAAACATAGGCCTAAAGATTTTTATGAGGTTTTCATAGGTAACATTATGTGCTCGTATACGTTTGTTCCATTTTTCCATCCATCATTCCTGAAACAGTCGCATCTCTATATAAATTTGATTCCAACCATATATGATTAAGTCCTGAACGCTTCATATGCTGCCCAATAACTTTCAGAAAGTTCAACATTATATGAAATCCACCTAACCGTATTATATAATGCGAACATTCTTCAGGTTTCAACATATGTGTCTCTTTATCCCTTGAAAATATATGACTGTGTATGGGTATTTAAATTTTCTTGCGATTTGGTCGCATCGTTATCCGGACCGTATCGTATTCTGACGCCACATTAGGTATTAAAGGTAGGTAAGCGTATGTTATAATATCTGTGACACTATTATGCAACAGTTTGCCAAATCCAGACCACTGCAAAATTATAAGCTTGAATAAAACTTGAGTTTCTTGCTTCCGTGGATATGCTGCTTTTATTTTGTACCCGTGGATTAGATCATTTTCCTTTGTTATAGTTGGATTTGTGTAACATGTGCAAACTTTCAGGAATGGCTAGTTTCACCTTATAGGGTAGTCGTTGCAGTGGTGAAAGTTGCCTGTGTGACCTGAAAAGTAACGATTTGGGTACCGAGAAAGGTAGGTGACTTGTCAAATGATTCTACCAAAATATCGATGTTATCTCCGGCGAATGGAACAAACGGTTTTCAACGAGTGCCCTTGTCTGTAAAAATGATCATTTCCTACAAATCGTGTAATTTCTTTCTGGAAAATGGTATTTCTGAGTCTTAACACATCTTTATAAGAAGTATAGTGAACGCACGAGTGCAAGGATTCAATAATTTTTTCGATCTGGTCTCTTGGCGAATCATGATTCCAGATCTACATGTTTAGGAGTTAACTTTCGCCCCTTAAAACGGCTATGAATAATACCTTGACTAATACTCACAGTTGAATTATTATCCCCGCTATCTCTAGTTATACATCAAAATTAAACTTCGAGGTATGCATTGTTTATAATCTTCAATGGTAAGATTACTTAAGTCAACAAAATCTGGTGTCTTTTCAAGTTTCTCTAGAATATCACTGCAAATTTTATCCATTTCTGCTAATCCAGAGGGCCTATCAGCATCGATTACGATATAGAAGCATCGTCAGCATTATCGATATATTCGTGGAGCGTTTCTTTCCAAATTTTGGTAGGAGCATAGGTTATTCGTTCACTCAATTTCTGTGTTCTCCTAAAAGTTTTCTCAACTTCTCTATGAAAACACGTTTTGATTTCAACCCATTTAATTGAACATATTTATTATGCAGTGCGCTCAGAAAGTAACGGATAAATTCATTATTTTCGAAATCGTTAATTTGTGGTCAAAATCCTGCGACACGTCGAATTATTTTGATTCCGGACTTTATGATGTGTCGCATATGTAGATGGCGCTGCGCACTTTCAGGATATGACGTCCAAGTTCATATTTCTAAACGCAAATCTTGTACTGGGTTGCCGTTTAAAAATATGAATGTATTTGGTAATTATGTAGCTGAGGGCTACATAATTACCAAATACGTTATCTAAATTAGTCGTAATGCTATCGCATGGACTTGGTAGGGTGAATCTTGTCGCGATCATTTTTTCTACATTTTCCTTTATAACTCAACAATGTGTCATCCAAAACCAAAAATTCAAAGATTATCGGAAAGAGAATTCAAAGCAGATTGTGAAACATATAAAGGGTGTTCTTTTAAAAAAAAATTGTTCTCGAAGGTGACCCGCTTCAAAAGTTCACCCTGTATAAGTCATTTTTTTGCGTAAAAGTGTGACAAGAAAAAGATATGGCGTTATTGATATTTTTTTTCAATTTCAACCCCCATTTTTTGTTTCAGAATTAGAAAGAGTACTTCTTTTATGTACGACAAGGTACACATGGATGATGTTAATATAGGGTGTCCCAAACTTGCGTCCGAGGGCGATACCCCCCTTATCTAATGGAATAGGAGAACAACATTTTTAACTGTAGTAGAAAAAACTGAGGCGCACATTTTAAAATTACACAGGGTGAACTAAACCTAGATTTTTGAAATTGAACACCTTGTATGTTATTTCAAATTTGGATTCAGCTTACTTCGGTCATTCTTTCAATATGAGGTTTGATTATGTTATACAGGGTAGTTTAGAAGATTTGGTCATTTTGGAGAGAGAATCGTAACTAAATGGATACCACGTAACATTTCTAATAAAAAATATTCAAATGATTTTTTTAATAAAATATATTTTGGAACACAGACAATTTTTTGGGGTTAGGCGTAATTTAGTTATAAAATGATTCCACTGATTTAAATTAAATGTCCGAATTGAGTACCGTTAACAATCTGACAATAGCCAAGGCGACCAACAAATGATGTTTTTTCGTTGTCGATGACATCTGCGGTAATGTTTCTAATTTCTTTCCTGCTTTTAAATCTTCTAAATTGGTCGCGAATACTTTACTCTTTAAGTATCCCCACAAGAAGTAATCTAGAGGATTTAAATGTGGCGATCTGGCTGGCCACTCAATTGTCCTTTTTGTACCAATGCAACGATCTGGAAAAAACGTCATCCAAATAAGCGCGAATAGGTAAACCTTAGTATGGTGGCGCTCAAAAGAGGCCACGGTGATCCATATCGGGCTCTTCTAAATCCGGATAAAACGTTATTGGAGCGGGGATGAGGTCATTTTGAAGAAAGTCTAAATATCTCGCACCAGTGAGAGTCTCCGCGAAGGAGTAAGGACCGATAACTCTTCCGTCAACTATGCCCCACCAAACGTTCAATTTAAAAAGTTTTGGTTGTCATACCGTAAACCAATGAGGATTTTCGGTTGCCCAATAACGATCATTTTGTCTGTCCACATGGCAGTTTAAAGCAAATGCTGCTTCGTTGGAAACAATTATTGTTTTTACAAAACTGGTGTTACAATAACATAATTGTTGCATGTGTTCACAAAATTCATTTCGCCGATCAAAATCATCTTCCGACAGATCGTGAGGTAGGCATATATTGTAGACTTCTCTCTTTTCAACAGTTTATGCACAGTAGATCTCGCCACACTTATATTATTAGCCGTGTCCGTAGTTGTGCTATTAGACTTATCTTGTACTGCTAACACAATGTTCAACTGATCTTCTTCACTTATCGACTTTCGACTAGATTTTCTCATATCCCGAACATGTCCAAATTCCCGAAATTTCGCCTCAACTCTGCTTACCATGCTTGGACTAATGAGTGGTCGGTCAGGGTGAGTTTCATTAAACAACGCAACCGGTTGTGATTCAGTGCACGACCTATCTCGGAAACCAAGCATGCACAGGATTTTAATTCTTTCAAGTTGGCTTAATTTCCTCACACTTGATAAAATAACGGTAAAGTAGTTACTAGATAAAGTCACGATAACAATACTGTCGCCTATCAAAGAACTAAACACAAGTTGCTAAAGTTCAAACAATTAAAATAATTTTAACAAAATGTACAACTTAACATTTTCTTACATTGACAACGAAATTTGCTCATTTTTAATGTTTATGATAATTTTTATTCAATATTTCCTTATGTAAACATCGTCCATATTTTCTAATTCTGCAATAAAAATGGGGATTGTTATTTTATAAAGATATCGATGACGTCACAGCTTTTTCTTGACACACCCTGTATATTTCACTTTTACGCATAAAAGTTTTGGATTGAAAATAAAATCGGCAGGTCCGAGCGATTTGTTCCTAAACTCCCATTCGAAGGTCAATTGAATGTATCCGTTACTTAACGAACGCACTGTATATATATATATATATATATATATATATATATATATATATATATATATATATATATATATATATATATATATATATATATATATATATATATCCTCCATTTGGTTGGAGGATGCTTCCTAACGTTCTGGAGAATTTTGGGGTTACTTGTGCACAAACGTTAATGATACGCTGACGAAGTTCTTCCAAAGGTTCCAGATTTGTTGTATCAACTCAAGATATAAGATAACCAAGTAGAACGTAATCTAGGGGTGAGTGTTCCAGTGAGCGCGCTACCACTCCCTAGCACCCCTGAGACCAATCCACCTATCCGTGTTAGTAGCGTCTAAATAATTTCTCACGTCTCTCAAGTTATGCGGAGGGGCACCGTATTGTTGGAAAATGACGTCCATTCTGATTTCTTGAGGATTTTGGGCTATAATGTTATTAATGAGAGGAGTAATTCCCTCTTCCAGTATTTCGAGGTACATGGGGCTATTTAAATTACCATCTAAAAATATTGGCCTACAATGTGATTACCCAAAATGCCCCCTAAACATTTAATTTTTGGGGAAACTGTATGTACTATACGAAATACATGTGGATATTCATCATGCATTGCAAGTTTGAGTGTTGACACGTCCGTTCAGATAAAATGTGCTCTTGTCGCTAAAACAAACATGTTTTCAATAGTCAGGATTTCTTCCGGTTCTCTCTGACGTAATCTCGCAAAACTCGAGTCGCATCATCTTCTTCCAATTCATGAAGAAATTGCATCCGGTATGGACGAAATTTGTACTTTTTCAAAATTCGCTTGACTGAAGAACGGGAAACATTACGTGTACTGATCACCGCCCCCATACCTTGTTCAGGATTCACCACCATTTCAGAAATTACCTGTATTTTCACATTTTCTGCAATGCTGGGTCTCCCGGATCTTGATGCGTCTTTTACCGTCCCTATTGGCAGTAGATTATAAGAACATCTTCTACATGTCGATCGCTGCGGAAAGTGTTTATTAAAGAAGCGGACAGCAGCATGGTAATTGCGTTTCGCTTAACCAAAGGTGATAACCGATACAGTTTTTTTTGTTTCAAGGACGAGACATTGCCATTTTTATACACTTTATAATTTGACAACTAAATGCCAGAGTGTAAAAACCATAGCAACAATTAACTGTCACATTTTGTAGAACGTTCAGAATCAGTTATTGAATGTATTACCGTAACAGGGGGTTGAAGACAAAATTGAGCGTCATGCGAATACGAGTTTTCAAATTCCGCAGTTGACTGAAGAACGAAAGTATGTTTAAGATGAGGTGTCACTCGACCCCCTTCCCATAAGGAAAGAAAATTAAAAATGTCGCCCAGTTGTCATTTGCATGTCAAGTTTTTACTTTACTAAGCTGTTACCATTCAAAAGTTAAAAGGGGTGACTGACACTATATATATATATATATATATATATATATATATATATATATATATATATATATATATATATATATATATATATATATTAATGATATACTACAATAACATCGTTTCCCAATTCTTAAATGTTTCATTAGGGGTTTGTTTACATTGCCTGTGCGTATAAATGCGGGGAAGCTGTACAAAAAACCTGTTTAGCAACTACCCGATATCTCAATGAGGATCGCTATCCACATGTAGACGTTGTTTGCCAATCACCTATTGGTGTGTTACACCGTTGTCGGTTTACGCCGCTCCGTTTTTCGTATTTACTGTCTGTAAATAGGTAAAGTTTTGTATGCTAATTTGTGTTTCGTGCCATGAGTTAGATTATGTCATTGCTACGAACACGGGTTTAACTCCCTCATCTAAGACGGTCGTGGTAGAGCGTACTTCATTATGGCTATTTAATTTCAAAGTAGGTTATTGAAGAGAAAAAATAAACCATTTGCTATTTCAATTTAGCAATACTTGACTAAATTTTTACAGCAACCTATATTTAAACAGGCAACAGTATATAATTGTCCCGAAACGCAAGTAACATATTTCTATTTGTCAAACAACAAAAACTCAGCTACTACTCTCTGGTAATAGCATATTTTTTAAAAGTCCACTGCGATGTCATTATTTTCCAGAAATATCAACATATCTGAAGAACGATTTTTTTTGCATAAAGCATACAACATTTCACGTAAAATCTAAAAATCGAATAAAATAATGGGCATTCCATTTAAAATAACTTAACTTAACTTAACTTTCATGTCATTCGCTTGCGGGGTAGGCAAAACAATCCCTGCCTCTTATTTATTTTTCATTCACAATATTTCTCCATGCTTTCCTATCTCCACATACCACCCTAGCTTGCGCAATATTCATACATTGTCTCTGACATGCCCTTATCTTTCCTTGCGTTATACATTCTACTACATTCAGCCAAGTTTTACGCGGTCTACCATGCACGACCTTACCTCTAGCCTCACCCACATATATTTGCTTCGTTAACCTTGCATTGTTCATTCTCTCAATTTGACCAAACCAACGTAATGTACTACTTTCATATCCATACGTCATCGTCTTTTCCTCGCCACACTCCGTCATTATGCACTCATTCTTTATCTTGTCCCTTCTTGTTTTACCACATGCACATGTCAGGAATCTCATACCTACGACATTTATTTTTCTTTAGTGCTTTTTTGGCATACCCATATCTCACTTTCATACAGTGCTGACGGGACAAACGCGTCACTATGGATTGCTCGTTTCGTAGCTAGACTCATTACTTTCGTTTCTCATTATCGTCCACATACTTCCAATTACTTTACTTCCAGCATTGACCCTTCGTCCAATCTCACTTTCCATTGTACCATCTGTAGTAAACATTCTACCCAGATATACCAGCTCGTCCACTTATCAAAATCACAATCACAATCTTAGTTTTGTTCACGTTCACCTTTAGGTCCATGCTCTCACAGGCTGTATCAAACTTCCTCAGAGCAGTTTGTAGCTTATCCGCGCTGTCACTTAATAAGGCTATCATCTGCATACACCAGAAGTCGTACATTTACGTCACCAACCATTATACCATTTGTATCGGTACATGCTTGTCTAACACATTTATCCATATACATATACATTGAACAACCACGGTGACATCACACAGCATTGTCGTACTCCTTGCTCAATATTAAGGTATTCACTCACACCTCCTCTCACCCTAACATATGCCCGGATACCGTTGTATATTGCCCTTTCCATTTAAAATAAGAAAGATGATGTCGATTTCCGGTATAACTGGAAGTAACCGAAAACCAGAAATATTTTAAAATCTAAGACCTCTAATTGCCAAGGTTCAAGAAACTATATAAATGGGAATTTCATGAACTAAAAATACGCTTGCATGAAACACCATTTATACCGTCTATAAATCATTTATATTTTATTAGTTTTTGGTTTTGGATTTATTACGTCTTGCAAACACATTAAGGGAATGTCTTGTCGGTCTGCCTGAACGTAGTTCCTAAGCCGATCGGTTTGGTTTAGAATAATGCGGTTTAAAATATTCCTTAGGACACTAGTAACTACGGCTACTAATACTGTTGGCTCGGATATTTGAAAAACTTAAGATGTTTTGCTATTTTAATTGTTAGACTTTAACAATCCAAATGCACCCACGTACGGCACAAAAATTAAATAACACCGGATGCGTTTCAATAGCTAAGCTATTATTATCAGCAGTCGACTGTTTTGTTACAGGTCCTATTACAGATTCAATGTTCCAGATTTTTCAAATGTAAGACTTTAGCTGAAAACTAAACTAGATACCGTAGTTTTCATGAGCTGTATCAATTTATACTTAATTTGTATTTAGAGGTGAATGGATTAAACTAAATTGCGTAAGTTACTAAATTTTAACGCTGATGACTTTAATGTATAATTTTAGCTATCCCTTAGAATGATAAGCAAGTTTATCTAGTCAAAACCTATAGGAAAAGATTTAAAAAAAATTTTAACTTTTGTAATACGTGTTATACTTTTTAGTTATCGCGAAACTACGAGTATATTCAAATTTAGGGCAATGATTTTTTAATTTTAGATTCCCAAAATATATTGTAGAGTATTTCGTAAAGTACTTTTGTGTGCCCGAAATAACCAAATTCTGAAGTACAGCTCGGATCGAGATGCGGTTTCCGCATCGTGTTCGAAAAATATTATAAAGAATGTCTGTATATACTGAAAATGAAAATTGAATAGGAAGTGCATAAACGGTATCTAAAAGTGCATAACTTTTCAAAAAATCTTAGACATTAGTAGAAAGCCATGAAAACTACGTGGAAAATGCATTACGGCGGTTTTCCAGGTCACTGAGTCTAAATCTGATACGGGGGTACCTTTGAGTTAAACATTTTAAATGCCAAATATCTTGTAGAAATCTCTTTCCAGGGGCTTTTGAAGTCTTTGAGTCTAAATATGACATCTAAACTTAGCAAGGATGCTGTGACAGTGGGAGGGGGTGAAGTTTTGGTAAAAAATTCCAATAGCCAAAAAATCACGTGGAAATTGCTTACCGGGGTTTACAAGGTGGCTGAATTCAAATCTGACATCCAAACTTACCAGGGTTGCTCGAACGTGGCCTAAGGGGGTAAGAGGGGATAAATTTGAGTGAAAAACTTAAAGTGACAAGAATATATATTTTTTTAAATACTTCACATTAGTATTACACGTAAAGCTTTGTTATTCATACACAAGTTATTTGATATATTTACAAACATAATACTTCACAGTCAGAAAACATTCATGATATAAAACTCAAAATGATCTAAATATTCTAAATTATAACGGATGAACCTAAAAAACTTATTGATTTTCTGGAAAATAATGTCGAATAAATAAATACATTTCTGACATTCGGAATTTTTCACTCTAATTCAGCTGCTCCCACCCCCGTAGGGTCCCCCCGAGCATGATAAGTTTCGATATGGACACGGCGACCTCGAAAATATTAGTTAATACATGGCCTATGAATATTGCATAGGAACAAGTCCTTTTAGGTACTCATTTTCACATGTTGCTCTGTTTGGGGGTGGAATTCAAATATACTTTGTAAGTATTTTCGAAAAGGTAAATTTACAAGGGCTTTTATAAAATCAATATAGATATTGTAGATAAAAATAACGTACAAAATGAATTTCGTGTTGGATGTTAAACTTTTATTTTACATGTTCAACAGTTTTAGATTCACCTACACAGCAGGCGATATTAATAAGCTAATGGTATGCTTTTCTCTGTTCAGGCTCTTTATAATCTTTAGCTTCTTCTCCTAAACAGTAAACAATACAAAGATACAAATCAAACGTTTTCTTACTTAGATCTGTTTCACATTTTGTTTGTTCTATACATTTTTTAGCGATTTCTGGGGTTACTCCTTCTGATTGTCTTACAAGCTCAGCTTCACTGAATTCTCCAGTTCCGGCATTCATAATATTTAACTTTTCGGCCACACATTTGATGTAACCTTTAAGTGCACTATCGTTGGTGTATTCCGTTTCTAAAATTGTTTTATAAGCTACAATCGAATTCACTTTTACACGAGCGACGCATTCACTGAAATGTGGATTCAATGTTTTAGCCCAGGATTGCCTCATGTATAGTGGGACTACCTGAAATAAAAAGCAAGTATTTAAACTGAAAGAATGTGACTGACAAGTACCTGAATAGCTGACGTGCATAAAATGCAAGATAAAAGAAGGATAACCTTTACGTTCATTGCAGTAAATGAAATTGAATGAAGTATATACAAATGATCGCATTTTATACACTCGTTTCTGAATAGCACTAATCAGTGTTTTTGTTATATATCACGACCACTGATAATAATCTAAATAATTTTAGGCGTGTGATAGTAGTAAACAAGTTTTCCATTTCTTGGACGTGCCAATGGCTTTTTACTAAAATTGTCAAGAATGCAGCATTAATCACAGATTCCATTCAAACTAATAAGTAACATCATTTGTAGTTCTGCTTCTTTTTGTGACAAAATCACTAAATATTCGGAACGTTTTGAATAAAATTGTATAGTAAGTATAAAATTATGGAGTTATCTATTTAAAAGTATTATGAAAACAATCTCATTTCTGGCAGTAACTACATAGTACATACGGCGCAAAGATATTATTTCAGTTTCCTTTCACAATCTTCAATTCTTTAAACGGTCATTTAGTTACAACATTTGCGCCATATACAACACATTACCGCCGGATATAAAATCATTATCATTATCAAAATTTAAGATTGCAGTCAAGAAATTACTATTGTTTTATCAATTTTTAATCTCAACAGCACCTTGAATATTGGTTTTCGTTTGTTACTTTTCCGATGCTTTGTTTTAGTGTTCTACGGTTAGCCTACTCCGAATGCATGTGCAGTTTAGGGTTACGTGAGAGAGCACTCTGTTTTTTCAGATGAAAAAACAAAACACACTGACTGCGGTTGCTTGTGCACTGAGTTGACCGAGGACTGCAATTTGAGGTGGATTTCACCAACGGTTTTACCACGGCACAATAAGGTAAGATCGTCGACATATAGTGGGCTTTCGACATCAGGCTTCAGCTGTTTGGCAATTTCATTTATTGCCAAAGCAAACAGATTGCAACTCAGCATTGAACCTTGGGGTTAGGTATCTCTTGAGGGGACGGTCAGCCGAACGAGGTATGCTAGAAGCCGTCGCATCGTAGATAGCACTAGCGATGGAGTCTACATCTGAAGCATCTGGAATCTTCAGGCTCTGCTGAAAAAGGTACCAATTTGCATTCGTCGATATCCATCTTCCTCAAGTAAACTGGATCTGTATAATATTCGTTCTTATAATAATAGGGAAGTGGTCGCTGCAATGAAAGTCACTTTCCGTTTGCCAATTCAAAGAGAGCGTTAGCCCACTAGAACAGATGTTCAGGTCGAATGCGGTAAAGTTGTTTGCACGGATGTTGAAATAGGTGGGAGACCCACTACTGAGCAACAGTAGATCATTTCGATTCAACCATCCTTCAATATCCCTTCCTTTTGCATCAGTAAAATCACAACCCACAATAGGTTGTGAACGTTGAAATCCCCAACTGGACGAATGGTACAGGCAGCTGACCAACAAGTCCATTTAGTCCATTAGTAGCCCAGTTTTGGCCCGGTAAGTAAATACTGCAAATTATAGTCTTTATTGTAATTCTAATAGTGATGGCTAAAGCTTGTAGATTGGTTTTCAGATGGACTTTGTATATGGGATGTCATTTTCTAGTACCACAAGCACGCTAAGTATTCACCACATTCTTACGGAAGATGTTAAATCCTCTCAAGGAATATGGTTGTCCAACTCTCAAGTGGGTCTCTTGGTGAATACACATATAGGGTCATCTTTTTGTATTAATAAGCGAAGATCACAATATTTTTGTGCACCACGACAATTCCATTGTATAAAATTGTTCATGGAAGTTGAGTTAAAATCTAAATAAATAAATAGACTATAAAAAACATGTATATATATATATATATATATATATATATATATATATATATATATATATATAACATCTTCTGTGAGTTTATTAACCTTTAAAATAAATTTATTTTTTATTTGTCTATCATTTAAAATTATAAAACATAATTTTATAATAATTTTACGGTTTTCTAATGTTTCTAGTATTAGTTTTAACTGTACGTTTTCGATGTACTACATTGAATATGAATTTTCTCATCCGAAACGTATTAAAAATATAAAGTGTGATATATCGTTGAATTTACAATCAAGGAGAGAACTTTTATATCGCAAAAATAATTTTTTCGTGTATTTAAAAAAATACAGTCGATGATGTTTGCTAACAAACGAAACGTTGCATCAAAAATTGAATAACAGCATTAAGTAGAGCTAGAAAAGTGGCAATAAAAATGTGCTCTTATTTTCTTGAAGGCTCTTCAAATAAGGTCAGAAAAAAATAAAAACGAAAATCAGAAAATTCAATTTTTGTTCAAATATCTCAAAAACTAAAAGAGATATTCGAGTTCTACAAAGACCATAGATACATACTCTCAAATGCGTA